>ML677377.1:24608176-25064414 GCA_007922305.1 Dermatemys mawii
CGCCATGAGCACCGCCTATATAGTGCTGTGTGGTCCAACTGCCCTCAGTTCCTTCTCTAATGCAGAATCAATGCATAAACTCTGAAGCAGACGGGAGGAGGGTGTGTGGTGGAGCACCCATAGGGACACACATCTCAAAGAACCTCAGTTACCATATAGTGCAGGCCTGCACAACATGCGGCCCGGGGGCCACATGCGGCTCACACAGGCTCACTTTGCGGCCCGCAGGGGGTGAGTAGGGGTGGGGCAAGCCAAGCAGTGGGGTGAGGGTACGCGGATGGGGGCGGGGCGAGGGCAGGGCTTTTCGGCCCACGGCTGGGTTTTTTGCTGTAATATGACCCTCGTTGCTTTCCGAGTTGTGCAGGCCTGATATAGGGTGAGTAGCCTTCTCTTTTTCAAGTAGTGTTCCAGGGATGCTCCACTGTGGGTTACTGTAGAGCAGTACTCCCAATTGGAAGGCTGGGGCTTCAGAGTAATTGCTATTCAGGAGGATAGGATTGCATGTCTTAGTAGTGCCGTGTCATGGGTGATCGTATAAAGATGACCCAAGGTGTCTGTGTATACCCAAGTGGCTGCCTTCACAAATGGCAGTAGTCAGCATGTTATTCAGAAAAACTATCTGTGTGGAGAGTGACTGAGTGGAGTGCATGAGAGTGAGAGATGCGGGCTGAAGTTTGTGGTGTTGGTAACAGAGGCAGATGCACTCCAAGTTTGACCAACTTACTGAGGTTCCTTGAGTCTAGGAGGTTCTCTTGTTAACTGTGTCTGATGGAGTGGATCGGAAGTGTTGGTATTTGTTCTTCTAATTGGCCACGTCGACCACTACTGAATTAGGTGAAGGGTGTGTAAACAGAAACTCAGATCCCCTAGCTGGGATGAAATATTTGCAGTCCAGTCTCTTACTAGTGGGCATTATTGTAGCTGAGGTCTGCCAAATAGTTTTTGCAGGTTCCATAATGGCCCCATTAATTGGTAGGGCTATTTTGGAGGACGTTGTAGCTTGCAGGATGTCGGTAAGCTCATGGCGTGTTTCAGGTACCTCCATTAGAGTGATCTTGAGCTCTTCCGCTACTCTCTGAAACAACTCTAGAAAGTGAGTGAGGTCATCAGTAGTGGGATGTGGTGGGGGTACCATGGAATCTTGAGGTGTTATCACTATAGAAGAGGTATGTGGAGCAGTTTCCTCTGTAGGGAGGGCGGCCACTTAAGGTCTTATCTGGGTTTCAGTGTAAGCCAGTAGTGGGGAGGGTCTGACAGCCTTCCTTCGGGCAGTCCACAGAACACCTGAGTGTGGTGTAGGTCCACACTAGGATGTAGGCGTCCCATCCAGGGATTTTCAAACCAATGTGGACAGCCTTGATGAAATGGAGATTGTATGTAGTGCATCTCCCAATTGTAGGTAACTGAATCTGGGGAGAGTATTGAGAGGAAATCATCTGGTCATCAAACTCCTCTTCATCTTCCCTTTTGTCTTCCTCCTCTTCATTGGAGGGACTTAAAAAGTGGTAGGGGAGTACTGACAGTAAGGTGCTGAAGGTCTCAGTGACAGACCTGTGCTGAGGAGAGTCAGAAGCATGTGACACCCTTAATTCCTCTGGCTCTAAAAACTGCAGTGGTGCAGACTGACCAGTAGTCGGTGCCGGTGTAGTTTTTGGAGGAAGAGTTTACTGGGGCATCTGCTGGCACACCGAAGGGGGCCGGAGACCTCAGGAGGCACAGTGCTGAGAGCAGCGGCTGCAGAGAAGAGTGGTACATATGCTGGAGGGCAGGGATAGGATACAGAGGGATCTGGAAAAATTAGAGGATTGGGCCAAAAGAAATCTGATGAGGTTCAACAAGGCTAAGTGCAGAGTCCTGCACTTCAGATGGAAGAATCCTATACAATCATACAGACTAGGGACCGAGTGGCTAGAAAGCAGTTCTGCAGAAAAGGACCTAGGGATTATAGTGGACGAGAAGATGGATATGAGTCGATAGTGTGCCCTTATTGCTAAAAAGGCTAATGGCATTTTGGGCTGTATAAGTAGGAGCACTGCCAGCAGATTGAGGGATGTGATCATTCTCCTCTATTCAACATTGACGAGGCCTCATCTGAAGCACTATGTCCAGTTTTGGGTCCCACACTACAAGAAGGATGTGGAAAAATTGGAAAAAGTCCAGAGGAGAGCAATAAAAATGACTGAGGGGGTGGAGCACATGACTTACGAGGAGAGGCTGAGGGAACTGGGATTGTTTAGTTTGCAGAAGAATGAGGGAGGATTTGATAGCTGCTTTCAACTACCTGAAAGGAGGTTCTAAAGAGAATGGATCTAGACCATTCTCAGTGGTACCAGATGACAGAACAAGACGTAATAGTCTCAGTGGGGGAGATTTAAGGTTGTGTATTAGGAAAAACTTTTTCATTAGGTGGGTGATGAAGCACTGGAATGGGTTACCTAGGGAGATGGTAGAATCTCCTTCCTTAGAGGTTTTTAAGGTCAGGATTGACAAAGACCTGGCTGGGATGATTTAGTTAGGGATTGGTCCTGCTCTGAGCATTGGGTTGGATTAGATGAGATCCTGATGTCCCTTCCAACTCTGATATTCTATGAGTCTAGAAGCTGCGCCACAGGATCAAAGGACGGTGCCGCAGTCGCCGCTTGTGCTGTCAGCACTGTAACAGCTCTCAGCACCATAGTGACAGAAGTAGCCGAGGGAGAGCTGAAAGAGGCGGGCAATTGGAAGCCCTGAGCCTTGGCACCGTGGGGCAGCCAACCCATGGTCAGTGCCTGAGGTGCCTGCTGTATGAAACGAGCTGAGCCATGTAACGGCAGTTACTGGAAACAAGAGAGCTGGTTTTAGCTTTTTTCCCCCCCGATCAGCTCCTGAGGGGAGAGGAAGCTGGCTGTTTTTTCTCCTTTACCTCTGGAGGGTGTCACAGAGATTTGTTGGCCAGAATCAGATGCTGGTCTGAGTAAGTTTTCTAGGAGCAGCATTTTAAGCCTGAGCTCCCTGTCCTTGCATGTATTCACCTTCAATTTGTTGCAGTGGACGCATTTTGCGGTACATGAGACTCCCACAAACAGTGTATGCACTGTGAACACTCATCTGACATCGGGATGGCATCCTTACAGAAAGCGCATCTCTTAAAGCCTGGGGAGGCAGAGGATTTTTTTTTTTTTTTAAGAAATAAATGTAACAGTTAATGTAACTTATGTAAGGAGTAACTCTAATGTCTAACGCTATCTAACTAAACTGAGAAACAAACTAGCTAGCTAATCTCAGAGAGCACTGCTGAACTCCGTCTCTAGCCGGGGACAGTAGAGAAGGAACTGAGGAGCCGGGCTGCACATGCGCAGTTCAAACTCCGACAGCTCGAGGGGCAGGCACAGCGCCATGGTGTACGCAGCCTGTAGGGGTACTGCTGTAGAAATCTCCGATCAAAGGTGTTGGGATGCACCTTGACCTGAAGCGGAGCACCCACATGGACATCTCTCGAAGAACCCCCCAGTTATTATTTGATTGTGTGTGTTAAAAATCAACCTGCTTTCTAACAGAATTTATAATCATGCTGAAATGGCACTTAAAAGCTACTCCCAGTTTTCTAGTTTACCCTTTAAAAGAATTAGTGAACATTTCAAGCAATCTTTATAACCTAAATTATGAACCTACTACACTGGGTTTAATTATGCCACAATGACCAAAATAAGTACCAAGCACATGGAATGGATTGCTTATGTCCAGAATAAAGCAGAGGTATTTGGACCTGTCTGAGATAGCAGCCAAAGAAAAATGTAGAGAGCTATTATACAAATGCAAAGAAATGTGGATTCTGTTTCTTAATACATTTGGATACAGAATGCTAAAATAGCCCAATAATGTGAGACTTCCATTCCACCTGACCTATCTTTTTTTCCTTCCTCATCCCACGTCTCCCACATTCCTCTTTCTGCCTATTTGTGTGGTTTTGGGGGTTTTTTTTGGTCTTTTTTTGTTTCCCCTACTCTAACATCTATGTAATGCAGTTGTAGCCATGTTGGTCCTGGAATATTAGAGAAACAAGGTGGGCGAGGGTAGTATTTTCCCTTGGACCATCTTCTGCTGGTTAGAGAGACATGCTTTTGAGACACACAGAGCTCTTCTTGAGGTCTGGGAAAGGTATGCCTAGTATCAAAGCAAAACAGAAGGCGGGCCAGACTGTTTAGCATAAGTAGGTTTAGTGGGTTACAGATTGTTGTAATAAACCATGAATCAAGTGTGTCTGTTCAGTCCATGATTTTTCGTGTCTAGCAAAGTTATGAATTTAAGCTCCCAGGCTTGTTTTTTCAAAGTGTTGGGCAGGTTCCCTTTGAGAATGAGGATTGGTAAGTCAGAAAGAGTGTGATCACTTTGCGAAAAATGTTCACCCACAGGTGATGCAGTGTTTTTGTCTTTTATCATTTACTTGCGAGTTAATTTGAGAGTGTAGTGATTGTCTGGTTTCACCACATAGTTATTATTGAAGCATTTAATGCACTGGATGAAGTGCACCACATGTGATAGGTATGTATGGGAGAGACAGATCTGGAAAGATGTGTTGTGGGGGATGTTGACCATCATAGCAGTGAAAATATGTCTGTAGATTCTGGTAGGGTCTAGTGCCATTGGAGTTGGTGTCCTGGTCAGTGGGGAGCTTGCCTTTGATGAGCAGCTTGGAGAGGTTGGGGAGTTGTTTGAAGGTTAGAAGCGGGGGTTCATCAGAAACAAGCTCCCCACAGACAACAGTCCCTTACAACAGGGGTAGGTAACCTATGGCACGCATGCCAAAGGCGGCATGCAAGCTGATTTTCAGTGGCACTCACACTGCCTGGGTCCTGGCCATCCGTCTAGAGGGCTCTGCATTTTAATTTACTTTTAAATGAAGCTTCTTAAACATTATAAAAACCTTATTTACATACAAAAATAGTTTAGTTACATATTATAGACTTGTAGAAAGAGACCTTCTAAAAACATTAAAATGTATTATTGGCAAGTGAAACTTTAAATTAGAGTGAATAAATGAAGACTCAGCAAACCACTTCTGAAAGGTTACCAACCCCTGCCTTATTTGTGCTAACTACTTATGCTAAACAATCTGCTTCACCTCGCACTTTGCTGTGATGTTAGGAATACCTTTCCCAGACCTGAAGAGCTCTGTGCGGCTCAAAGGCTTGTCTCTCACCAACAGAAGCTGGCCCAATAAAAACATTACCTCACCCATTTTGTTTCTCTAATATGATAGCTATGTCAAATTGTCTGATTTTGCAGTTTTGATAAGTTGCATAATTACACAATTTTATTGGATAGCTTGTGAAATGCGCAGTATTTGGTGATATACACAAGCTGTAAATCATTTACCTTTTTTGTATTTTTTAAATGAAAAATTAATTTAAAAAGTAACCTGAAAACAGATAAAGTTGAACGTTTCCTTTAAAAACTGTTGATACTATTGAAAAAGCTTTATTTTTTAAAATGATGTCAACAGGCTCAGCCACTCCTTTCAATAACTCTCTTCTTATGCTGATATTTTAAACTTTGCAATTCCCATTTTTAAAAAAATGGAATATTTTAATCAAATATCTTAACTTTTTTAAAAAATATTTTTAATTTCTTATACTCAGACTAAATTCAAATGTGACTTAAAAATCCACAACTCTGTATACATAAAACTCTCCATTTGATTTCATTATGAAATGATGCATTATTTGAGATTTTCAGTCATGGGATGAGTTTCTAACCGGTTATAAAGTCTTGCCAAATATGGTATTTTTTTTCCTAATGTCAACTTTTTCCCCATGCTATTCATATATTTTATAGTTTAGAAATTTATTACTGGAAGCATTATCACCCAGAAATCTGAATAAGTGAACTTCAAAATCATTAGAAAATTCTCAGAACTTGTGTGTGTTAAAACCTTTACCTCATCAAATTCTTCAGTCATTTTTCGGATTATTTCAGAATTCTGCATATGTCGAAACATCTCTGCTGTAACAACTCCTACAATTCAGACATTAGATTATTAATACTGTAGATATAAAAGAGGAATCACAGATTAGCTAGCATCTGAAAAAAGTTAGACAACTGTCAATTTGTAGAGTTTAAACATCTGAAGTATTTTATATAAAATAAAATTACATAGAAAGACCGAAAATTTATGATTTAATCAAACACATTCATTGTCTGTATACTAACAAATTCTTTGGAGCACTGCTAAATGTACCTACTGACGTTAAACAGCAGAAGCATCTGCATATATTTTGGGGAACATTGTATATACAAATGTAATTTATAAGATTTATATATTCCCCTTCAAACTGTAAAAACTTAATATAACTCCTAACTTTTTGAGTCTAAAAACATGGATTGGTTGACGCAAGTACAGATGCAATTATTTATGAGAAATTTAGTTTTAGACCTTTGAATACAATCATTTTACAAAGTTACATAATTCCCTGCAAAATAATGCAATTGTGAGATAATCACTAAGGACAAAATATTTTAAGGTGATAAGCTCAACTCAAAATAAAACAAGGAGTATTTGAATGAGCAATTACATGACATCTTATATCTTTCTGTTCATCAACTCTCCTTCCCTCAAAACACCCAAAGGCAAAACTAAACCAAAAATCAAACTTTAAAGGCTGAAAATTTATAATTCAAATTTTAAGGCAGGAAGGACTAGAACTACTGTAGAGATAGGTTGCTCAGAGTTCCAGATGAAAGGAACCACTGCATCTTTAGGGTCCTCTCCAGCCAACTAGAACATAACAATGACAAAGTCAAGAGCGAACCAATCTCCATAATCCTCACCCAGAGGTCTGATGCGGTGTGATGCCTTTGATGACAAAGGGTATGTTTTGGGAAGTAGGGGCTCCTACAAGGCTTTTCCTACTAAAGATAGAACTACCATCATTGAAAAATATTAGGTCCCAAGTACCACACCTGCTTTTGTAGAGAACGTGGAATATCTCACTTCCGAGAATGAATGGCATTTGAACCTGACCACAACACTGGATGAGAGATGTTAGTTCACATGAATACACTTACAGTATCCAAGGTGCTAAATAGAATCATATGATTTTCCACACTTACTGGTACCATAAAACATTTTAGAAGAAGTTTTCAGCCTCTGGCAACAAACTTATTACATATACTGAAATGACTATTTCCCTTAAACATTAACAAGTAGATTTTAAAAAGTGATACAAGGGCATAAAACAGACCTCTTGGTTCCTATTTCAACTGTATTCATTGCTTCATGACATGGATTATGGTCAAAATAAGCGACTCTGGAACTCCGGTGCCAATGTCAAAAAAGATGCACTACTGAACTCAGTCCTGCTCTTTGAGGTGTAGGGAGCTCTAGAACAGTGATCCTCAGACAATGGTCCTTGGCCCCCATGGGGAGCTGTGAGCCATTGGGTGGGGGGGAACACGCAGCTCCCAGTGGCTGAATCCTCGAACACCAGCACCTCCCCACTAAGACTGAATCCCCAAGCCACAGGGCTGAAACTGGGAGCCATGGGGCTGAACCCCAGAGCCCCCTGTAGGACTAAAGCCAAGACCCAGTGCTCCCTATGGGGTTAAAGCCAGGAGTTCTGAGTTTTGGTGCTCCCCTGGGGCTCGAGCCCAGGTGTCCCTGTGAAGCTAAAGCCAGGAACTGCATGGCTGAAGCCCACAGCCACAAGCCCTGAGCCCCAGCACCCCCTGTGGGGCTCAAGCTGGGAGAGGAGCTGCAGGGCTAAAGCTGTTAGCCAGTACACCCCATGGGGCTGAAGCCATGAGCCATCAGACCTTAAGTCCTAAAACCCAAAGCTCCTCATGAGACTAAAGGCTTGAACTCATGGGCAGAATTGAAGGGTATTGGGGGTATCGCCCATCCTCCCCCCAAAATTTCAGCATCTTATTTAGATCATAGCAGTCCCAAGGGCAGCTCCACAACCCCTCACCACCTTCTCTCCCCCAGCCCCACCCTCTGGCTAGGCTGGAGGCCAGAAGCTGGAGTCAGGCAGTATAGGGCAGCTCCTGCTGGTGCTATGGAATCCACAACCACAGAAATCCTGCTGCTGTTGCCTGGAGTTGCAGCTGCTCCCAGCCACTTTTGATTGCAGCCAGTAAGAGCCACCTGGGTGGAGGAAGGGAAATCCCTCTCCAGGACCAGCGGAGAACAGCAACTGTGGCAGTCCCCAGGCACACAGTCCCCCTAGCTACCCATCCCTGCACCCTGAGCTACCCCTCTGTCTACCCCAGGCATGCAGCCCCTAGCTACCTCTGACCCTACACCATGAGCTACCCTCTGCCTGCACAGCCCTTGGCTACTCCTCTCCTTGCACCTTGAGCTACCCCCTGCCTTCACACAATCCCTAGCTACTTCCCTGTCCGCACTCAGTCCCTATCTACCTCTGTCCATGCACCCTGAGCTACCCTCTTCCTGCGCACAGCCCTTAGCTACCTCTGCTTGCACCCTGAACTACCTCCTACCCATGTACAGCCCCTAGTTATCCCTTCACCATGAGCTACCTTTCTTCCTGCACCCTGAGCTACACCCACCCCCTCCCTCCCCAGCACACAGCCCCTAGTTGCCCTCCTGAGTGGTTTTCAAACTTTTTGAGCTGAGTCTCCACTTTGAGTTATGATTTTTGGTTGCACCCCTCTCCCATAACCCAAACACACTGGGTGGCCTGCTGAGGTGAGTCAAAGGATGGATCTGGTGCTCCATCTCCAGGCACCGTCATGCAGAACTGGCCCAAGCCCTGCCGGATCCCTCCCCCCGTCCCCCAGAAGTCAAACTACACCTATGCCCAAGGTCACCCAATCCTCTGCCCCCAGCTCCTGGGAGTTTTTAAGAGCGTGTGGAGTGGGAGGTCCTCAGAAAGAAAAGACTTAAGAATCTCTGCTCTAGAGCACTGGTCTTCAAAGTGGGGTGGCGCACCCCTGGAGGTACGTGAGACCCCAGCGCCGCCACTGATCCCGCCCTGGAGACCGCCAAACTCCCAGGCGGTCTATTTTTGTACCGCCGAAATGCCACCGTGGAAAGTGGAAGCTTCCATTTTCTGCGGCGGCATTTCGGCAGACATACCCCGCAAGGGGCTGTGCAAGTTTTTCCTCCGCGAAAAGAGGCTGCAGAAGAAAAACTTTGAAGACTGCTGCTCTAGAGGAGCACTGGAGGTAATGTGCATGTTCAAGGGATGAGGAAATGCCTGATGAAGATCACTTTGCACCCCACCTATCTAGAATATTACATCACTGTCTCTGGCGTGAACCATCTAGAGTATCTTCTTCTGAAAAGGGAGAAGTTAAGAGAAAAATGGAGATGAAGGAGTGAGACTGATGGGAAGGGAATCACAAGGTTCAAAAAAATCCAAAAACCCAACAGGAATAACATAAGAGCCTCTCTAGGCCACCTATCTTGAGACTACTCAATAAAGATCTTTCAAATCAAAGAAAAAGCTGTATTAGACTTCAAGCTTAAAATGTTTGCCACAGTTAAAACTATTTAGTAATGTTCAACTCAAATCCAGTTTCTAAAATGGAACAAATTAGAGGCATAGCATGACAATCAGTGCCAACAAAATTGCTGAAAGTCTTTAAACGTTCAACTACAGTGAAATTCATCAAGGGACAGAAAAAGATAAAATCAATGTAGTGTGGTTTGAACTTTCCAATGTGGTCTGGTTTTAACTTAAAAGTTTCACCTGTGTTACTATTTTGGTGAAAAAGGCATCTCCATAACTAAAATAGTTACACAGGTAAAATTCCTAGTGTGGATGAACTTATTATGCTATAAAATGAGTTATATCAGTGCAGTGATTCCCTTTTCTGTACAGAATAGCAATATTGATATAAAGCACTTTATACTGGCATAACTGCACCCAGTCTAGAAATATTCTATAGTTTTAACCAGTATAATTAATGCAGTACAACTGTCTAGTATAGATTAACTCTAAGAGTGAGAAGGCACTCAGTACACCATCAGCATAATAGCAAAGACTACTGAAGAGAGATTTGGCAAGCAATTAATCAAAAACAAAGCAGACGTAGGATAGCTAGGAAAGTGTTTTAACTTAAAATGCTTCCAAAAATATACATCTTACCTTTGCAGCCTGAACACTGAATAAAGAAGTTGATGAGGTCAAGAAGTGCTATATCTCTGTCATGTTTGTATGACTCTATCCAGTCATCCACTACAGACTGGGTCAAGGGAGAGGGCAGGGGGAAGAGGGAGAGAGAAAACAAACTCTTTATTAGCTTTTAACAAACTGATGACAAAGTAAACTGTATTTCTCAAGTGCTTCTCAGGAACCCACAAGTGGAGATTTTCTTCTCCCATTAGCAAAATGGAAACCTTGACATTTACTGACCAAGTTTTGAATCACCTTTACTATTATAATATTTTCTTTCAAGAAATGGATGTCTGCTTTACCCTGTAAATATATACAAGCACAAAACTGACCATTAAGTGTGTGCAACTGACCAAAAAGCAAATAAATATTGTGGTTCCTCCAACTGACAGAATTTAGTGCAAAGGCCCTGCAATCCTATTTTTACGTCAGTATTTACATATTACATTCTCATTTCTCAATGAAAACCAATTCAATAAATTAGTTTCAGATTTAGATTTGTAGTGATTGCAAAAGAGGTTTCAAACACTGTAGGGCAGGGGTGGGTAAACTTTCTGGCCCAAGGGCCACATCGGGGTTGCAAAACTATAGGGAGGGCCGCTTAGGGAAGGCTGTGCCTCCCCAAATAGCCTGCTCCCACTCCCTATCTGCCCTTCCCACTTCTTGCCTCAACTGCCCCTCTTATTACCCCGACCCATCCAACCCACCCTGCTCCTTGTCCCCTAACCATCCTCCAACCTCTCTATCTAACCCCCTCCCCCGCAGTGCCCTGACTATCCTGACCCCTGTCCACACCCCTGCCTCCTGACAGGCCCTCCAGGACTCCCACGCAGATCCAACCCTCCCTCCTTCCCCCGCTCTCTGTCCCTGACTGCCTTCCCCAGAACCCCCTGCCCCTTACCCAACCCCCGCTCTCTGCCCCCTTACCATGCTGCTCAGAGCAGCATGTCTGGCAGCCGCATGGTCTGGCCAGAGCCAGACACACTGCCGCGCTACCCCGCAGGAGCGCGTGCTGGCGTGACTGTGGGGAAGGGAGGACAGCGAGGGAGAGGCCAGGGACTAGTCTCCCCAGCTGGGAACTCAGGGACCAAGTAGGATGGTCTGACAGGCCACAATTTGCCCACCCATGCTGTAGGAGGCTATCTGTTTAAACAGCTTGTCTTTAAAATTTATTGTTTAAAAATTGGGGGAAAACCTGTAGTGGGTTTAATTTTTATAAATCTTTTTACTAAATTTTCAGCTAAATTTAAAGTTGAGCATCCCTTTAAGCCCTAAAGAGACTCAGATCTTACCTGCATAGCACTCTTGCCCATTTTAACAACCTCAAACAGCATCATGTTTTCCACACCATTCTGCTGGTGATGTCCATTCATCCGGTTTGGACCAGCAGGTTTCCCTCCTCCGTTTCCACCTTTCCCCTTTTCTCCTGGACCTTTTTTCCCTTTTTTACAGGTCTGCAATCAAATCAAAAGCAACTTTCAAATCACTACAAACATAAGAACGGCCATATGGGTCACGCTAAACGTACAGCTATCCCAGTATCCCGTTTTTCAACAGTGGCCAATGCCAGGTGCTTCAGAGGGAATGAACAGAATGGGTAATCATCAAGTCATCCATTCCCCAGTCACCCATTCCCAGCTTCTGGAAAATAGAGGCAATGAACACCATCCCTGCCCATCCTGGCTAATAGCCACTTATGGACTTATCCTCCAGGAACTTATCTAGTTCTTTTCTGAACCGTACTATAGACTCAGGCTTCACAACATCCTCTGGCAAAGAGTTATACAAGTTGACTGTGTTGTGTGAATAAAAACTTCCTTTTGTTTGTTTTAAACCTGCTGCCTTTCAATTTCATTTGGTGACCCCCCTAGTTTTATGTTATGAGAACTAGTAAATAACACTTGTTTATTTACTTTCTCCACACCATTCATGATTTTATAGACCTTGATCATATCTCCCCTTAATAGTCTCTTTTCCAAACTGAGAAGTCCTACTCTTTTTAATCTCTCCTCATATGGAAATCATTCCATATTAGTAAATCATTTTTCTTGCCCTTTTCTGTACCTTCTCCAATTCCAATAGATCTTTTTTGAGATGGGGTGATCAGATCTGCACACAGTATTCAAGATGTGGCCGTACCAAGGATTTATATAGAAAAATAAGATATTTTCTCTTTTATTATCTATCCCTTTCACAACGATTCCCAAGATTGTTAGCTTTTTTGACTGCTGCTGCACATTGAATAGATGTTTTCAGAGAACTACCACACTGACCCCAAGATCTCTTTCTTGAGTGGTAACAATTAATTTAGACCCTATCATTGTATATGTATAGTTGGTATTATGTTTTCCAACAGTCATTACTTTACATTTATCAACAGTGAACTTCATCCACCATTTTGTTTGCTTGCTTTGATTACAAAGCTACTCTTCACAATCTGCTTTGGACTTTACAAAGTGATCTCACAAAAGTGGGTACTTTTGTGAGATCACTTTGTAAAGTCCAAAGCAGATTGTGAAGAGTAGCTTTGTAATCAAAGTTATCAACATTTAAACTAGAACTGCTATGAATACAATTGCAACAATATTCAGGGATTGTGCATCTTAAAAAAAAGTTGCCCACCTTGTACAGTAAAGATAATTCTCCAACACTGTGTCCCTACGGGTGCTCCACTCTAGGTGATTCCCGAGAAGTACCTACCACTGGAGGTTGGGACTTTGCAGTCAAGTCTGATACAGATGTTAGTAGTATGGCACTGAATTTGGCATCTGCAAATGAATCCCCCAGGATGACATAGTGTTCTGCAAAGGTATGTGCAGATGTCCAGGCAGCTGCTTTGTAGACTTCTGATATAGGGATACCCTTGTAGAGTGTGTGTGTAATGAAGTGGGGGTGCTACATTATGCAATTGGTAACAGCATGTAACACAGCAGGAAATCCATTTATGGAATCTCTAACCTGAGATCACTGTACCTTCTGACCTATCTGCAACGGAGAGGAAAAGTCTTGGAGATTTCCTGGAAGTCCCTGTTGTGTCCAAATAGAAGACCAAAGCTCTTCTCACATCGAGCGTATAAGAGGCTGGCTTCTCTATTATCCTCATGAAGTCTGAGATAAAGAGTTGGAAGCTGACTAAGCTAATTCATATGAAATGCAGAAGTCACCTTGGTAGGGAACTAAATGTGACCTTATCAGGGAAGAACACAGTAAAAGGGAGATAATGCCATTAAAGCCAGTATTTCTCCTACTCTTCTTGCAGAGGTGATGGTGATGACGTACATCCTCTTCATGGAAAGGTGAGTTAGTGAACAACTGGCCATGGGTTCAAATGGTGGTACAATCACTCCTTTTAACACTAGGTTAAGATCCCATTGGGAATGGAAGCCTGGGTTGTGGGAAGAGGTTTGCTATGGCTTTAAGAAATCTCTTCATAGTCAGGTGAGAGAAGATTGAGTAGCCTTCACCTGGTAGTAGAAGGTTGCAACTGCTGCCAGATGAACCTTCAGGGAACTAATAGAGTCCAGATTTCTTCAAAGTCAACTGGTACCCTAGGGCAACAGAAGGGTGGCTGCAGTAGGGGTGATGCCCTTGGGCTGGCATCAGATCTGGAACCTCTTCCATTTGTGAAGGCAGCTGTGACAAGCAGCTCTCCTTCTACTGTGTAATCGCATCTCTTGTACTTCCTCAGAGCAAGATGTCTCTTTGTGCTGGAACCATGAAGGAGCCATGCTTTGGAGCTGTAATATCCACAGATCGGAATGAAGAGTGCGCCTCTTGTTCTGCAACAGGATGTAAGCAGTGATTGGGAGAGTCATCAGTGAACATAATGCCAGCTGTGACAGGTAAGGGCACCACATTTGCCTGGACCAGGTGGGAGCTATCAGTATGATGTTTGCTTTCTCACTGATTTTCAACAAGACCTTCAGTAAGAGGAAATGGGGGAAGTAGTAAAGAAGGCCCTTGTCCCAAAGAGGGAGGAGAGTGTCTTCCATGAAGTGTCGTTTGATCCCAGCCCTGGAGCAGTACTGTGGATGTTTCTTGTTTTGGTAAATAGCAAACAGGTCTCTATTACTGGTGTCCCCCATTATTGAATATGTCATGGAGTATCATTGACTATTTCTCATTCTTGGCCACGTGGGAATCTGTGGCTAAGACTATCATGTGTTGTGTATTTCTAGTAGGATAGGCAGCTGATATTAGGACATTGTGGGAGATACACCAGTTCCATAGTTTTATTGCCTCTACATGCAAGGAATGAGACCTGTCACCTCCATGTCTGTTTACGTAATACATACAGGCCACGTTGTCCGTCATGACCCTTGCGTGCGTGTCTTTGATCAGTGACAGGAAGTGAATGCAGGTTGGTGTGGAAGCGTGTCTCTGCTGGCGATCATTTTCCCTGTATTGCGTGAAAACTGAGATGCGCACCCCATCCTCTGAGGGATGCATCAGTAGTCAGGAGTAGAGATGGGGAAGACTGAGTAAACGGGATTCCCGAACTGATGCATAGAGTCCTTCCAACAATCGAAGGGTTGTTTGATCTTGGTGCGCATTGAGAGAAGTTTGCTTATGTTGTCTCTGTTCAACCTGCAAACTGAACTGAACTGAACCATTCTTGGAGGCATCTCATGCGTAATCTGGCATGAGCAATAACTGATGTGCCCACAGACAGGTGTCCCAGAAGCTGGAAGCAATGTCTGGCCAAAATTTCGGGGCTCGATTGTAGTGTCTCTATCAACAAGGACAAACTGAAAAATCTGAGATGATGGAGGAGTGCCTTCACCTGAATGGAGCTGAGGTCAGCTCCTATGAACTCTAGCCTCTGTATCCATGTCAAGGTCGATTTTTGATCATTGATCTGTAGGCCCAGATTGAGAAGCAGGTTCTGTGTGGCCTGAATGACTCGTTGGGCTGTTGTGAAGGACTATGTCCTGAGAAGGAAATCGCCCAGGTAAGGATAAATCATGGATGCCTTCAGAGCTTAAGAGGGCTGCCACTAGAGAAAGGGCCTTGGAGGCCAATGAGAGTTCTCTGTACTGGTAGTGGTCCTGGCTCAGCATGAATCTGAGGCAACGCCTGTGACTTGGTATGACAGAAATGTGGAAGTGTGTGTCTTGAAGGTCAAGGGCCAAGAACCAATCCCCTTCCTCCAATGCTAGAATGATCGTAAACCATCTTGAATTTCTGCGCTTTGATGTGCTCTGATGTCCAGTATGGTACTTTGGTATCAGGAAGTAACAAGAGTAGAAGCCTTTGCCTCAGACATACAGACACAGGTTCTATAGCGCCTATGCCGAGTAAACGGTTTACCTCCTGACATAGTAGACTCGCATGAAAAGGTTCCCTGAAGAGGGACAGGGAAGGGGGTAGGGAGGAAGAGGAGAAAGAGGAGAAATGGATGTCATATCCATTCTGGACAATCTCCAACACTCACTTGTTGGAGGTTATCCATTCCCAGGTGCCGCAGAATGGGATACGGCGGGTCTCCAAAATGACAGGCAAGATGTTTCAGCATGACGTGGCAAGGAGAGCATGAACAGGAGCCTCAACCAACTGATTAAAACTGATGTTTAAAACGGTTTTTCAAAAGTGGGGTGCAGAGATAAAGTTGGTTGAGGTCCCAATTGCTTTCACGTGAGGGAACCTCAGTTTCTTCCCCTGAGGCTCATAAGCTCTTTGTGACAATTATTGAGATGTATATTGTTATAACTGAGGTTTACACAGTGGCAGAAGGCTGTACTTCCCTTGTAGGGCATAGAATATATCCTTATGGATCAAAGAGCTGCCCACAAATCCTTCAACGTGTGAAGAGATAAGCTGGTCTTTTGGGTGAATAACTTCATCCTCTCAAAAGGAAGGTCCTCCACTGTGGTTGGGACCTCTTTGGGGAAGCTGGACAAAGCCCAACTCATAAAACAAAGGCCATGGAAACTGAGTGCAGCGCTGTGTTTGCCACGTCTAATGCAGACTCGAGGGATGTTTTAGCCACTAGTTGGACCTCGATTATGAACTTGAAATAGTCTTTATGGAAGTCTGGAAGCTGTTCAATAAAGGAACTGAGTTTCATATCATTCTAGCAGTTCTATTTTGGCAGCAAAGCCTAGTAATTTGTTACACTGAAGTGGAGGGTGGCTGAAGAATATGCTTTTTTGCCAAACAGGTTCAGACGTTTCCCAAATCAGATATACAAGGTTGATTTAAGCTGGGTTTGGCAGCCCCTAGAATTAAGTGCATCCTCAACGATGGAATTAGGAGGCATGCGGGAAGAGATAAATTATGTGTCCTTGGCTGGCATGTAATACTTTTTCACTATCTGTTTGCATGTTGGCAGAAGGGATGCAGAGATCTGCCATGACTTTGGTGGGGTTCAGGCATGCCATTAACTGGGAGGGCCACTCTAGCAAAAGTGAAAGAGTGTAAATTGTCTACCAATTTAGGGTGAAGCTGTCACTTCCTGCGAATGTATTTGCAGAGCTTCTGCCACTCTCTGAGCTAAGTCCTGGAATGATTTAAAATCATCAGCCATGAATGGCGGAGAGGGCACCACCACCTCATCTGGTAAGGACAAAGAGAAATTAGCTTGAGGAGTATCTTCTTTCTCTGTCTCTACACCAACTTCCTCCCCTGACTGCTCAGGGGATTCTGAAGGTGCATCTGAGGGGTGACTCCTTGCCTGCTTGTATGCCATGCTAGGAGCCTGGGAGGCCTGCTTGCCAATGGCCCCAGTATGGCCACTGAGGTTGGGAAGCTAGTGGTTGGTACTATGGCTGGCCAAACCATAGAGTCTGAGGGTTGGGTGGATGATATCCCTGGTTCCCATAGTGAAATTGGGCCCCATATAGTGGGTAAGACAATGGTGGGAACCCAAGTCCTCTTGATCACTTTCCAACTCTGACAATGAGAAAGGCAGTGTGTGGCAGAGAGATGTCAATGAGTCAAATACTCTGAGAACTCAGTGCCAGGGCCCAGTACTAAGTGTGTCAACATCAAGAGAGCTGTTGCACACTGGAAATCCGGCAGTGCAGAGGGGGTCAGTACCAATGGTTGTTTGTGCCAAAAAGCTTGTACTAATGCACTCAGAGATGTGGACATGGGCATGACAACAACGAACTGCATGGCCATCAGGGTCAGTACCACTACCAATGTTAGTGCCAACACAGCCTTTCCCAATGCAGATCTCCCGTGGCTTTTGATGCCCCTGCGGTACTGGTACTTCTTGCCAGTGCCCATCAGGTCTTTGGGCAGACTGATTTGCTCAGTCTGCTTGGTACCACACATGCCCAGCATACCAGCTTTAGGGAGCTTTAGCACCATCAGTACTGATGGAGCCAGAGATCGTATCTGGGTCTCGCTATGGAGACTCTCATACCCTTCCTTAGTAGTCTTGAATGAGTGCCTCATCTTCTTGGGATCACATGCCATTGAAGCAGAAGGCTGCAGTGAGTTCTCCCTGGGCCTCCAGGGGTGGAAGGGCTGACTTCATGAAAGACACTCGGTCTTTCCTGGACCTGGGTTTTAGTTGCTGGCACCAAACGTATTTTTGTGAATTATGTTTTCTCCCAAGGCAGCGAATGCTCCACGAGTGTCTGTTAATCACTGGTAGAGATTCCTTGAAACTGAGGCACTTTTTGAGGGCTGGAGAGCTAGGCTCAGCCTTGTCCAGGGCCCTCTGCCCCACTGGGGCTGGCCAGAGACAAACGCTTTCTTCATGAGGTAACAAAATTAAAGGCTTCAATAGAAGATAAAATTTACAAAAAAGGGAGTTAATGATCTGTGAAAGGACAGCTCTTAGCTTCCTCTCTTCCTCAGCGGCAGCTGAGAAGGAACTGAGGAGGCAATGCCCATGCATGCTGGCTAGCTTCATGTCAGGCAAGGAGCAGTGCACATGCAGGCAGGACAGACTGCTATCAAAGTTCTCTGATCGGCAGAGCGGATGTGCAGACATACCTACAGTAGAGTACCTACAGGGACATTACACGAAGAACCTATGGATTTCCAAAACTCTTATTTGAGAATTATTTTTAGTTGAAAATGAAGTTTAACCTGGAAATCATTATATGGCCACACATTTTTAAAAAGGGTTGGTAAATAATAATTGCATGTAGTGAGAATACTATCAAACTATTTTCCATTTGTTATAAAAAATAATCCCTCGCTATCTGTTTTATGGTACAACTAAAATAACTGCTGCAACCTTCCTATAACATACTCCAAACAAGACAGCCTACATCTCAAGGAATTCAGAGGTGAAGGGATTAATGTATATAATTGTGTTGAAAAGCAGTTTGGTAAGGAAGATGATTTTAAGAATGTAATTCCAGCACATATTAACATTTTGTACTCATCCTGTAAATACATTATGCAAGAATATTAATGATCAGTGAGTTATTCATTTTCCAATGATATCTTTACATGCCACCTTTTAGATACAGATTATGACAACAGTGCTGAGTATGTCAGGCCTGACAAGAGCTGCTGACACAGACTGGGCCTCTGTGTCACAGTGAAGCTCTCCCACTGACACTAGACTTGTCCGAAGACGAGGCAGCTCCAGCGTTAATGAGTGGTGCCAACAGTATTGGAGAGGGGTGTGTATGCATAAGATTACATCACTAGTGGTTTAACAAAAATCAGTGTGGCTTTCCCTCTTACGCAGAGCAAATAGTTTGAGGACCTCCCTCATTAGGACCAGATCTGATAGTATCTGAGCTTCTGGAACTACACAGACAAAAACGTCCTCTGGACTGGTGCATTTAGCCATGGATGTGAGGAAGCAGGCTGGGCTTCTTTCCCTTGGTAGCGCCAGTGGTGTTGGTCTCCTTGCCAGTGTCTTTGGCACCTGCAGCTTTGTCTTATGCTATGGCAACATCATCGGTGTGGGAGTCATCTGCTGCCTTCTTTCCCTTGCTAATACAGAGGACTGCCTCACTCCTCCGACTACTGTCTCCTGGTGAGAATCAGTTTTAGGGCACTCTTGGTCATCTGTGCTGGAAAACAGTACTGTGCTCATGAGCTCTTAATACCAACGTCCTGATGTGCAGATCCTCTTTTTGGATGGGAACCTGCAGGGGGACTTCTGAGGTTTCTTGGTGAGAATGTCTGACCTCCTGCCTTTGTTTGGAAGAGTTTTAGCTTTACTTCAATCAACTCCAAAAATGGAAACCATCATGCTCAAAGGGGTGCTCTTGAGTGCCTCTTGCCGGTATACAGAGAGGTCTAACAGACCAGGAGCCGCACTGCACTCTCCATCAAGAATCTTCTGAGCTCGCAGTCATGGGCTTCACAGGTTAGACTTGGAAAAGACCAACAGATGCCACACTTGGCAGAAATATTCGCTTTCCCAAGGCAGTGGAGATTTTTGTCATGGTTGTCACTGAATGGAAAAAGTCCTGAGGCACGAGACACAATTCTTGAATTCTAAGCATAGCAGGAGGGGGTGTCTAAGTTGGAGTGAGGGGCATACCAAGCCATAAACTACTAAAAATTACTAAGACTACATTAATTATAAAAACTAAGATCTTAAAAAACTATTTAGTGATAAGAAAGCTACCTAATGCTGCAGCCACTGAAGAGGCTCTGTCTCAGACCCTAGATGGAAGGAACAAGGAAGGTGGTCGGCCATAGGCACTGACTCCATGGATGCTCCAGGGCTGGAGCACCCACAGGGAAAAATTGGTGGGTGCAGAGCACTCACCAGCAGCTCCCCGCCCCACCTCCCCGCCCCAGCTCACCTCCGCTCCACCTCCTCCCCTGAGCTGCCATTCCACTTCTCCTCCCTTCTCTCCCAGGCTTGCCGTGAATCAGCTGTTTTCACTTGGCAAGCCATGGGGAGAGGAGCGCGTGGAGAGCTCGAGGGAAGAGATGGAGCAGAGGTGAGCTAGGGCGGGGAGCGGTTCCTCTGCGCCTCCGACCCAGGGTTACTTCTGGCAGCCCTCTCTGCAACTCCCCCCCGGGTCAAGTTCACCTCCACTCTGCCTCCTCCCCTGACTATGCCATTGCTCTGCTTCTCCCCCATCCCTCCCAGGCTTGCTGCATGAAACAGCAGTTTCACGTGGCAAGCCTGGGAAGGAGGAGAGTGGAGGGGAAATGAGGCGCGCCTGGGGGAGGAGGCAGGGCCAGGGATTTGGGGAAGGGGCAGAGTTGTGGGGATGTAAGCACCCACCAGTGCCAGGTAAAGTCGGCACCTATGTGGTCGTCAGTGTCACCAGTTATGCCCTTCATTTGGAGCCTGAGAAGATAAGGCGCACAGGGTGCATTCCAACAGAAAATGCTAGCAAAAATCTCCCAGTCTCAACTCTGGAGCACATGCACACCAGAGTTCGTATACACTGGATCATCACTCAAAGAAGAAACAAGAGATATGTAACATGTTAAGAACTTTTTTAAAAGAAATTTTAGGTATTTCTAGTTCAACTTTTTCCCCACAACGGTACAGCCATCTAACCAGCACTAAAACAATTCTTGCTCTTCTCAGACTGCAAAAAAATGTCAAGTGTTTCAATATCCCCAATAAACTGAACATACTTTTCCTTTGCCTTGTTTTTGATTTTTTCCTTCAATATCTTCAAAGTCTGTATCAGAAGAAAAGTGTGTTTCAGACTCCCTGTAATGACAAACACATGTTTACAAACTACATCAGAAACCTTACTGTCAAATAATTGTAGCAATATTATCTACAACCGCAATAAGACTATGTCAGCTCAGTATGAACAAATATTTAAATCTAGGCCTTTCATTTTAAATCCATTTTTTCCTAACAACTAATTAACATGCTAGAGAACCATAAACAAAAAGGTTCCTTCTGCTGACACCACAGGAAGGTGTCTTCTGCGAAATCAAATGGCTATGGAATTTTCTTTCCCTTTTTTAAAACTAACAGAAATCCAACTATTGAACATTGAAACTGGTTTAAAAATTTTGAATTTCTACAAAAAAAATTTACAAAAAATATTCTGGCTTTTTCAACCAGCTGTGTTAGACAACAGATAAAGCTGGATTCTTACTATTGCTAACATCTTTATGCACACCACTTAGTTATCATTACCTAGTTCCCACTTTGAAAAAAAATTAAACATACTTGAAGTAGCTTTCTATTTTATCAAAACTCAAATTTTATAAAATGTAAACTGGACAGCCAAGAAAAACAACTTTGCTTAATGTTAATGAAAATGGTGACACGCTGTTGGCTCAAAACATGTTTACATGTTTTAAAAGTCTTACCCCTACAAGTATATTTTATTAATTTAATTTTAGTATGAGCCATTGCATAGACTAGACGCTAATAAAGCTATTTCTGCCATATTAGTAACAAGTGATGTCATATATTCACAATACTCAAATATTCTTGTTCCCTGACTTGTTTTTAATTTAGGTTTGATTTAGGAAGATTCTTCAGCATGTCCTTCAGTTCAGTCCTATTCAGAATAGCACTTAGGTGCCTGCACACAAGGCACTAAGATAAGCACATATTGAAGTGTTGTCCTGAACAGTGATGCTTTCCTGAGTCAGGTTCTAACGAGTATAAAGTTCAGATTGGTAACTGCGCAAAATTTGTTTAAACTGATGTTTTGTGAAACAGCAAGATTATTCAGGAGAGAGATTACAGTATCTAGTATCTGTGCAGTATCTAGTTCTTCAAGATGTGTTTAGCTATGGGTGCGCTTCTCTTCAGGTGCACATGTGCCTCACTCACCTTCAATCAGAGATTATAGCTAGCAATGATTGCTCAAGCCCATGCACACACTGACTACATCAGGCTGCACAGGTGAACCACACCAAGTTCCTTCTTCACCCACCACCAAGTCTCAGAAGAAAACTCAGAAGGAAGGTAGGTAGTGGAACACCTACAGGGGAACACATCTTGAAAAATTACAGTTAGTGCACAGGGTGAGTAACATACTCCCTCTCTTTGAGTAATGTTCCTCTAAGCATTCCACTTCACATGACTCCAAAGCAGTATCCCCATAAGGAGAAATGAGCTTTGAAATAGAGTTCAGAAGAGAGGAAAGAATTGCCGTATCAGATGTAGAGGCACTGATTAGGACATAGCATCTAAAGAAGATATGTACCAAATACTAAGTAGCAGCTCTGCAGATCTCAGATACTAGGATACTAAGTAGAGCTACAGATGCAGACTCTGACCTTATAGAGAGTGACAGTACACAAGAAGGAGGTGGAATGCTGGCTGCAATGTAACAAGCATATTATACAGTGGGACCCCGCAATACTGCGATGAATCTCCCATACCTACATTGTGATGAACTTCCACTAACCTATGGTGTGCTTCACCTTTTGAGAAACTGACACTTGAGGATATTGACAAGTATACTAATCTGAAGACAGCCCTAGAAACTGCAAAAGTGTAATCTTGCATGCGCTGTTATGAAAGTGCAAGACTACAAATGACCTAGAAGTTTGACAGTTTCTGACTGAAGTCTGAGAGCTCCCTTGAATAGTTGTGACATGCATCATGATCCTGTTCACAGAAAGGAAGGCCCTTGATGCCAAGGAATCCAGGGATGCCCCTATAAATTGTATGTTCTATATGAAAGTCAGTGTGGATTTTCCCACATTCAACTGAAGACCTGAATCCAAGAACAGAGAAAGTGCCCTTTGCATGACAGTCAACACCTCTTAGTATGACGGATCCTCAAGCAGACAGTCAGTCATCAAGGTACAGGTGTACTAGGATTGCCTAATGATGGAGGTAGTCTGTTACTATTGATTTTAAGGTTAGAAGGAACCATTGTGATCATCTAATCTGACCTCCTGCATGCTGCAGGTCACAGAACTTCAACTCCTGAAAAAGACCCCTAACCTCTGGATAACTTACTAAAGTCCTAAAACCATGATTTGAAGATTTCAAGTTACAGAAAATTCACCATTTACATTAGTTTAAACCCGCAAGTGACCTGTGACCCATGCTGCAGAAGACGATGAAAAACCCCCCACGGTCTCAGCCAATCTGACCCAGGGAAAAATTCCTTTCTGATTCTAAATATGGTGATCAGTTAGATCCTGAGAATGTGGGTAAGATCCCCCAAGGAGATAGCTGGAAAAGAATTGGGTAGAGCCTTCCCCAGCTAGTGCCCATGTCCAGCAGTTGGAAATTTTTCCTAGTGCTAATCACTGAGGGGCCACATGCCATCATAGGCAGTTCCATCATATCATCCCCTCCGTTTATCAACCTCAGGCTTGGAGCCAGTTAGGTTATTTTCCCCCCACTGCTCCCCTTGGAAGGCTGTTCCAAAACTTCACTCCTCAGAAGGTTAGAAACCTTCATTTAATTCTGAGCCTAAATTTGTTGATGGCCAGTTTATAGCCATTTGTTCTTGTGTTCCCACTGACCCTTAACTTAAATAACTCCTCTCCCCCTCTGGTATTTATCATTCTGAAGTAGTTAGAGAGAGCACCTCAGCCTTCTTTTGGTTAGGCTCTTTGAGTCTCCTCTCAAGATAGATTTTCCATTCCTCATATCATCCTCGCTCTTCTCTGCACCTGTTAAAATCTGAATTCATCATTAATGTGGCCAGGGTTTGCCAAACATTTTTTGCAGATTCTAGCAGAGCCTTTTTGATAAGATGGGCAACTCTGGTGATGCTGCAGAGTGAAAACATCCAACAGCTTGAGTTGAGATTCTTTAACATTCTCAAGTGGTATCTGTAGGAAATCTGCCACGTGTTTAATGAAGTCTTGAAACTGTCGAAAAATCATCACCCAGAGACAGAGAAGGTATTATTGTTTCATCTGGTGATGAGGATGAGGTGCAATCTAAATAGCAGACTCTGTTCTAGCTTCCTGATCCTCAAACTTTCCCTCCTGCTGTGTGGTGTGCTAGGGAGGGGAAGCTTCAGTCTCCCTGTTATCTTGGTGAGAGAGGGTCTGAACCTTGGAGAACTTTGGCGATAAGCTGCACAAGGATCCTAATATGGCCACTGAGAAGCACAGGGGATAGGGGGTAGCATACAGGGATGATCCCAGCAAGAACCATGAGCTCCCCAGACATCTCTCTCTCTCTCTTTGAAAAGGAGTTTCCTATGTGGGATTGTAGGAGAATCCTGGACAGAGACGGAGGATACTGGAGGGAGGTCTTCATCATCGTCCTCTTCTTCCCCTAATGAAAAAGGGAGGTGAATTAGATGGTACAAGAGTCCAGACAGCAAGTGGTTCTCAGACCGAAGAGATGAAAGCCAAGGAGACTCTAGGTGCCTGAAGGACTTACTGGTGACTGCTGAGCTAAAGTCTTGCTAATCAAGCAGAGTGGAATTGCAGCATTGAGTGAGTTGTGATATGCACTAACTGTATTGTATGTTTGTCACTGGAGGACAATATCAAAGGTTCTAAGCACTTCCCAGAAGGTGCTGACATAGTCGGAGGCTTAATCTTACACAGTACCGAAGAACCCAACAGAGATACCAGGAGAGAGGTTAAGTCCAATGGTACTGGTCTTCTCTATTTGTTCTGATCATCTCTGCTAGATGGTACCAGAACCTTCTCAGAGCCACACTGAAGTTCAGAAGAGCAACGGAGGAGCCCACTGCCTCGGCAAGTTTGAGTCTTGAGGCTAGATTCTGAGACTGTTACCTGCTCAGAGAGTGAGGTCTTTTCAAAGTGGATTCCTAGAGCAAAGTTAGAACTCCTCTTCTTGGAACCTCTTCTTGAGGTCTCTAAGGCTTTTCCCATTCTGCAAGAGTGTTGCACCAAGGCGGAAGGGGTACTAGATATCTCTGAAGACTGGAGTACAGGGGAGGTTTCTTGTGACCTGTTTCCAATGCAGGGTGAAGGGAGAGTTCCATAATTAACAATCACAGCTTCATTTCCCATTTCTTCCTTGCTCTGGATTTGAGGGCAACACAGCTTCTGTGGGATGTACAACTCCTCTAGGCAACGAACATACTTAAGAGTGTCTGTTGTTGATGACCAGGATAGCTTGTCTACATGTGAGGCAGTGTTTAAACCCTGGTTAACCAGGTATGCCCCTTAGGAAGGGCTTCTCTGTAGGAAATAAAACAAACTTCCAACTAACTAACTAAAATAAACCTAGCTAGACTGAAATCAGCAGACTGCCCAAGTGAACACAGTGTGGACATGCTAAGCTTCATCACAGACCGAGATAGCTGAAAAGGAACTGAGGGCTATTCCACCCATGCATCCTGATATAGCCTCAGTGCTGGGTACAAGGATATCAGCAGAATACGCACAGGCCGAACAAACACTGCTAATGAAAACCTCTTATCAAAAGGACATTGGGCACACGTGCACCTGAAGTGGAGCACCAATACTGACACTACTCTTAGAAGAAACGTTCATTTTTAGACACCTAAAAGAAATATAATGGAACATAATGTTGCAGAACATTTGCAATTAACTAACAGGTAAGTTATTTCAATATTGGTCTTTTTGAAATACTATAACCATGTCTAAGGTAAAGAAAGTACCACTACTATTTTAAGATTTTTCCCTAAATCGGGCATCTTAAGAACAAAGGGATTAGAGATTTTTCTTCTATACCTCTGCCCTGATATAACACGATCCAAGGCGAATTCGGATACAACATGGTAAAGGAGCGCTCTGGGGGGACGTGGCCAAAGCAAGTTCGATACAATGCAGTTTCACCTATACCGCGGTACGATTTTTTGGCTTCCAAGGACCGTGTTATATCGGGGTAGAGGTGTATAAAGAAAATTCATAACACCTTGAGGCAACTGGAGACAAAAATGGATAAAACGGTGAATAAAATTGGAGCTTATTAGCTTTTTCCACATTCTGAATATGCATAAGATTATGTCACATGCACATTTCAGTGAGACCTCTATGATGCACTTCACTACATTTTCTTAGTATCTGCTGTACTATTGCAAAACTGATAGCTTTCCTCCCTGCCAAAGTTTGTAAGCAGGACTGTTCTATTAGAAAACATACATGAACATTAATGGGACTTACAGACCTATTAAGAGAATATGGACAGAGAATATATCTACTATGTGTGGCAAATTGCTGGCACTGTTATCACGGGTCCCGCGCTTTCTCTTCTTGGGGGGGGGGGGTTCAGGGAGCTATTTCTTGCCCCTGAATAGGGTATTAACTGCCCCACTAGTATCCTAGAGGAGGGGGAGTGGAGAGGGAGGGACCCGGGCCCGCCCTCTACTCTGAGTCCCAGCCCAGGGGCCCTGAGGATAGCGGTAAACAACCTGAAGTAGCTATTCCTTCCCCTGGGCTACTTCCCTCTCCTACCCTTCAGTTTGTGGGGCTTCCTGCCCTCTCTCTACACAGGTCAAGTGTCTCTTTACCTAGGGTCTGGGTGGTCTTGGTTCCAAACTCTCCTCCAACTGCTCGCTGCTCCAACTCCTCCAAACTGCTCACTGCTCCAACTCCTATCCTCCTCCCCTGTCTGCCTGAAGCAGGGAGTTTTATTAGGTTCTTAGCAGGGCCTTAATTGATTGCAGGTGTTCCAATCAACCTGCAACCTTCCCTAGTCCACAGGGAGCCATGCCTCATTTAGCTCTGAGCTTACATATCTCCCCTCAAGCGCCCTACCACAGCTCCCTGACCCTCCTCTATCACATATGGTTTAAAACTCAGAAGTTTTCTATAAAATTTTCTAAAATGTTGGTAAGTGTAGCAATTTTTGTATTTCTTAACTACTCTTTTACTTTAACATACCATACTTTTTAAAATTGCTATAATATAAATTAGGGCTGTCAACTGATTAAAAAATTAAACATGCTTACTCACATGATAAATCACACTGTTAAATAATAATAGAATACCATTTAAAAATTTTGTGATGTTTTCTACATTTCCAAATTATTGATTTTAATTACAATGCACAATACAAAGTGTACAGTGTTCACTTTCTATTTTTTATTACAAATGTTTGCACCATAAAAAAACAAAAGAAATAGTATATTTCAATTCACCTAAATACAAGTACTGTAGTGCAATCTCTTTATCATGAAAGTTGAACTTACAAATGTAGCATTATGTACAAAAAAACTTGCATTCAAAAATAAAACAATGTAAAACTTTAGCTCCTACAAGTCCACCCAGTCCTACTTCAGCCAATTGCCGACACAAAAGTTTGGTTACATTTGCAGGAAATAATGCTGCCCGCTTTTTGTTTATAATGTCACCTGAAAGTGAGAATAGGCTTTGCATGGCACTCTTGTAACCGGCACTGCAAGACATTTACATGCCAGATGCACTGAAGATTCATGTGTCCCTTCATGCTGCAATCACTATTCCAGATGTGTGTGTCCATGCTGATGATGGGTTCTGCTCAATAATGATTGAAAGCAGAGCAGACAACATGTTCATTTTCATCATCTGAGTCAGATGCCACCAGCAGATGGCTGATTTTCTTTTTTTGTGGTTAGGGTTCTGTAGTTTTGCATCAGAATGTTGCTCCTTTTAAACTTCTGAAAGCATTCTCCACATCTTGTCCCTCTTAGATTTTGGAAGGATACTCCAGATTCTTAAACCTGGAGTCGAGTGCTGTAGCTATTTTTAGAAATTTCACAGATACCTTCCTTGCATTTTGTCAAATCTGCTATGAAAGTGTTCTTAAAACAAACGTGCTGGGTCATCATCCAAAACTGATATAACATGAAATATATGGCAGAATGCGGTAAAACAGAAAAGGAGACATAGAATTCTCCCACAAGGAGTTTAGTCACAAATTTAATTAACGCACTATTATCTTTTAACAAGGATCATCAGCATGGAAGCATGTCTTCCAGAACAGTGGTTGAAGTATGAAGAGGCATACCAATGTTTAACATATCTGGCAATGCCGGCTACGTATGTGCTGCGGAAATGCCTGTTCTCACTTTCAGGTGACATGTAAATAAGAAGCAGACATCAGTATCTCCCTTAAATGTAAACAAACCTGTTTGTCGTAGTGATTGGCTGAACAAGAAGTAGGACTGAGTGTACTTATAGGCCTTAAAGTTTAACACTATTTTGTTTTTGAGTGCAGTTATGCAACAAAAAAAATATACATTTGTAAGTTACAATTTCATAATAGAGATCGCATTACAGTACTCATATGAGGAATTGAAAAATACTATTTTATCATTTTTATGGTGCAAATATTTGTAATAAATATAAAGTGAGCACCGTACACTTTGTATTACATGCTGTGTTAGAAATCAATATACTTGAAAATGTAGAAAAACATCGAAAAATATTTCATAAATTTCAGTTGGTATTCTATTGTTTAACCATGCAATTTATCGCAATTTATTTTTTTAATCGCAGTTACTATTTTTAGTTAATTGCGTGAGGTAACTGCGATTCATCGACAACCTTTATATAAATAAAAGAGTTACAAAACAAAAAGGCTACCTGTTCCCATAGCACTATTAACTTAGCTAAATTTCATCTATGTAAAATTAGTATTTTTACATTTCTTGTTAAAATTTGTTATTAGACATTATGCGTATCCTAAATTATACAGACTATGCATCTTATGCACATTACTGTTGCGATAGAACCTATAACATTTCTGATATGCTTTTGAACTATGCAACCTTATATGTGATCTTCAAAGGGAAAAAAGTGTCTGTACTTTCTTCTTTATAATATATTAAGGATGCCAGAAAGTTGAGAGCCCCTACAATTGCAAAATATATTTTCAGGCTGATTTGTTTATTTTTTAAACTTTAGAATGATCAGGTATGTCAACGTTTTGTTGTTCCTGTTTTGTAGAGGACGACTCAGATATGGGTCCACCTCTACAAAATCATTAAAATGAACAGGCTGGTAAATCTTTAATAAAAAACATTTCATCCCAAAACTTGGCATGTGAGAGTGAGAAAACCCAAATTCTAAACATATGACTAAGGGCTTGTGTACACAAGAAAGCTGTACCAGTTTAACTTAGGGTATGACTTTAAACAGACTTAATTAAACTAAACAAAAAGGCTCTGTATGCACATCTATTTTGGTTAAACCACATTTATTTCAATTTGCTTTAAGCTGATAAGGAATCAGTTTAAACTAAACCAAAATAAGACACACTTAAAATAAATGATGCTCAGCTGAAACCAACTTAAACTGGTGCAACTATTTCTTGTAAATAAGGCCTAAGAATTCCTCCTTCCTCCTCTGCTTAGTTTTACACCCTTAGTACTTCTGTTGTCATGATCTCACTAGTTCTCCAGATGTCCCTACAGTCTTTCAGGAAAAATAATAGACAAAACCCATGTCTTACATAAACACAACACATATCACACATAAGTTTTAATTTAAAAACCTTTCAGAAAATACACTGTGAAGAAGCAAACAAAACACACAAACCCAGTTCCAATTGGTGGGCATGCACACAATTCGGAGAATTTTTTTCTTGATTTAACAGTAGTGTGTATTTAATTTTCTTGGAGAGCGGAGGCAGCAGAAAAGAGAAGGGTAGGGAGTAATAGGGTTAAGTGACTGTGCTTAGTAACTGATTTAAATAGTTTCTACTTAACAGAAAGTTAACCTTAGACATTTATTACACTCTGTTAATAAATGTATTTTCAAAAAGGCTAAAGTACTATTGATGATGCTCTAAATCAATTTTTTCCTATCACATATGTCTCTCCATACCCCCTAGTACTTTTTTAATGTCCTCAACCAACCCTAAGGAAGTTGGCATTCTTCATTAAGCACTAATTACACGCGGAATTCAATTTATAGGCACTTTTCAGCTGAAGTCATGACTCAAAGAAGGGTTTTTAGAATTTCTTAAAAGTGAACTACAAAGGAAAAAAATTGATTACGTATAAGAAGGTCTAAAAGGTTTCTGTCTGTACCTACGAGATGCATTTTGCTTTTCCTTCCCTATTTAAAACAAACAAAAAACCCACAGGAACCCAGTGTTTGTTTATCCTGAAAGATTATGGATTACTGGAGAACCAGGTAACTGAAAAGTGATATAATCTACAGTTAAAGTTTATCAAAAACACACATTTTTTATTTTATATACACACACATACACACACACATTTGGCAAAAAAAGCACTCTCTGTGAAGGATTAAGCAACCCTAGCCCTTTAAAAATAGATCTCAATCAACATTTGTCTCCAAAAACAGGAGCAAGACGACTTGACATTACTCCTATTTCCACCCAGAAAATTTCTAATCCAAAAAAAAGATTTTCAGAAAATTATAAGTATCAGAAAAATGTTGCTATAATGAAAACTATTTTGTGACCATGACAATAGCTTCTCCTACTAGCAAAACGCTTCATTAAAGGTTCTAAAAATCTATAGAAAAAGAAAATTAAACCAGTTATATTATTGCTATTTTAACTCTCACTGGAAACCCAGGACACCATTCAAGCAATGCTTTAGATTTAAATCACTGTACTACTTGACAGAATAACTTTGTTATGACTGTATTAAGCATTGTTCATTTTCCTGTTTTCTTTAGCAATTATCAAAGCAACAATGTATATTGTCATTACATCTACAATGAAATGTGTTTTACCTTAAAGTTTGGCCACTGCAATTTAAATTACTTACTGAAGGAGAGTAAAATCAGTTGGTATTTCTGGAGCTGCTATCATTTCTTTATCATCTTCTGGACCACAATGTACTGGAAATATGTTCAAAAAACAATTTACGGTGGGCAAGCACGTTTTCTTCCTTTCACACAAAACAATTCCTATTAAAAAAACACAAACAACCAGGTCAATCTTTACTCTTAATGAAAGATGCAAAAATGTTACTGTCATTAATGTCTTATACTATATATTGCCTCTGATATATATATTTCAGCAGATCAAAAGGTTATTTTTCTCCTTTTAAATTATAAATTTTATAAGTGCTGTTACCCCCATAATCTCTCCCCAAACTCCTGCAATAGCATCACAGTATTAAAAATACATACAGCGAAACACAGTAAATGATAAATAGAAAAGAAGTTTCATTTTAGAAGGCGAAGTGGCGAGAAGAATATGCATGCATTCCTTATTAGTCTAGATCATTTCAGAAGACTCATCTAAAGAACAAAACTTCAATTCTTTTTTTGAACTAAGGCCTTGTCTACATCGGCAGTAGCTGTACAGCACAGGGAAAAGCAGGCTGTGTACACAATGCAGTGAAAGGCTCTGGCAAGGAGGCGGCAGTGGGGAAAAGCTCCGACAGAAGGGAGCTGCCAAAGCCTTTTCCCACCGCCTGAGTCTTTCCCCAAAGGGACGCAGTGGGACACTTAACTGCTAAAAATAGAAGTGAACTATAAATAGAATAGAACTGTGAACTGTTTAAGGTATATCCCCTAAGCTTCTGGTGCGTCTTTATACTACTCGCCGAAGCAGTGCCTGTCTGTACTGTTATTTATACCAGTGCTAATGGGGCATGCAGCATATATGTACTACAGACCACATATAGTGTATCTTAAAAACACACAAGAAGGGGGTTTAAGACACTAGCTTTTCTGCATGTCTACTCTTCAGTGTGTTTAATATGCCAAATTAACAACAATTTTTATATTGAACGCATTTTAACAGGCTGTATCTAATTAATTCTCAACAGCTCCTAAATATACATATTATCCCCATATTACAAACAGATGCATAAGCATTACTACAGCAGTTTAGTCACCCACGTAGTATGCTAGCAAGAAAAATCATATTGGACAAAAAGTTAAATAGTACTGCCATCTAGTGCAACTGTGAACTATTATGGGCGGAGCTGGAAATGCCACCTATAGTTTCCTTTATAAGAACCTTAGATGCTTAAAATTTAGCTAAAATTCAACTGTTTAGGCTGAAATTTTCATGTCTTCCAGGTAAGTCTTCTGAATGCCACAGCAATGTGAAAAAGACAGTTGGTGTCCTTATTGCAGAAGCTTCTAATGTGCCTAGTACAGAGGTGGGAAAACTACAGCCCATAGTCACATCCCACCCATAAGACCATTTAACCCATTCCTCAGTTCCCGCCGGATAGCAGGGTCAGCGTTTGCCCTGCTCCAGCAGGGAGGGGGGCTTGTGCCACTCCGCGTGGCTCCCAGAAAGCAGCCGGCATGACCCCCGCCCCACAGGCTCTTACGTAGTACACAGAGGCATGGCCAGTCAGCTCTGCATGCTGCACCATGCAAAGGCTGTTCCTGGCCAGTGGGAGCTGCAGGGATGGCACCTGTGGAATGGGCAGGGCACAGAGCCGCGTGGCTGCGTCTCGGAGCCGGAGGAGGGACATGCTTCTGGGAGCTGTCTGTGGTAAGCACCACCCAGAGTCCGCACCTCTGAGCCCCTCCTCCCGCTCCAACTCCCTGCCAGAACCCTGATCTTCCTCCCACCTCTGAACACTTCGATTCCAGCCCAGAGCCCTCTCTTGTACCCCAAGCCCCTCGTCCCCAGCCCACCCTAGAGCCCTCACCACCCCTTGAGCCCCGCAGCCTACCTCATCCCAATCACCCTCTCGCTCTCCAAACCCTTCAGTCCCAGCCCAGAGCAGCCTCCTACACCCCAAACCCCCCCATCCCTGGCCCCACCCCAGGCCCACACCCCCAGCCAGAGCCCTCACACTCCTCCCGCCCCACCCCGATCCCCCTCCTGTTCTCCAAGCCCCTTGGTTCCAGACTGGGGTCCTCGCCTGTATCTCAAACCCTTCATCCCCAAGCCCACCCCAGAACCCTGCCAGACCCAAGCCAGAGCTTCCTCTACATCCTGAACTCGTTTATGGCCCCACACCAGAGCCTGCACCCGCAGCCGGAGCCCTCACCTCCTCCCGCATCCCTATCCACAATTTCGTGAGCATTCATGGCCTGCCATACAATTTTCATACCCTGATCTGGCCCACAGGCCAAAAAGTTTTACATTTTAAGTATGTAACCCATCAATTGATCAATTATTTTTGGAACAGTCAAATATTCAATCCTAATCTGTAATCACCAGAGTACAGTCCTATCCAGAACTTATAAAACAGCTCAAGGTACCTAACCTTAGTCTGCTGTTAAGCGAACACATGTGAAACCCCTACTGGGGAAAATGCTTGCATCATTCGCTAGCTGCAGCAGATGGTCCATATGGAAGATAACAGTTTACTATTGCTACCAGTTACTCAGTTAGTGAAGTGGAAGACGACTGTGTTGTAGATATGAGGCAGAGAAATAAAGTTATTTGTCCACAGTCGCAGAGAGTGTCAGTGTCTGAACAGGAATTACAATACATTTCTAGTTCTGCACTTAAACCAGGGTGGGCAAACTGGCCCGCGGGACCATCCTGTTCAGCCCCTGAGCTCCCAGTCAGGGAGATTCGCCCCTTTCGCACAGCCTCAGATCGCTGCCCACGCTCTGGCCTGCTGCTCCTGGGCAGGGCTACAGCAGCATGGCTGGCTCTGGTGGGGCCTGAGCTCCTGCCACTCTGAGCGGCATGATAAGAGGGTGGGGCTGTGAGCTCCTGCTGGGCCACGCAGCTTCCAGACACACTGCTCTGAGCAGCACAGTAAGGGGACTGAGCCGGGGGGTTGGTGGATGCCTCCGGTGGGGCCTGAGCTTCTGCTGCTCTGAGCAGCATGGTAAGGGGGCGGGGCTGTGAGCTTCAGCAGGGCAGCGTGTCTAGCTCTGGCCGGACAGCCTCCAGGAGGGGAGATTGGATGGGCTGAGGTTTCCAAGGGGTGCAGTCAGAGGGTAGAAAGTGGGAGGGGGCCAGACAGGGAGCACGGCCAGGCTGTTTGGGGAGGCACAGCCTTCCCTACCCGGCCCTCCATGCAGTTTTCCACCCCGATGTGGCCTTCGGGCCAAAAAGTTTGCCCACACCTGACTTAGACCATATCTGTCTCAATATTAGAATCTGGGAAATATAGCTGCAACAATATTGTTTCACATAACGATGAAAACTTTTAAAGAATATAATCATTACAAACGAAGTAAAGGAATGTATTAACTGTGCAAAAATAATCTCAACACAGAATTTAAATTATATATTTGATGCATCTCGTTCTGAAATTAAAAGACACCATCTATTAAAACTAGATATCTGGAGTTTTGTGGCAACACACTAAGTTTCATAATTAGACTCCTAGCACACAAGAACAAGAAAACCAGATGATTTTTCCTGAAGTAAGTATTGAATTTTACCTTCTAAGTATAGAACAAAAGAGGGATATGAACCTGTCTCTTGGAGCTAAAGAGTCTGTGTTACAAAAATAGAAATGTTTTGAGATTATGTTTTGGGAGGGGAGCAAAACAGAAGAGAAGAGGGTCCGGTCCTAGCATTTGTCCAGCAACTTTGTCAACATACAAGATGTCAATAAATTATGTGCATAGTACCACCAGTATGCAAAATGCTCTATATATCAGGATGACGCAGGAGTTCACAACATTCATCCCAGCAAAGGAGTGCCGATGAGAAGGATGAGGACCATAACAGTAAAAAGGGCAGACATGTTTTTGTTATACAAGTATTTTTTTAGGTCCTTTAACTTGTATTTTTTTTAAAGCACTATTATACTTTGATGGAGTCAATTCAGAAAAGACAGCAAAAAGTGTATTTTGCAGATGCCATTCCAACAAGCAAAAAAATGAATTATCCACAGTAAGTACAGATTTAAAGCCAGACCTTTGGCATCTGGTACTGGTATATGTATCTGCCAAGGTCAACATTTCTCTCTCTAATCATCATGAAACTAACTCTCTTTTATATGTTTAGTACTTAAGCATTTTAATTGTCTATTTATATATTTCATACAGCTTTCACCGTTTGTTGGCAAAATTACGTTGACTTACGAGTTTTTCCATGAATTTCAGAAGACCATGAGTTTTACTGAAACATAATTAACTTATTAACTTTTTAAAAGAAAATGTATCATACTGAAAGATCACAAGGTGGAGCTCTAGCCTAAAGCTAACTAAAGAAATTCTAGAAGGCAGGTCATCCAGAGGTTGACCTAGTTATTTCTTTACAATAAACTTTATAATACATTGTTAAAAACAACATACTGTAGCATATTTTGCTTACATTTGCCAAATCTCGATACAAAACAGTTTAAATGCACCAAAAAAGTTGCTGTATCTTCAGTGAAATTAAAAAACACATTTATTTGGAATCACTGTGGACTCTCCTTCTATACAATTAATGTCAAGGGCAACTCTATCATGATCTTGCTGAACTTTGTAGACAGTTCCAGAAATAACTGCAAAAAGATTTAAATTACAATTTTTTAAAGCTACAGCATCTCCCACAGTGATGTATCACCACACTGTAACCAAAGCAGTTTTCAGTTTCTATTTTGTTTACAATTTCCTGGAAACTTCAGTGTTTATTACAAAAAATTTTAAAATGGGCTGAAAAAATCAGTGCAGTACTTCAGTGTTCTGGGTAAATATTAGGGGAAGGAAGTAGAGAAAATAAAACAAAGTACTTCTGATCTGGCTTCCCACTCAGAAAGGAAAGATGGCAATTTGGTGACTTGAGCGGCCCAGGTCACCAAGCTGCCATCTCTCCTTTCAGAGTGGAGAGACAGATCTGTGGAGTTCCAGAACGTTTCTTTTTAGTATTTGAACACTCACATACACATATGTACATACATGTGTGTTAGCACTTTCCATTATATTGTCTTCTTTAACAGAGAGCCTTGCATTTACACTTAAACACATCTACCTTATATACTGGATTTTCTTAATCAGTGTCCTGATTTATTTCAGTCGTAATGGCAAAAAAACTAATAGGTTATGTTAAACCTGGGAAATTTTTGGTAAATAATTTAAAAAAACAAAACAAAACGGTAAAAGCTGAAAGTGAAGGACCTTGACTATAACTTACCATTAAAGATTTAACAAACAAGAAGTGTAATATCATTATGATTCAATACAGCAGAGGGGACGGGGGAAAGGTCTCCAGTGATATCAGTCAGTCATTTAATTATATCAGTAATTTACAATATATCAGTTGAAGATTCCATTACAAGCACCTGTGATGGTACAAAAGCAAAGACTAAATTAAGTTTCTAACTCTAACCACAATTGGAGCTCTATCTACTTCATTACAAAGTTAACTCGAGTTATAACTTGCCCCTAACTCCAGTCTTTATATAAAATAAATTGAGTCTAGAACTACTTTTAACTCAAATTGGCTGGTCTGTTACAAGGCATAAGCTAAAACTTCAGTACGCACAACTCATCCGGTGTTAATACAACCACAAGCTTGCACCACAAGTGCCAAGCGCTCCAATGGATTCCCTCTCCGTGTGCCCAAAAGAGACAAGTTCTCCCATAACTCACTTGGGAAAAATTGAGAGAGAGAGAGATTCATTTTACTACAGCGCTAAGGACCATGGGATGTGCCCCCAGAAATCTTGGCATCACACAACAGTGAGTATGGCGTGAGTGTGTACACGCTAACGTGAGTGCTATTTTGCAACATGGCCGCTTTCACTTAAGCTAAGTTGAGAAAAAAGATTGCAATGTACGTAATTTCTTAACTCTGAAGTGAAAACATATCTTTAGTGAAACTTTACTTAAATGTAGCAGCAGATACTTGTAATATAAAAAAAGTCATCACTGACCAAACCACCCAGTAATACATACCAGAGAGTCAGGTTCAATTCAGAATATTATAAATGGTGAAACAGAGAGAGAAAAGCAAAATTATCTGAACTGAATTTACACTTACAGAGACTTAGAAAGAAATTAAGTACAGTTTTAGATCAGCTCTCTTTTCTTTCCTTTTTTAAAAACAAAGCTCACATCTCTTAAGCAGACTATTTTACACTTAAAATTCAGGATAAACTTATCAGGAAGAGATGCAAAGGAAAGAATGATGGTCTTATGCACAGATCATGGGATTCAATTTCTCATTGAGCCACAAACGCCCTTATATAACCTTAGGAAAGTCACAATCTAAGTTGTGCCTCAGTTCCTCATCTGTATGGAGTGACATCTGAAGAAGTGGGTTTTTTACCCACAGAAGCTTATGCTTAAATCTGTTAGTCTTTAAGGTGCCACTTAACTCCTCGCTGTTTTTACTCAAATTACAGAATCACTCAAAAAGGATAAATACATAAATCAACATAACATAGAATAATGCTTGAAGTGACTACTGGACCCATTTCACCTGCTCTAGATTGAACTGATTATCATATTACAGTAGCCAAAATCACAGAGTGAATTACTAGTGTGTTGCAATGTGACTAGAATCATAAGAGGAGTGCCTTGTTGCATTTTTCCAGTGCTGAATATTTAATATGGAAGGGAATAAAATATTTCACACAAATATTTTAAATATAGACAACATCTAACCTTCCATGCTTAAGAACTTTGACATTGTCCTTTTATCATAACAATGCTCCATTACACACATTCTAGATCAGGGGTACGCAACCTGTGGAATGCATGCCAAAGGCAGCACACGAGCTGATTTTCAGTGGCACTCACACTGCCCAGGTCCTGGCCAGCGGTCTGGGGGGGCTCTGCATTTTAATTTAATTTTAAATGAAGCTTCTTAAACATTTTAAAAACCTTATTTACTTTACATACAATAGTTTAGTTATATATTATAATTTATAGAAAGAAACCTTCTAAAAATGTTAAATTGTATTACTGGCACGCGAAACCATAAATTAGAGTGAATAAATGAAGACTCAGCACACCACTTCTGAAAGGTTGCCGACCCCTGTTCTAGAGGCTATCTAGGACAGTTTAATACCCCAATAAAAGGCAAACAATTTGCTTTTACTGCTCCTCCTGGTGACCCCGTCATTGTTTTTTCCACAAAAACTGAGCTTCTCCTCTAATATCATGGTTCCAGGCACTGGCCCTTTCTGAAGGACTTTGTATTTTGCTAGACTAGCAAGAAAGTTTGTGGGATTTGGCATCACAGCCTGTTCTTCCACTTTCCCCCTCCCCGTCTCTCCCAGCCAGCAGGAAAGGGATGGCTGGGAGCTGTCATCGTGATTATGTACTTCAAAAGCAGGAGCAAAGATTATTTTCCACCTCCACTGTCTTAGAAAAATCCTTGGAGTTATTTGGTATCACAGAATATCAGGGTTGGAAGGGACCTCAGGATGTCATCTTGTCCAACCCCTTGCTCAAAGCAAGACCAATCCCAATGGATCACCAACAAGAAAATCCTTGAGAGAACCAACCTAAAGTCTAAGCAGAATACGCTGGACCCTTACAGGCCTCTCTGGTTGGGACACGTAGAATGCATGCCTCAAGACTCACTGCAAAAGGCTGTGCTCTATTGCCAATTTAAGAACTCCCCACAATACAGGAGAAGACCAAAGCTCCAATAGAGCAACAACATCAAGCAAGGCCTCAAGAAATTCAGCATTCCCACTGATAACTGGGAAAATCTTTCCCACAATAGTTAAGTTAGCAGAACCCAGGTTAAGACCAGTGCAGTCACTGCACAGTGCCCTCAGAGAAACCAGGCTGAGGTCCAGAAGCAAGCAATGGAGAAGATTATGCTTCAACTTCCATCTAGCAAGTGACCTATACTATTGTGGAAAGTATGCCACTTGCACATCAGGCTCTTTCCCATACTATCACTAAGAACCATTGTCAAGATGTTGGACAGCCATATAAGGCAAACAGAAATGGCTTGACTAACCTTACATACACCACTTATTCTTTGTTTTATATAGCTCTGTCATGCCACCTCTGACGTAGTTCTAACCTTTTTAATCTCTCCTCACGTGGAAGGATCTCCATGCCTCTAGCATACAGGAAAAGACAGTCCAGGCCTTTGAGGAACCGGCCCATCAGGGCATGGAAAAACACCATGGGGCCCTGCACCAGTGGGTGGAAGGTCGAGATAGCTGCAAAGTGCACCCGATGGACAAGGACACCAGGCCCCGAGATCTAAGGTGCAGGAGATAGTCCAGAATCAACTAGATCGGGGCGGCCACCAAGGAAACCTCTTTCTCAATTGCCCATGAGCAGAAACGTGCCCACTTGCTGACTCAGCATGGTGTGTGGACGGCTGTCTGCTCTCCAGGAGGATGCACTGGACCCCTTCCAAGCATGTCCTTTCCTCCCTACCTAACCACTGAGCAGCCATGCTGTAAGGTGGAGGGCTGCTAGATGTGGAGGAGGGGGCCCCAGTTCTGCGAGAGCAGGTCCGGGTGAGGAAGCAACAGCCATGGCTGGGCAATCGTCAGGCTTGTGAGGGTCCCGTACCAATACTGTCTGGGCTATGCTGGGGCAATCAGCGGGACCTGGGCCTTGTCTGTCTATCTTTTCTAGCACCTTGCTGTTCAGCAGAAACGGGGGGAAAGTATAGAGAAACCAGCCCAACCACGACAAGAGGAAGGTGTCCAAGATGGCACCCCTCCCCCACCCCTGAGCAGAAGCGGGGGCAACACCTGTTCTGCCGGGTCACAAACAGGTCCACTTGGGGAGTCCCCCACACTCGGAAGAGCTGGTGAACCACCACTGGGTGGAGAGACTACTTGTGCTGGGAGGCGAAATCTCATTGTGAGTGCCCAGTAGGTGGAAGGCCCTTAGGGAGATAATCATGAGCTATACAGAAGTCCCACAGCCTGAGGGCTTGACAGCAGAAGACCGGGTCCCACCTTGCCTGTTGATATAGAACATCGAGGACGTGTTGTCCATGAGGACCCGGACCACTTTCCCCTTCAAGTGTGAGCAAAAGGCGACGCACAGTAGGTGTACCGCCCACAGCTCCTTGATATTTATGGGTAGGGTCAAGTCCTGGACCAACCACAGACCTGGGGATCTGAACGCTTCCCACATGGGCCCCCCAACCCAGGTCTGAGGCATTGGACACCAGCTCCAGAGACGGGGCCCTGTCCCTGAACGGGATCCCTTGGAGCATGTTCTCGGGGGAGGACCACCACTGTAGGGAAGCGATCACCTGGTCAAGGACGGTGAGAACCTTGTCCATTCTGTCCCTGGCCTGGGAAAATATTGAGGCCAGCCAGAGTTGGAGAGGCTGCATTCAAAGCCTGGAGTGTCAGACCATCCACGTGCACGCCGACATGTGGCTCAGGAGCCATTGGCACACCCTGGCCATAGTCGTCGGGAACCTCGTGACCGTGGCAATGAGCCCTTTCATGGTCTTGAACTAGCCCCAGGGGAGGGAGGCTGTGGCTGACGAGGAGTCCAGGAGGGCTCTGATGAACTCTATGCATTGTACCGGGACTAATATGGACTTTGCGCTGTTTACCAACAGGCCCAGGGTGGTGCATGTGGACAGGAGGAGCGTCACGTGGTACCTCACCTGTGACCGGGAGCTGCCCTTCTCCAGTCAGTCATCCAGGTAGGGAAAAATTTGTACCCAATATATTGGCTGAGTTTGAAAGGCTGCCTATTTGTGCAAGGACTGACTCTAAGCAGATATATTTCCCCACCTAACTGTCTTATGCAGAAAGGAAGCTTTGCACAGGAAGAGCTACATTAGTGCACAGAATACTTATTAGCATAATAATTCTGAGAACAACAGCAGAGCACTGTATTCATACTGATGCTCCTGATATTGCTATTATACAAGCAAGAGGTGGTTAATCAATATCAGTTCCTAAACAATTTACCTACTGGTGCAGAAGATGACTGAATGCTAAGAGTTAATCTATGCCATTGGAATCTGAACAGGAATTTAAAAAGCATGGCCCAAACATTGTGTTTCATCAAAACCGTATTGTTTGAAAGGCTTGTAAAAACTAAAAGCTAAATAGATTTTGGATTTTTAATTTTGCTATTTAAACTAACATTTTGCTGTTTCCATAAAAGCTTTGACACACGATACTGATGTACAGGGAATCTAAATAAAGACTATACTATCTTCACATTTAAAAAAAAGTCATAACCAAGCTCATTTAATATTCACTCCCTCAAAAACTTGTATTAACGTCCACACTATTTGTTCAGCAATATGTTGCATCAAATACTACTCTTTTTTTAAGAGAAAGAAGCAGCAGTGTGTACTGCATGATTTTAATGCAACTTACAGGCTAACTGACGTTATATGTGACATAGGTTATCAACCAACCAGTTCTACAACTATTATAACAAAATTTTTATCATCATATACAAAAGTCACTATAAACAACTATTTTAAAAAATCCTCCTTACTTGTTGGGGAAGCGAGGAAGATTATATGACAGAACGAGTTAATGTGGCAAAGTAACATATTAAATTAAATTAGAATTAACTAGAAATAGAATTAAATTAGTCAGGTTACAAGTGAAACATGTCATAGTGGTCTCAATCTAGTTTCCACTGGATTCTTTTTTTTATATCCTAAAACCACCATAGAAGTTTGTCATTATTCAAGTCCAGCAATCCTTTCAATTCTGGAAAGGACTACTTCTGGCAGATTAAGAATTGTGGTTACCGAAAGAGCTGTATCTTATCTTGATGCTTTTACAAAAAACGCAGGAAGAAATCCAATTATTTGTTTTTAAAAGGTAACAAATAGACAACTGCTTTCAATTTGTCCTTAGGTAAAGTCAATATAAGGGATTTTCAAAAATACTGAAAATTTAAAAGCAAAAATGTCCCATTGACTTTCAATGGAACTTGTGCTCCTAAATCTCTTAGGTGTTATTGAAAAGTCTTCCCATAAAGCCTTAAGGATACTATGCATCAAGCTTACTAATGCTACTCAACCAAAATTCAAACTGAACTAAAGGACTGCCATGGTATCAAAATGTGCTTAAACTGCAACAAAATTTGCCATCAAATAATTCAATCCATAATCCATGTTCTTGAAAAAAATCATAAAACAATGAACATTTAAGTAAGTTTTTTATAAAGATATGAATGAAGAGTCATACTCCAGACACAAAATGTCAAGTATATGGCGGAAAAAAAAAAACCCCAAAATTCATTGGTTCCACTTCTTATGTATCCTTTATTTTGAAATAAAAAAATATCAAGTAGTTAACATTAACTGAAGAGTTTAATAATCATTTAACACAACTACCATGGCATCTATTACTTCAGCTCCCCAGCAGATGATGTTCAAGAAAGTAAGACTGAGCAATTGCTGTCACCTTCTCTTCAGTGCTGTTCTCCTTTTATCTTTTGCAAAAGTAACAGAAACAGCAGTGCCAGACAGATGTCTCAAACAAGTTACATATGCTATGAATTTACACACACACAAAAAAGAGAAATAAAGGAATCCAATACTCCCTACTATCCCAGTTCACTAAGTTATGAGAATTCCTTCACTCAGCATACCATGAAGATCACACTAAGTGCATAGGACTCAAAAGGTATCAGTGATACTGCTTCAGTGGTTTATTGTCACGTTCACCTACACACATGAGAATTCTCAAATGTATACAAGTATTTTTGAAAAAAGAAAGCAGGCTTCTCTGAAGGCTGAGACACAAATACGTTTCATATGAGCAAAGCAATGAACAGGCAAAGTATGTCACAAAATCTTATACTCAGAATCATACTTCAACTACATATTCAACATCCTTTTGCTATCTCTTCTCTTATACAAGACAGACCAACAGGCTACTGCTTTGGGGCATTCTCTTCTAGTAAGTTGTGCATTTTTACAGAATTGTATTGCACTTAACACTATAGTTATTGGAAATAAGAGCACATTTTACTGTGAGATTTTAGTTTCCATATTAGTTTAAATATTTGTAATCTATTGAATTTTTTAATATAGCAAATCGAATCTGACTCACTGAGTTAAGATGAGGAATATATCTCGAACAGCCTGTTTCTACCAGTATGAAAAACTGCTCCAGCCACCCATAGTTTTTAACCCAATATTTGGGCTTGTGTAATCCCGTGTTTTGCCATTTCATTTGATGCTCGATTTGACATACACAATTACTTTTATTTTTTTAATTTATTAGATAGATATCAGGTACTACACCAGCTACTGGAGTCTCCCTGCTAATGTTTGTAGTTTCATAATTATATTCCTTTCTTTTCCCTGTTTCTGTGTGAAAGACCCACAAAAACAGGAGAAATTAACTAACTATACAAGTGCAGCAATGAAACTGACTAAACACAAAGTACACAAAGGAAACAACTGAAAAAGAAAAATCCCTACGGGTTTCTCCAATTTCTTTCAGTTATACTAATCTTAGTTATTACTTGTACCAATAGCTCACAAAACATTCAGAAAGAGTGATTAAAGTTCACAGTATCACTTTTAAACTGCTATATTCCTTCCAGTCTTTCCTTTTCTGAGGCAATACACCATTAGCCTGACGTATTACTTGAATACCAGTCAACATATTTCTCTAAAAACTGTATTCCAGGATGTTCACCCGTAATAGGACTCAAATTTTTAATTTGAAGGCATTTTTTTTTATAACTATTTATTCAATGTCAGTGCTCCTTCGATCTAATGAGGTAGTTAGCCATCAAATGTAGAATTAATAATCAGCACTCTCTGAATCAAGAAAAGTGGACTGCCCAAGATTCTGCTATGACTTATTGCTGACACACATGCTTCTTGTTAAGGATTTTACCAATAGTTTGTGATCATTTCTCTTATTTCTATCATCTTGTTAAGTCCACATCCCGTTAAAAGAGGTATTTTTAAAGTCAAAAAGACCATTTTTCATAATTCCAGCACTTTTACTACTATTTATAGCAACCTCTTGATATTTGAACCCAAGTCTACTTTTTCAAAATATTTTTTCAGGGTTGCTCATGAATACGGGCCTGCTAATGCAGAGGGCAAAAGAACAGTTTAAGAAAACAGAATTCTGTTTAGAAATTCAAAACTGGGATAAGGTTTTTTTTATTTACTAACTTAGCATTTTATGGGGTAATGTTAACTAGTGCATTTTTCAAAGTATGTGCTTCAAATCCCCCAAGTACTGATCTTTAAATAAAAATGATGGATTAGCACTGAATTACCTTGTGTCATGCTAATCTCTTTAGATTGTGAATATAGAGTGCCAATGTTGTGTACTGCATATTCAAAAGGGAAGTTACTGTTGGGAATTGCTGTTTATAACAATAGGCAACAGAAAAGTCAAATTTGTTGTCTAGCCAAGTAAGATTAAGAATACAATTTCATTTATTTCAAAATGCCTGCATTTGAAAATTTCCAGAATTTAAATGAAGGTTTCTGACAGACTCTACATTAAGTAGATCACATGACAAAAGAGTTACATAGAGCCATTAGTAGCAATTATGTGGAGGTGATTTCATGATTTTTATCATCATGATCGACCTGTTAAAAGACATTTAGATACAACAGAATCTGTTCACAATCTGACTACATATTGTTAAGATATTTTTATTTTTCTATTTTTTACAGTGCAAATATTTGTATTTTCAATTAACATCATTCAAGTACTGTAGTACAATCTCTATCATGAAAGTACAGCTTCCAAATGTAGGTTTGTTGTTAAATAAAACTGCACTCAAAAACAAAAGAACGTGAAACTTTAGAATCTACAAGCCCAATCAGTCCTACTTCTTTTTCAGCCAATTGCTCAGACAAGTTTATTTACATTTGCAGAAGATAATGCTAACTGCTTCTTGTTAATGTCACTTTGTTAATGACTCTTTGGCACATCTGGCATGTAAATATCTTGCGACGCCAACTACAACAGTGCAGCGTGAATGCCTGTTCTCACTTTCAGGAGACACTGTAATTAAGAAGTGGGCAGCATTATCTCCCATAAATGTAAACAAACTTGTTTCTCTTAGCAATTGGCTGAACAAGAAGTAGGACAGAGCGGACTTAGGCTCTAAAGGTTTACATTGTCATATTTTTGAGTGTAGTTATGTAACAAAAACACTACATTTGTCAGTTGCACTTTCATGATAAAGAGACTGCACTACCATTCTTGTATGACGTGAACTGAAAAACATGATGTCAGTGGTTCTCAAACTTTTTGTATTGGCAACCCCTTTCGAACACCAAGCCTCTGAGCACGATTCCCTCTGGGGCTGGCCCAGGGGTTGGCGGCCACTGGCCGCGGGAACTGGCAGCCCGTCGCGGGGGTCGGGGCAGGGGCCAGCAGCCCGTCGCTGGGCTCAGGGCTTGCAACCCCCCACATAAGCGACCGTGACCCCCTAAGGGGCCGCGACCCCCAGTTTGAGAACCAATGCACTATTTCTTTTATCATTTTTACAGTGTAAATATTTGTAATCAAAATTACAAGTGAGCAATCTACACTTTGTATTCTAGGTTGTAATTTAAAATGATACATTTGAAAATGTAGAAAAACATGCAAAGATATTTAATTTCATTGGTATTCTATTAACAGTGCAAATAACAGCGACTAATTTTTTTAGTTAATTGTCTGAGTTAACTGTGATTGACAGCCCTAAAATATTTTTATAAACAATTATTTGCTTTGAAAGAGTAATTTTACTAACCCTCTTTAAACACTTACCGGGGGAACTAATTTAAGTCACGGCAATATAAATCACCAAGTGAAACATTTCAATTTAAATCACTGGTTTTAATCAACTTTTCCATTTGTACCTCAATTCCTTTCTGAAAAAGTTGTATTCTCCTTGGTTGACATGACCATTAAAACATCTTGATTTACAACTAAAGCCTTTATGCTAGATTTCTTGAATCTTTTTGTCCCAAGGAGGATACAATTATATGCTTTTACTTAAGCAACTATATAGTCAAATATTTTCAGATTCGTAGTATTTACACATTTTAGAATTAAGAAAATCATGAATGATTTTTTGCTTATTTACTACTATTATGTCATGTTTATAAAACTTGACTTCAGAAGTCAGAATTGGGGGAAATATCTTTCTACTGAAAAACAGCCCTTAACTGAAAGCTTTTGACAGAGGCTTGTGATTTAGCATCTTTACTTTTTAGGAAATGTTTTAATAGGTTATAAGTAGTTTGGGCCTTTAACATATTTTGTACTAAATCCAGATTATTTTAAACAGATTTTTAAAAAGAAAAATTTATAATTTTTTTTTTAAAAAAAAAAATCAATATTTATCCATCCTGACACTATTTATGTCCTCCATTTTTAGCAATTACGATATGTAAATTCTGAAAATGATAGCTTTTTTGGACAATAAATATGAATGCTAAAGTTGTAAGGATTTTAACAAAATTATACGTAAAGATTTCAATATCATTGGTTGATGCATTTCAGAGATTCCACACATTTTTATTGTATGGAGTTTAGATTAAGTTTCTTAATACCCTGCTAAACAAGGATGCTGTGGATCATAAATATTGATATCTCACCCCTTGCAATTTCATAAATTTGAAGAGTACGACTAATAACTTCACCCCAAGATATTCATTCAGCATCAGAGCATGAAGACAGTTCATCTTCATACTTAAATCCAAAACAAAGAAATATCAGTTTTAGAGAAGAAGGCTCAAGGAAACAGTATCCAACTCATTTATATGACAAGAAAACTTCTTACTGAGTGTAAATCTAAATGTAAATGAGGTCTGGCAGTCGTTCAACTTCATCTCAACTGAAAACATTCCCTCTATAGGGTATGAAAATTCTTTACAATTAAATGCCATCAACTTGGTTCTGTAAGTAACCGTAAAAACCTGAAACATCTTTTTTCATAGAAGAATATATTTTGATTCCTGTTTTTGAGTCACAAAAGTAGTGACTTTGTTAGTCTGAAAGGTGCCACAAGTACTCCTGCTCTTTTTGCGGATACAGACTAACACAGCTGCAACTCTGAAACCTGTTACTAAAATAATGAGAGAGGGAATGAATATACCAACACATAACAAGAGATACTTGAGGACAGGCACCAAGAAAGCTTTAATGGGCAATCAAGCCATCCCCTTATAGTATATAGTGCTTTGCACAATAAGCAGTGTCTGGCATTATATCAAATCAGGTTGGGGGGGGTGGTTTGTTTTTTTTTTTAAAGGAAATTTCAAAACTAAAAACTTTACAAGTTAAATCATTTCAAAATATGATATGCCATTACCCACTATCTGCAAAAATAACCAAATGTTGAAAACTACAAAAATGAGCTAATAGTTACAAATCTGATACCAAGCTCAAATTTATAAATAGTTTCAATACCAAATGACTAGCCCTTAAGCAACTGTAATTGCTCCTGTAACAAGACAGTAACAAGGACTATTAGTATTAATGTATTATTCATACAGCTCTCTCAAAAAATACAAACTTTAATATCTTACTCTTATTCAGAAAAAGTTTGGTTTTATACAATCCACAAAAATCAAAGGAAATTTTACAAATTGAGATCTACTGGAATCTCATCTGCTTATGTCAGTTCTCTATGCCACCCATCACTGGAGTATACTAGCACATACAAATAGTAATCTGTTTCAACTGAGCAAAATTTCAGAGCAACTGATTAGTCAAAATATAATAAGAGACTCTCTGTATGAATACAGACCAAACGTAATTCATGTTGATTTAATAAGACTATTCCAATCGCACAAATATTTTATATTAAAAGGAACTATTAATGTAGTAAACTAAATTCAATACTGCATAACAAACAACACTCCATTTTCAATTTCAATTGTAGTTAGCTCAGGTCTCAAAACATCAACAAATTCAGGGGCAGAGTTAAGGGTTTTTTGGATGCTACTTATTAAGAAGATTTCTGATTAACAATCTGTGTGTGAGTTCAGTGTATGGGTAATATCAAAATTATTTATGGATTATTTAATTGTATATTTTCTCTTGAATTACATATAGCAATGTTACATCAGTAATTTCATTATTTTTGGTTATAGAACAAGATGAATAACCCACAGTTCTCATATGATTTTAGTGGTTTAGACTAGAGAACTTCCAGTGTTTACTTTGATTTCCTCTCTTAATCCTAACAAAAAAACAAGCAGGAGTCCAAGCTAATTAGCCTTTTGGATATGCAGCGAACAGTTGGAGCAGCAGTTTTCAAACTGCAGGTTGCAACCCAACACTGGGTCGCAGAACGTAAGCCACTGGATTGCAGTGGCTCTGGTCAGCACCACCAACTGGGCCATTAAATGTCCCCTTGGCGGTGCTGCCTTGCTAAGGCAGGCTATTTCCTCCCTGTTCTGACGCCATGCTGTACCCCAGGAGTGGCTATCAGCAAGTTCAGCTGCTAGGCAGGAGGGTAGGGGGCCCCACAGGGCTCCACGTGCTTCACCCACCCTGAGCATCAGCTCCACACTCCCACTGGCCGGTTACTGACCAATGGAAGCTGGGAAAGGGGAGTGGCAAGAGCCGTGCAGAGCTGCTTGCCCGCCTCTGCCTAGCAGCTGGACCTGCTGCTGGCTGCTTACGGGGCACAGCACAATCTGCGGTGTGACCACAGGCAGAAAGCCTGTCTTAGTACCCCTGCTGTGTGTGCCACTGCCTGAGGTAAGCCTGCACCCTAATCTCCTGCCCCAGCCCTGAGCCCCACCCCCACCCCCCACTTGGATCCACTTCCTGCACTCCAAAGCTCTTATCCCCAGCCCAACCCCAGCGCCTGCATGCCCAGCTCAGATCCCCCTCCCACATTCTGAACATCTCATTCCCGGACCCATCCTGCAACCGTTACCCTCAAGCCCCAAGACTCTGTCCCAGCCCTGAGCGCCTCCCACACCCCAAACCTCTCATCCCCAGCTCCACTGGATCACGGGCATCAGTTTTCCTTAACTCGGTCATCAGAAAAAAGTTGGAAAACCACTCAGAGCAACATGAAGCAACTCCCACCTCAAAGGTTTCAAGTTATCTCCACTGGATTCCCAGTACTTGCTGGCCTAGGACACTCTCCTCGATCTCATGAATATAAAGAGTTGCATAAATGGCTTCCCTGTTCAGAATGGAAGACAATACATGCTGTAGAAGACATTTTTCTTTATAAGTCATGCATTATTTGTATTCCCATAGGAGCCACACACACAGAGACTAGGACTGTATTGTGCTAGACTCTACAAACACAGAACAAAAAAAATACAGTCCTTGCCCCCAACAAGCTTACAGTCTAAATAGCTACTTTTTATATCCTGGATCTTCTGATTTTTCTATAGATTACTACACAAGACTATATCCTATCATTCAGGGAGCAGACTGAACTCAACTGTGATACTTACTACTCCGCAGAACTTAAACAGTTGAAAATAAATGTGATAACATACTTTCACCGTGTATAAAAAGGTCCGATAAATTTAAATTCAAATCTATCGCTGGCTAATGAACTAAACTGTTATCTTTACCGTCTTGTTACATTCAAGTAGCAATGGTTAAATTTGTATTAATCTCCAAAAAGTCAATTTGCATACGGGAGTGACAAGACAGGAACACAATAGGATGCAAGGAGACATAAAAGTTTTGTGTTTTATTGAATATGGCAGGGAAAAGAAGAGAAAGTGCTACAAGTATGTGCTACTATTCCTCTTGTGTGTCTTGAAAAATTATTTAATGCCAATAAAGTTTTCTGCAAGAATGAACCTGAATATTCAAAAAATATGCATACAAAAGTTTCCGAATGACATGTCAAAGTGACCACTGAACTTTTAAGAGATGCAATACTAGTAAAAAGTAGGAAATGTTTTTGCATTTGCATATTCTCCTGTAAGGCATAATGAAAGAAAAACAAGGAATAATGATTTGTATGTAAATTTATCAAAAAAGGTATCAGGAGTTTTACCAGCTTTACCTGTACCAAGTAGAAAGAGCTGTGTGTAGAAACAAGAAACACAGGTATGATCCCAGTAAAGGATCAAACAGGGAATATATATACTTAAGAGGGGGATCCTGAACAGACACACAGAGCAGATGAATGAGGAGGAGTCTGGTGGCACCTTAAAGATTAACAGATTTATTTGGCATAAGCTTTCGTGGGTAAAAATGTCTATCTGAAGAAGTGGGTTTTTTATCCACGAAAGCTCATGCCCAAATAAATCTGTTAGTCTTTAAAATGTCACCAGACTCCTCGTTGTTTCTGTGGACACAGACTAACATGGCTACCCTTCTGATAAAAAGCAGATGGATGATGCAGAGGCAAAGATGATGCTGACTCCAGGGGTACAGTGGCAACATGGCACTGATTAAGTGTTCATCACTCATTTTTGAGAATTGTATCCCACAAATAAAAGGGACAAGGAGTGCTGTAGAGAAAATGCATTAAGTATCTGGGGAAAGGGTTGCCTTCAAGATGTTTTTTGGCAACTACTTACGGCTGTTCACACCATTAATAAGCCTTTATTAGGCCTTCGCAAGCAGTAAAAAAATCACTATTATGCTTAGACTTTGGTAGAGTGTGACCACATGCTCCCCTGTATTTACACCCTACACACCACTGAAATAATCTTGTACAAAATATGGCTTGTGAGGTATCATTTGCAAACTAATAACTTTTTGGTCAATATCATCATGGTGAAATGCATGCACCAACATTGTATGTGAAGCTATGAACATAAGCTGAAGTTATGACTGAAATGAGTTTAACCAGACAAAGGGCAAGCTGATGCCTCTAGCAAGGTGTGAAAATTGATTGGCAATCACCAGTCAAGTGGCCATTCTTCATCAGGGAAGAAAGCAGGAGCAGATCAATGTGCATTTTGAAACAACAAGGAACTTCTTTAACAGTGAGACTCCCATGTCTCCAACCCCACAGTGGAAGGAACTTTATGTAGGGGTAATCTTCAGGAAAATGCTTTCAGAGAGTGACTGGACAATAAAAGTGAGGGGCAAAAGCACCCCAGGTATTCTCTTTACATCTCTCTCGCTTGCTCTTTCATCTAAGAAGACAAAAGAATCAGCCCTTTGGACTTTGGGGCCAGATGCTGACTTTGGTCAGCTTTGTTGCTGGGAACATGTGGTAAGGATTTTACCTTGAACTAAATCTAGTTTATTAAGTTTTAGCTACTAGGAAGCCTTTTCATATTTATTTCTCTTATAATCATTTCTGAATTTAATATCTTGTATTTGTACTTGCTTAAAAATCTTTCTTCATAATTAAACAAATCTGTTTCATTCTTTAATCAAAGCTAATCCAATGTTGTGTTTAACCTTATCTGGTTGGTAACTCCAATTGAGTTGCAAACTACTATATATCGACCCTTTTCAGGGGCAATGGACCTCTAATATCTGAACTGTCCAGTAAACGACTGGATAGTGCAGAACATGAGTTTCTGTGTAAAAACTAGAATGGGGAGTGTACTGAGGTTACCTTGCAAGGGGTAACCAAGGCTGACGGAAGGCAGAGTGGTGGTTGGAATGCGGCGGACAGGTTGCAGCCATACATAGACATTCTGCGTGTGACTGGTACTCTTGTTTGTCTCTTTGTGAGGCGCCCAGATTGGAACTACAGCAGCAAAAATGTTTGTGAGGCACCCAAAGTTGCAGGGCAGGTGGTAACATCACCCCTCACTATCCTGGATTTCAATCCAGAATGACAGAGCGAAAGGGAAATAGGGTGAGGAAGACTGTATATGACATTAAAATTTTCAGAAAATTCTACATTTTATAATTGCTAAAACAAACTCAGAAGAAACCTTCTTTAAAATATTTCAGTCACCAACACCGTCTTTGAAAAGATATGCATGTGTGTATTTTGAAAAGGGATGTTGGAAAAAAGAAAAAAGGAGATCTAACTTGAAATGAAAATTAAATCAAATATTTTAGTCCTAAAATGTTGCCTTTCAGTAGTGTACATTATTTACAGAGAAATCCCATTAACATTAGCATACTCCAGTACCAAAAAACAGACAACTAATCACTAATTCTTTTAATTATGATGGAAAGAATGCTGAAACCAACAATTAAGGTTTCATTTGTTAAGAGGATTAACAAATTAATGATGGCAAAAATGACACTTCGGTGAATGTGCCATTTAATCAGTTTTTGCACGAAGTTTTCCAATATTTATACTTACAAAGATAAACCTCTGAAGGTCTACAGAACGTAAACGAAGTTTATGGTTGTTGGAAGATGCATAGATCGTAGAACCATAGAACCAACAGCCAATCTACACTAGGTGGTTTTCCAAAACTATGGTCAAGAATACAAGGCATATTTTCCTTACCCAGATCACTTTACAGTAGCAGTGCCTTTGGCACTTTGTCACTACTCCCGCTGCAGTGCTCTTGCACATCATGGGGATAATGGATGGAGAATCAAGTCTTACAGAAGATCCTCAGCATTCAAATCCTTACTAAACATCAATTTACATAGAGCTCCCATACAGTCATTTATTTTCAGCTAACAGCTTGTTTGCATTCCTAGCATGAGTTCCCAAAATCCTTCCTCAATTTACTAAAAGAGGTCCTCAATTGCTCAAGACCAGGCAATATCTGTCATCTATAAAATGTGAACAGTCTCCATTCAATTCAAAGTATTAATTCTGAAGCCTCTCTACATATCTGTTTACCCTTAAATTGTGTGGAATTTCTGGGAGGCTTCATTAATTTCCTTCTCATCTAGCTCAAATCCTACATACACTTCAAGTGCTGACAGTGGGTAAGAAAAATCTGGCTAGTGACCAACTAGATAATTTGTCAAGGGTTGACAAACAAAAATAAAACTTACATGGTGCTGCTGTGCATCTCAGATACAGTGCTAAAGCTAAGAGCAAAAGAATGTGCCTCCTTTAACAGCTGTTTTTTATGTATCTATTTTTATGTTTACAAAAATGCTGTCTATCAGAAAATATTAGCAGTCATGTGTATATTTCACAGAAGCAACCACTGTCTGTGTTAAAGAAAATATATTCCCTAAAAATATACTATTAATTTAACAGCTATCCAATCCTCTCAGGAAAGGGAAACCTTGTATTGTTCTCTGAGAGTCAAGAGACACTAGCTCTGTCAAGCGAGGGATGTAAATTTAAAATACAAGACCCTCCAACTGAGAACAGTCTGCTACCATCCTCTTGATGCTCAAATTCAGGAAAAGTGGTCTCCTAACTAGAAAAGAGTCAAACCATATACAGTTTTATGCATCAAAGTCAATACCTTCAGTTATAACTGGAAGGTACCATGGTCTTCAGAAAGTTAGCGTATTGTATATTGTCAAGCAGGGAACCAGAAAAATCCTTTGGAAGATGTAACTTTTAGGATAGTATTCTACGATTGGTGCCTGTATTGTACTGAACATTGCAGTAATACAATCTGGAATGGCACGGTGAACTGTGGCAAGATGCAGATCTGTTAATTGAACGCAGACACATTTAGCTATAGGTAACTCCAAGAACAATTAGTGATTCAGAAGCACTCTCAAAACAAAAATTTTCTTCACTAAGACTAGGTACACCAAATGGGAGAATTCTGCTGCACACCAAATTCTCTAGAAGCTCACTCCATTCCACTGGAATTACCTAATATAGCTTTAGAGAACTGCACTTTCATCAAGGTCCCAATTTTGGCCAAGCACCAGGAAAGCAAAGGCCCCTCAACAAACTGTTCTAAGCGGATTCAGCTCCTAGATCTCATGCATTTTAAGCCACTGGAGTATGAACAGAGCCCATGTATCGTTCTTATCTTGCAGGTTCTAAGCACATTCACAGGGTGCAGAACCCCTATCTGACACTTTCTCCTAAGAGCTGTGATCGTGCAGCCCACTGCCCAGCCCCTCCCAGAATTCCTGCCTAGTGGACGCTTTTGACCCACAGTCCACTTCTTCTAGGGGCACAAGTAGTGTAACATAACACACAGACTTTGCACAGGACTCTAAAACCATTGTTCTTAATCACAACAGCAATATAGATTTATACAAAAATGAAGCTTTACGCCAAACGTTTTGGCCCAAGTGCCATATCGCGATTCCAAAATTGTATAAAGGGCCGGGTAGGGAAGGCTGTGGCTTGCCAAACAGCCTGGCCCCGCCCCCTATCTGACTCCCATCCATTTCCTGCCCCTGACTGTCCCCCCTCAGAATCCCTGACCCATCCTGCTCCTTGCCCCCTGACTTCCCTGACCCCATCCCTCCCAGCTCCTGACAGCACCCCCAGACTCCCATGCCCTATCCAACCCCCTCCGTTCCCTGTCCCCTGATCTCTGCCCCCCAAAACCTCTGCCTCATCCAACCCCCTTGCTCCCTGTCTCGTCTGCCCCCGGCACTCCCTGCCCCTCATCCAACCCCCCCAGTCCCAGCCCCCTTACCATGCTGCTCGAGCAGCATGTCTGGAGGCCACCCAGCCCACCGGAGCTTGCAGCCCCACCCCCTTACCACGCCGCTCTGAGCGACAGGAGATCAGGCCCTGCTGGAGCCGCGCCGCTGGAGCGCTGTGCAGCGCCACTCCTGGACGTGGCGTGCTGAGGCTTCGGGAAATGGGGAGGCGGGGGACGGTGAACAGCACGGGAAAGGTCCAGAGGAGCCTCCCCAGCCAGGAGCTCCAGCAGGCCAAGCCAGAAGCGGCCGTGGACCATAGTTTGCCATCCCCACCTCACGTGCATTTCCCTGCCTCAATTTCTTCACCACTCCATTACGTTCTTTGGGCTGGACTCAAAGTCCTGTGGGGCAATTCTGCTACAGTGCATAGCTTCAGTCATGGAGCCTTCTCTCCTAGCCAGAACTTTGTGTGTGGCTGAGTCTTTATTCTGTTGCTAGAAACTTTCCAGCCTCCAAACTTCCAGAACCATAGAAACTGTAGGAAATGGATTCTTCCAGATCCAAACTCCCCAGAATATAAATTGACCATAGCAGTCGTTAAAGTCAAGTACTCTCTACTGTCCTTCATTGACGCCAACACCAAAAGGGATGTGGTCATCTAATCTAATGTTCTGTACGACACAGACCCAAAACGTTCCCCAAAATAATTCCAAGAAATTATTTTTTAGAAAAAAAATCCAACCTTGATTTTAATATTTACCAGTGATAAAGAATTCCACCATGATCCTTGTAAGTTGTTCCAATGAGTAATTACACTCAGTTAAAAATGTACAACTCATTTCTAGCGTGAATTTGTCTAGCTTCAGCTTCAAGTCACTTGATCACATTATAGCTTTCTCTTCTAAACTGAAGAGTCCATCAAATATTTGTTACCCATGAAGCTATGTCCAGAACGTAATCAAAATCACCCGCTAACTTTCTTAAGCTAAATAGATTGTGTTCCTTAAATATATCATTGTAACAGCAGGTTTTCTAATCCTTTAATCAGTCTCAGGGCTTTCGCCAATTTATCAACCTCCTTGAATTGCAGACACGAAAACTGGACATAGTATTGCAGAACATGTCACCTTAGTGCCAAATAAAGAGGAAAAATAACCTCTCTACTGCTACTCAAGATCAAAGGATAGCAGTTAGTCCTTTTGGCCACAGCATGACAGTGGATATTCATGTTCAGCTGATTATCCATCACTACTCCCAAATCTTGTTCAGAGTCATCGTCACTGTAACTATGGCCCATATCAGGAGTGGTCAAACTGTGGCTCAGGAGCCACATACAGCTTTTTTACTATTAAGATGGGGCTCTCAGAGCCCCCTCCTTATCCCCACCCCATTCTCCACATACCAACCAGACTGGGGGGCTCAGGACCTCTGGCTTCCAGTGGTGTGGTGGTTTCCACTTCTGCCAGTGGAGACGGGGGTCTCGCACATGAAAATAGTCAGAAGTTTGAGGGCTGGGCACCTACCGCGGCTCTGAGCTTCAGCCCTGTGAGCCACATCTGCTTGGGCTCAAACTTTATCAGTGACGGATTTTATGTTTGCTTCCAGATCAACAAACAAAAATGTTAAATAGTATAGGGCCAAGAACCAAGCCTTGCAGGTCAGGTCCCCAGTAGAAACACACACATTCAATTCTCCATTTGCAATTAATTTTTGAGACCTATCATTTAGACAGACTTTAATCTATTTGATGTGTGCCATCATTCTAGCTTTTTTTAGCCAAAATATCATGCTGTACCAAATAAAATGCCTTATATCCCAGGCAGCCCTCAACTTTACGACATTCGACTTACGATAAACAGCACTTGTGTTTCTGAATTGACACCCTGATTTGACTTATGACAACTGGTTTTGATTTTACGATGCTTGGTCCCACAATGGAGTATACAGGGAGTCCTCAGACTTGCGACAATTCATTACTCAGAACTGTGTTGTAAGTCAAAACATGGTAAGTCGAAACCGCTTTTCCTGTAGGAATCAGTGGCATGAAGGGGGAACTGGTTCCTGAACCAAGGCTTGAGACACTATTTTCACCACAGTAACCCAGATTTTTGTACTAAATGAATTATTGATGTTACACTATTAGTCATCTATGTATTTACTGTACACTGTATTTTGTAAACAGCATTCAAACAAACACAGAAATTCACATATGCTGCTCAGAATGCCAGCAACACAGGCTCAGAAAGCCAGGGAGAACAGCACGCATGCTGAGCCTCAGCCAATCACTGTTCAATTTTCTGATGGGCTGAGCGCTGAACCAATCAAAAACAAGCAGTAACCTTACCCAGCAACAAGCTACCCTGCTGCCTCGAAGACAATCAGAAGCGACTCCTTCCAGCTCCATACCATTATAACACAACCAATAAGTGATTTCAAACAAACTTTATGCAAATTGAATGTCATAAGGACAAAACAAGTTGTAGGATCAAAATGGGCAGTCAACTGAAAAGTGTTGTTAAGTGTAAGCCAACATCTAAAGTCCCAAGAAATCCCTGTATTGTGGGTCTGAGTTACGTTTCAACTTACAACGCGATTTTCAGGAATCGATTGTGTCATACGTCCGAGGATTGCCTGTTCAAGTGTAAGGCCTTGGTTACACTGGCACTTTATAGTGCTATAAAGCCACCAGGAGCGCTACAACCTACCACGCATCCACACTTGCAAGGCATGTAGAGCACTATAAGTCCACGGTTATAGCGGTCCTGGTAATCCTCTCTTCCCAGAGGATTAACAGCTGTTGCATATTGGGTGATACACTTTAGCTCCAGTGTAAACGGGTAGTAACAATACAGCACTGAGTGATTTCTGGAAACGCCCCTAATCTATTTAAGCCAATTGACCTCTCTTCCCTTTGTTTTGAACTCGGCTGGAGGAATGCTGAAGTACACTTTCAGAGCTTATCCGTAACTTGGCAAATCAACAATGCAAATGTTTACCGAGTGAGAAGCAGAAGATTAGTAGGATCTGCATTTTAAAGACAGTATGCTGACACACTCTAGGCACTCCAAAAATCCACCTTGCTCTCTCCCTCCACATACACACAACACACTCCACCCCATCCCCCTCATTTGAAAAGCCCATTGGAGCTAGCTGAATGCTGGGATAGCTGCCCATAATGCACCACTCCCCATGCCACTGCAAGTGCCACAAATGTGGCCATGCCAGTACGGTTGTGGCTGTCAGTGTGGACATGCTGGAGCACTTTCTCTGGAGCTATAACCGAAGGCAGGTATAACCAAAAGCACTATAAAGCTGTAAGTGTAACCATGGCCTTAGTATATTACATCAATGCTATTACCTTTATCAACCAAACTTGTAACCTCATCAAAAAGATATTAAGTTAGTTTGACAGGACCCATTTTCTGTCATAAGGATCAGAATTAATTTTATTACCCTCCCTTAACTCTTTATTAATTCAGTTCCATATCAGTCACGCTATTATCTTTCCCAGGATCAACAGACTGACAGTCCTAAAATTACCGAAGTCATCTCATTTACCTTTTTAAATATTGGCAAAACAATAGCTTTCTTCCAGTCTTCTGGAACTTCCCCCGTATTCCAAGATTTACTGAAAAACAGTAATGGAACCGCAAGCTCTTTAACCGGCTCGTTTGTAACTTTCAGATGCAAGTTATTTAGACCTGCTGATTTTAAAATGTCTATTTTTAACAGCTGCTGTTTAATAGCCTCCTGAAGCACTAGTGCAGGGGTGGGCAAAGTATGGATGGTGAGCTGAATCCGGCCCGCGGGACTGTCCCATCCAGCCCTCCGGCTGAGGAGGCTGCCCCCGGCCCCTCCCCTGGAGCCGCACAGTGCAGGCAGCGCTCTGGGGGCCAGAGCTACGTGCTCCCCCCATGCCCTGGAGCCGCGCTGCGCGGCCAGCACTGCGGGGCTGGGGCTGCACACTTCCCCCTCCCCCAGAGCCACGTGGGCAGCGCTCCAGGGTTGTGTACTCACCCTCTGCCCCAGAGCCACACCACACGGGCACCACTGCGGGGCTGGGGCTGCGCGTTCCCCCCTCCCCTGGAGTTACACTGCACAGGCAGCACTCCGGGACTGCATACTCCTCCCCTCCCCCCGGAGTCGCGCCAAGCAGCTAAGGCAAGAAGGGGACGGAGGAGTTCTGGGGCGCTGGTTGGGGGGGGGGGGGTCGCTCTGGAGGGAGCAGTCAGGGAGCAAGGTGGGTTGGATATGGGGTGGGGTTCCGGGGTGGTGGTTAGGGGGCGGGAGTGTGGACAGGGGTCGGGGCAGTCAGAGAGCAGGGGAATTAGGTACGGGGTGGGGTCCTGGGGTGTGGTTAGGAGGTCTCTGGAAGGGTCAGTCAGGAGCCAACGTTGGGGGGATTGAATGGGTTAGGAATTCTAAGGGGGCAGTCAAGGGGCTGGAAATGGGAGCGGGGCCTTCCCTACCCAGCCCTCCATATAATTTTGCAAACCCGCTGTGACCCTCAGGCCAAAAAGTTTGCTCACTCCTGTACTAGTGGAAGGGAAAGAATACTATCATATGATATGACATCTTTTTTCACCAAATACAAAACAAATATTCATTGAACATTTCTCCCTTTTCTAAATTGTTGATAATTTTATCTCTTCCATCTAGTCATGGACCAATACTATTGTAATGATTCTTTTTGTTCCTAGAATATATGAACTCCTTCTTGACCATAATTCTGCTGGCCCTCCATTTGTACTTGTAGAATATTGATAAGGGAAGCAGGGATACAATTCCTAGCTTCTGATTTATAGTCATTACTGTCAACCTCCCCTTTCTTCCATTTGTTTATATATTTTATAGATACCTTCACTTCCCCTGCAAACCACAGTTTCGCTGGAGGGGTTTTTGTTCTGTTTTTTAACCAACACAGCCTTATTCCTCATTTGTGGCTTTTTTCGGCAACTAGAACAGAGTCCTTAAATAATTCCCAATCATTCACATTTTTCTGATTAAATTCTTCCTCCCTGCTGACCTGGCTCATAATTATTTTCAGCTTTGAGAAACTGGCCCTTTTCAAGCACCAAGTATATATAAACTGGTTTCCACTTTATTCTGTTCACACATTATCAACGTGATCAAGTCACAATCACTTGTACCTGAACTACCATTAATTTTAGTTCTGTGACCAGTTCCTCTATCTCTCAAGACAAAGTCTAACATGAATTCCCCTATGTCGATGCAACATATTTTGAGTTAGGAAATTGTCATCCTGCTAGAGTAGGCAGGTAACTGGACTTGATGACCTTTCAAGGTCTTTCCAGTTCTAGGAGATAATAATATATGGAGATATGCCTATCTATAATATTTAGAAATCCAAAGAAATTTCAGTACTGGCAGCATGACACCTTCAGCATATATCACTCAAAGTGAAGTGCACTGTGCTTTTTTTTTAAAAACAAAAACAAAAACAAAAACATATTATAGATAGATGCATAAGGAGCCACTCTCTTCTCTAGGATGATTTGGTCATCTGCAGCAGTTACCAACTAATACCACATCTTGTGCTTTATATATTAGGACACTGTTCCATAAACATTCAAATTCATTCTGATAATTGGCAGTCCATTTTAGTCTGGTGTGTATCTGCTAGAGATCCTGACAAAAATGGTGGCTACACAAAGATACAATGGCATTCCATGACAGAGTCATTTCGATTCACGAGTTGGACAGACTCACTCCCCAAATCTTCACATTTCTCCCTCCTCAAAAAAAGGACCAAAGCAAAAGGAACTTGACAAATACCTTGAGGCTATTTTGGCACTTAACTTATAGACAGAGAATCTGCAGTTACAGTTCATGTATTCATATAGTAAACAATTCTAATGATCACAGAGTTACACGAAAACTTTGTTGGTCAGTTTCCATCAACATCGTATAAATACATTTCATGCCTTGTTATCCTAGGAAAGTGGTAGACAAGGACAGAGTTTGTGAGACCTCCATATGCTATTGTCAACACAATGTTCTGATTGGTTGGGGTAGCTATGTCAGACTCGGTCCCCTGCAAGGTGGGTCTTTGGCACTGCTGTTCCTCAGTGAGATTAATGGTCCAAAGAGAGGTAGAATCTACTGATTTTTCTTGAGCCCAGTACCCCCACTTCACACCTATAGGGCAGAAGGGAATTGTGCTTGCCCCGCTCTCAGGTTCAATTCCATCTTGACTGATCCTATGAAGCCATAAACTAAGAGACACTTTCCTCCTGAATTTCCTCATGTAGTTGCCCACCACTACTTTGGAGCCTTTCCCTCCCTCTACTTGGTATCATAAGGCTGGCAGTATTATTTATCACCCTCCACTTCCCTCTTGTCCATGGAGTTCTGGCACAGAACCTTTTGGCAAGACCTCTGTTTCGCTTCCACCAGGATTTTTGACTGTTGACAGTTCACACTGATTTAATTTCCCCACCAATGGTAAGCGGAGTGGTTGGCCCCTGCAGTTTGCATCAGAGATTGCTACAGACAGCATCCCAGAACCATATTTAGCATCCATTTTGACTGCCTATAAGCATGATGGGATTCATCACAGAGACATTTACCCACATTTGCCTTCCAGCACCTGAGAGGTACACTACACAGAGTCTGTCATCCTTCCAGGATCCTTCCACTTAGGGCTGGTCTACAATACACGATTATTTCAGAATTAGCCAAGTTAATTCAAATTAAAATTGATTCCATCCACACAACCAACCCGTTTTGTCGATTTAAAGAGCTCTTAAGTCCGGTTTCTGTACTCCACCTCAAGAGTAGCACTAAAATCGACATTGTAGTTCCAGATTAGCGGTACCGTGGACGCAATTCGACATTATTTGCCTGCGGGAGCTATCCCAGAATGCTCCATTGTGACATCTCTGGACAACACTTTCAACTCTGATGCACTAGCCTGGTAGGCAGGAAAAGACCCAGGAACTTTTCAGTTTCATTTCCTGTTTGGCAAGCATGGCAAGCTCATCAGCACAGGTGACCGAGCAGAGCACATCATCACAGGCGACCATGCAGAGTCCACCATGACAGGAGACCACACAGTCCCAGATTTGCAGACAAACTCCAGCATGGTCCGAACAGGAGGTACCGGATCTCACTGCAGTATGGGGAAATGAATCTGTTATGGCAGAACTACGTTCAAAAAATAGAAATGCAAATACATATGCAAAAGTCGCTGGGGCATGACGGAAAAAGGCTACTCCAGGGACACACAGCAGTGTTGTGTGAAACTCAAAGAGCTCAGGCAAGCCCACCAAAAACCCAGGGAGGCAAATGGGCACTCGGGGTCACAGTCCCACACATGCCACTTCTACCATGAGCTGCATGCAAATATGGGGGGTTATGCCATCACCATCCCACCACTGTCCATGGACACCTGCAAGGGTGGAATCACACGGAGTAAGGAGGACGAGTTTTTGGAGGACAAAGAGGAGAAGGAGGAGGACAGTGCACAGGCAGTAAGTGGGGAATCCGTTCTCCCCAACAGTCAGGAACTGTTCGTCACTCTGGAGCCAATACCTTCCACCTCCTCCCTAGGCAGGCTCCAAGACCATGACGCCGGAGAAAGCACTTCTGGTGAGTGTACCTTTTAAGTATGATGCAGGGTTTAAAAGCAAAGGTATTGAATGATTCATTTGCCCTGAAGACTTGGGATGCATTCGCCTCCAGCACAACTACTGGAAAAGTCTGTTAATGTGTCTGGGGATCGAGCGGCAATTCTCCAAGGACATGTCCATGAAGCTCTCCTGGAGGTACTCTGCAAGCCTTTGCAGGAGGTTTCTGGGTAGGGGTGCCTTATTCCGTCCTCCATGGTAGGACACTTTACCCCACCATGCCAGTAGGGAGTTGCTTCACAGAGCAGGGCAGCGAAAACTCCTGGGTTTGGGGCACATTCAAGCAACATTAGTTCTTTATCACTCTGTTAGCCTCATGAGAGTGATATCATTCATGGGCACCGGGTTGGAAGAGGGGAATTTCTTTAAGGGAACAATCAAAGATGTTCGTTCACGCTGGGGTATGCACGTTTGGCTGAGGCCTGATCAGAGCCATGCAGTGGGGGGTGGGAGGGAAAGCATCCATGTTGGGCTGCTCCTGTTTAGTTTAAAGGGCTTATCCCTGACCGGAGCCACACCCTGGGGATGGAGGGAAACCCATCCACGCTGGGCTGTTCGCATTTAGTTTAAAGAGCTCATCCCTGATCAGAATCACATGGTGGGAGTGGGGTAATCTTTTCATGCAGGGGTGTCGGCATTGGGCCTAAAGAGCATGGGGGTGGGGGGGTGTTATGTGAAGCGATAGTTAGGCTTAAAGGTTTAGATTTCTACTGGCAAATGTCAGTAAACATCAATTTCACTGTAAATACACAGACGAAAAAATATTTCCATTCATAAAGGTATGTACAGATAGAGTAAGAAAAATACTGCCTGAGAACTTAAGAGTTTGATTTAAGGATATTTACACTATGTATATTTTGATGTGCAATGGTGCAATCTGTGTTTAATTATTATAAAACTTTAAATTTTTAATCTTAATGTCTCCTGTCAGTAATCACTGTAACCCTCCCACATTATCTGATCCAGACCCATAATTTCCCATAACTGAAAATTTTATGAAATTTATTTTTTTTATAAAACATAACACACATCAATATTAGCTGTTAATTATTAAACAAAAACTGAATTCTGCCAAGCCCGTTTCTCTCATCTTGGGCTTTCATACTACTTTTCTCAAGGTTCTGATGCTATTTCTCTGATCACCCACTCCATTGTACTAGATGACCTACAAAGTACAAGAGCACACTCCCTGCAACAAAGAGCTTACAATCTAACTTCAGGATGCAATAGGGGGCATAACAATTGCCAGGAATGATGATAATGAAATACCTTACTGAGTGCTGAATTGAGGGGATAAAGTCTTGGGCTCCTCCTTTTTGCAGGACAGGATACTGCTTGCTTTCTTGAGGTTCCTCTTCATTCTATTTAAGATTTGGCTTTTCTATATCCAATCTATTCTGGGATTCTTAAAACTCTGAAAATCCTCCTTTATCAAAAAAAAAACAAGATGATGATTCTGATGAGTCTGGATATCAGCAACTGTTCTAGGTTTGTTCTTTTTTAAAAAATCATGTTGCTTTCTGGAGTCACACTTTTTGTGAGGAGGAAAATCCCTGGTGGGGGTAGGGAGAGTGGAGGGCACACTATCAGAACAGAAATAGGCTCCTAGTGCTGTATAGGGAGCTGCAAGAAGGAGGCAATTAAGTGTGGGTGTCAGAAACATAGGGGAAATCCTTGCTTGCATCTCTCCAGCCATCTGCTCTGCCTGCTGCAAGCGATAAAGTATGGTTCCTTAAGTAGGACACAGGAGATTTTGAAAATGAGTGTCCTACCTGAGAGTTCTTCAGTTTCACAGTTTCATTACAAGAGCTCATTTGAACTTCTGCTTTCTCAGTGGCAGTTACTACTTTGGTCCCTTCAGTCTGTGCCTCCTTTGACAGCTCTACCACCTCCAAACTCATTGCTCAGAAAGGGAACCAACCTATATAAATGCTTAAGGAAAACACTAACAAAAAAAGAATTCTCTTTTTGAATCTAATAAAATAAGGTTGTCTACCACGTCTCGCACACCAGCACATAATCAGAGTGCTCTTCAAGCTGTTGGGGTTAGACACTGAAGATTAAAAAGGTAGAAGCCATTCATAAACAGGAGAGGAAAAACATTGCAATGTAGCTGATGTTGCATATAAGTCAAGAAATCCATATTTATTAGTTTTACCTGGGAAATAAAGTAATCTGGTCTTCATTAAGTGAAAGTAATACTATTGCGGTATTTGTTCTGCATTATTTCAACTAGGCTTTTAATCAAGGGAAATCAGCTTACAAATGTACTCTTGTTTAGTGATTAGCAAACTTTACTAACACTTATAATTAGATTTTCCTCTTTAAATATGATTTGGAGGGGGAGGAATTGATAGTGAGGGAAAAAACTTTACCAAACTGGAATATCTCCAAAAATCAGATTAACAATACAATTTACTTTTTTAAAGAAAAATTGATCTGGCTGTTAAGATAGTTTCTCAAAGATATGACTACTCATCCCTGACAGCTCAAAACTGTTTCTATGGCATTGGAGATTTCTAGAATCAAAAGATCAGTTTCTTATCCTGTGCCACGTGGATGTCCAGAAATCCACCACTGAAGGATTATGTCTTGCTCAGAAGTATGAAGTCAGAAGCAGCACAAGCGTTAAGAGCCCCAACATGAGCAGAAGATACAGTAACACACATTTGGAAATAAAGTGACTACAACAATGGCAAACTACAAAATTTTCTATTTTTCAAGACATATGTATGGAACAACAATGCAATCCACAGAAAAAATAGCTAAAGGATAATGCTTTGACAGAGATGCTAATATATATTTCTTGCAATATTCTTGCAGAGACCAATCTTTTGAAAAAGGATAAGTGAGTGTCCAAAAAAATACATCAATTAAAATTGTAACAGGGTGGTCAAATCACCACTTCACACATTTCTGCAGAATTGTCTGTTCTTTCTGATTACAAGAGAGTTATAAATTTTTAAGTCCAGAAGAGATCATCAGATCACCTAGTCTGATGTCCTGTAGACCAACCTAGCCAAGACCAACAATCAGACCAAAGTATTACAGCCCTCAGGACACTCAACTATCACTGGGACCAAAGTGCACCGAATCCCAAGGTCAACTGATTCACTGCTCTTATTGATGTATTCATGAATGGATTCATCATATTTTTACTTGAACTGATGTAACATTGTAATGCACACTTAACAGATTATTTAGATACCATCTCTACAAAGGGTGGTGAAAAGCAACAATCACCAACACTGTTAGACACTGCCAAGATTTGCACTGAACACAAGCCTAAAATCTAAGGTTGAATTTAGTCTCGAATTTGACACAACTCTTTCAAGAGAAACTGAATTTTCCATATTTAAAACATCCTCACCAACCCAACTTTTGCAGAAGAAATTTGTCAAGATTAACCCCTTGGAAAATTTAACATTGAAAATCTCACCTTTTCTGCCTTCCTCTCAACAACTATCATCCCTACAAATTCCGAACTTTTCTCACATACACTTCAATAATTTTGCAGATATAGGCCACATTTCATATTATACACTTAAAGATCAAGAACACATTCTCCCAATTCATTATTTCCAGCAAGGAAGGTTGACAGATCTGCTCAGATTCTTCAGCTATTTCTGTTTTCTGATGCTTCAGAGAACAGCTGCCTCCACAGGAGAGCTGCAAACATCACTTGTTTGGCATACTTATGTTTCTATTCTCAATTTGTACATGCTTACTCTATGGCCCCTGATGATCAGAAGACTAGAAAAGAGATGGGGTTCACAGCAGATTTAGTACCCCATTAACATCCCTACTTCTGCTCTGCTGCTGCGCCCCCAGGTCTGATACACAGAACCCCACCACCCTAAAGCTGATACCCAAAGCCCCACCTCCTTCAAGTGAGAGATTGGGAGGAAAAGGAAAGGAGTGCCTAAGCCCGGGCTGCCTCCTGGTGAGGGAACTGGGGGCGAGGGGAGTGGGAGAGAACCCAAGCCACAAGGCTCTGGCTGTCCCCTTTATTCCCACCTCCTGGGTGTGCACGGCCCTTCTTCATAAGCCAAAGCCATCCAGGGCTGAGAGACAGATCTCTTTTACAATTAAAAAGGGGGGGGGGGAATGGAGCACCTAGCTCATGCCTCCTCTGACACATTCCCATGCCTCCTTTGGGAGCCCCGCCCCATAGTTGAGAACCACTGATCTAACACAGTGGTTTTCAAAGTACGGTGCGTGGGACACCCCCACGGGGGTGCACAGCATCCCCACACCGCCGCAGGATTGGCGCCAGGACACCGCCGAAATGGGAAGTGTTCTATTTATGTCCGCCGAAGTGCCACCGAAAGCAGAAGCTTTCTATTCGGCGGCATTTCAGCGGACATACCCCCAGGCCACGAGAGGACGCGAGAAACCAGAGAGGGGCTGCGGAGGGAAAAGTTTGCAAGGCACTGATCTAACAGACCTAAGGAACTCACTCAATAAGATTACAACTCAATTGTCAGGCATAAAAGTTCTATGTAAGCAGGAGGGAGTTGGGTATTGGTTATGAAAAGGATCCCACATTGCTTTCCTGACTCCTGCTCCTCACCTCTGCCCCACAGGCTCACTATCTTGGCCCCAATGCTCACTTGGGTTCTCCAGTACACTCCCCTCAAAATCCTCTTGTACTCCATTCTACATACCTACAATGGTTTTCCTATTGTTACTCCTGGAAAGATGTCTGATCTCCCAGGAGGCAATGCAGAGGGAAGCTAATGTTATTTAGATAGAATCCAGCTTTACAAACAAAAAAGTTGCCCGTTTTGCTCTAAATGGAATACAGTGCTGCCTCAAAATGTCCAATATCATACATGTCATGGCAGCACATGACGCAATAGATGATTCAATCTCTTTTGAATGGGATTTTTCAATTTCCCGTCAGCTAAATCCTTTACAGAACCTATCCCACTGACTGAGATCAAAATCATTTTTTGCCCAAGAACTATTCTAAGATGACTGACTCTTTCAGGTTGAAGAACTCTCTGGTCTCATCCAAATGGTTCTGGTATGATTTCAGAGACTCTGAAAAAGGTGGACTTTTGTCATGGTTGGATCACTTTTTAAGTTTATCTTCCTCAACGGATTCCCGTATGGAGAAAATGAATTTGTATTTCCAAGACCTATCCCACAGTCTTCGTTAAGAAACAGGTGACCCAAATAATCCAATTCAGATTACAAAGAAAAAAAAAATTTTTATTTTTTTTTTACTTCTGAGGAAATCACTGGAAAAAACACAGTTTGATTCTCTTGGGAATAGTGTTTATGGTTCCTGCATCAAGAACCCTGAAAGAGAAGAGTACCCCAGCTTACCTGCTTTTACTGGGACAGTGACTCACCACACGGGGTCAAATAATGGTCCATATAGCCCAGTAGCCAATGCCAGGGGCTTCAGAGGAAAAGAACAAAAACAAACAAGTGATCCACCCTGTCCTCCAGTCCTAGCTTCTGCAACCCCAAGAGCATAGCGTTGCATTCCTGATTATTTTGGCTAATAGCCATTGATAGATAAGTCCATAGAGGAGAGGTCTAATTCTTTTTTAATCCTTCTATAGTTTGCCCTACACAGCACCCCCAGGAAATGAGTTACAAGCTGACTGTGTGCTGACTGGGCGTTGACTGTGCTGTCCTGTTCTTAGCTTTAAACCTGCTGTTCATTAATTTCATTCAGTGACCACCAGTTATTGTATTATGTGAAGGTGTAAATAACCCTTCCCTACTCACTTTCTCTGCATCATTCTTGATTTTATAGACCTCCATCACATCCCCCCACCCCCCACCCCCGGTCTCTTTTCCAAGCTGAAAAGTCCCCCATTTTTTCATCTCACCTTATATGGAAGCTTTTCAAGACACATCACAAAACTAGTCTAAAAGAAGAATCTGTAGCCTAGAGAAAACTAGCAGATAGGACACTCACCAAGTTCCATCTCACTGTCATGGGCAAAAAACAGGAAACCGAGGAAGAGTAAGGATCGCTCCACCATTTATGTCCTCATACAGGAAGGCGAAGGGCACAAGTGTGGCCCTTACGGACACTACCATTAAAAAAAAAATAGTCTCCCAGGCAGGGAACACATGAGAACCTACAGAGGGATCCATCTGACATACCTGAAGAAGCTGTCTTGCATCAAGATTTCTGACTCAGACCTGACTGGATAGAGGGCTGGAACTGAAAAAACTGCATAAACTGGTGTCACTGGAATCCAGAGAGCAACTGCAATTTTTCTCTGGACAAAGTCAAGAAGAAACTGACCAACATTTGAAAAAAGCAGCACTTATCAATGACACAACACGGTGCTTAACATCAAGTAGGGACATCGCTCATTCTCTATCCTGCTATCACTGTCCTAAAGGGTCAAAAGACCATGAGAACTAAGTGGAGTTCTACCACTTCTGCACTAAGGAACAGAAACCTGAACATATAGGATCTCTAGAGAAAGTTATGGTTAATTAAATACAAAAGAAAACACACCTTTTCATTTCAGGACTATATTTGTCATTACCTTATTTTTTAAAAAAAGAAAAAATCTTTATAAAATTTTTAATGAGATAAATTCTCAGTGGGAGAGAGATCTAATTTGTCTGTTAAGAAAGTCAACGTAGAAGAACAAAAATAAAACCAATCACCTTCAATGCCATCCAGCCACTAGCAAGGCAAGATTTATGCATTTGATTATTCTTGGGAATACTGCTGTCATATATGGTTTATCAGGTCTGCTTATTTTCACATTATCAAAGGCCACACAACATATTAAGCTAGGTTTTTACTTCAATGAAGCAATGTTCTTTATTATAGATGTATCAAAGGTTATAATTTTTAAATTATTTGTTTCTACACAAGTTCTTTAATATGGTCTCCAACTCACTACACTGGTTTTTAAAAATTATATAATTTTTATGCATTTTCATATTTATCATTTTCTCATTGAGACTATTCACTGAGAATATTTTTATTGAGATTCACCATTTTCTACTAATCTATTTTCAGTAGTTCTGTAATCTTATTTTTCCTCATGTTCAACTTGATTATCTTGTTTTAAATACCTGTGATATCCCCTCCCTCTCCCTGTGCACTTACATGCACACACACACTTCATCCTCAGCTTTCGTCTTCCCAAGCCTGGAAATTCTATTCCAACATGAAGCTATTTGCGCAATGTACCTCAAATGAGAGAGGGGTTTGTACAGCTAGGGTAATAAATCTGCTTATTGTCCATTAGCTGAAATGATGTTCTAACTACTGTAACCTGTCTGCTATAAAAAACTCATTTTCAAAGCATGACAACTGCAAGTCATAACTTTTTTTTTCCTTCAAACTCAGAAAACCCAGATAACAGCCCATACACATTTTTGGAGCACTTGTACAATTAGAGAATGTACTGTCTGATTCTTTTGTATCATTTGGAAAGCTGGTAAAGTTAGAGTACTCTACTTTCTTGTCACTGAGCAACCTGGATATAAAATGGAATTTTACATTATACCTCAGATAGTGACAAGTTTGTTATTCTCCAGTAGTACTTGAACACTGTACAGTGAAACCTATTTTACATGTCTAAGGCAGGCCTGCACAACTCGGAAAGCAGCGATGGCCATATTATTGCAAAAAAACCCAGCTGCGGGCCGAAAAGCCCCGCCCCCATCCACTTCCCCCCACCCCACTGCTTGGCTTGCCCCACCCCTACTCACGCCCCGCGGGCCGCACAGTGAGCCTGTGCGGGCCGCTTGTGGCCCCCGGGGCCGCATGTTGTGCAGGCCTGATCTAAGGGATTAACTGCATTAATTCCTTTATATAGGTGGCCTTCTAATGAAAGAGTAAAATTATACTTAATCACCTGTGTTAGGGGAATAGTTCAAACATTGCCTAATAAAAGTGGTCTTTTTCAGACTTCACTTTCCCAATCCTACAACAGTCCAGTATACTAGTGTGTTGTGGTGTGAATTGCTCTTTTCACCTGCAAAACTACTGTGTCTTTTTCGTCATTTAAGCATGCAAGGTCCAATCCTAGAATGTGTCAAAACATGAAAGCATGCTAACTGTACAAAAACTACGTAACTGATATTTATTTCAAAATCACTAGTTCAAACATTTATAAACCCCTTAATGAAAAAAATGTTTTAGATTAAAGTTTCATTACTGAAAATTTACAGTTAGAAACATAGAAGTATGAAACATGGGATTAAAGAAAACCTTACTTCTCTAGTAAATTAATCCTATATCATTTTAAGATTTCTTCACTACTTTTCTTGTCCGCCTTAGTTGGGTCTTTGTCTCTTTTTTGGGTCTTCTCAGGCTGTAACATCTTGTCTTCAGAGGACTAGCTATCCCAAAAAAACAGGGATGGGGGGAGCAACACACTATATAGAAATCTCATTGTTTTTTCCATTTTCTTTAAATAGGCATTGTACAAAAGCTTTTATAAATACATTGGCAGACTGTTAATTTAAATATAGCTTCTATTTTCTGCTCCTCAAAGGCAGAGGCCATCTCTCTCTACGGCCTCGTCTACACACAGTTTTGCTAAATTAAATCAGCACAAAAAAACCCCCATTTAGACGACCATGATGCGTTTGAACAGCAACTAGCATAATGAGACTGATCATAACTGAGGTCTCTGGGTATTACCACAATACCAACAATTAACTTCTTACTGAAATACTCAAGTGATTCAGGAAAAACATTCTCTGTACCAGGGGTCAGCAACCTTTCAGAAGCAGTGTGTCGAGCCTTCATTTATTCACTCTAATTTAAGGTTTCACGTGCCAGTAATACATTTAAACGTTTACAGAAGGTCTCTTTCTATAAGTCTATAATAGAAAACTGAAGTATTGTTGTATGTAAAGTAAATAAGGTTTTTTAAATGAAGCTTCTTAAACATTTTAAATTAAATTAAAATGCAGCATCCCCCAGATCGGTGGCTAGGACAAATCAGCTTGCATGCCGCCTTTGGCACACGTGCCATAGGTTGCCTACCCCTGCCCTATATTATTATCTACTACAGCAACAAACATACAATGACATACAGATCAAGACACTGTTACAAAAAGAGAGACTTATTTCAGAACACTAGTACATTTTACCAAGCAGATTTAAAAAACAATCATGTTTAAATTCTATAACTGATTACAGTTAAACAAGGGTATTTTTAAAGAAGCATCAAACACTAGAAATCCCATTATTTCAGATGAAAAACCAAAAAACTAACTTTATTCAATTACAGATCACTCTGATCATTGAGCAGTTAAATATTTAAGACCACAGAAGCAGAATTAGTTACATTAGAAATGTTGAAAATACCATGTTTATCCTTTGTGGACATATTTGTTGCTTAACACCATTTGACAATTATAAAAGAAAGTAATGAAGAGTCTTAAAAATTGCATATAGATTTATATCCAAATTGTTTTGACTAACATGGTCAAATGGCAACAGAATACAAATACAGATTTATCGATACTGTTTAAAGAAAAATAGTGTTTAAAACCTGTATAGCAGTGGCATATCTAAATTTGGCTGTTGTAGATAATTAAGTTTTTTAAGATAATTAACCTTTGAGAGTTTTTTTTCTTCAGTTCCCTATCACTATTTTAGATTTTGTTTTTGCACTATTACATAACTGAAGTGGGTGGGTGGGAGAACCACTGGAGTTTTGTTCATTATTAAGTTATCTTGCTTATAACCAGAATGGCAGCACAGAAAGAAAATGCTTGTCTATTATTTTGATATCCGTAAACCAATTTTAAATTGATGGACTACTCTTCCTCTTTGGTAGCGTGACAAGTAGCAAAAACAATCCTCAGCCAGACTGTTTTGGTACAATAGGTTCTGACTTTAGCTGACACCTCTATAGACAATTTCTTTCCCTTTCCAATAAATAAGTAAACAGACATGCTAAAAATTCTAATCGAAGGGCAAATTACACTAAACACTTTTTTGGTCCTATAATATATTACAGGAGAGACTATATATGTTATCAAATGTATTCGTTTCCAAAAGACAGAATATTCCCACTCTTTTACCTCCCAATTGGTTTCTTAACGTTGAATGAATCAATGAACTGGTCATGGAACTGAACTAATTGAATAAACTGAAATAAAGAAAATATTCTCTTTGCAGTTACAAAAACAGCTATTGCTATAAAAAACTTCAACAAACTCTGATTCCAGATGCTTAGGTAGTGACTTCCACCAATTCACCAATTTGACTTTCTTTAAAACATGGCAACAAATATGTATTGCTTAATATATTAGTAGCCAATGTAAATGATTTTAACAGATTATAGTAATCTTAGCCTTAACATACATTGTTAATTTCAAAATTTAATTCTAAATAGATGTAGTTTTAAAAGAATGCAATAGATAAATTTTAAAAATCCATTTTAAAAATCTCTTTTTAAAAAAATCATCAATTTTTATCCACCTTGACTGGTATCTTTACAACCTTCATTGTTTAAATGGAATTACATTTACTTGAGGAGAAAGGAAGAAAAAGACATGGCAGTTTTCTCAAAAAGCAAATGCTAAAAAGCGTGGAAATTCAAAGTTAAGGTTACTGACTACACACACCTGGGGTTTGGGGATTTTTTGTTTTGTTTTTTAAAGTCCTAGAGAAACATTCTGAATATTGTCACTTTTTGTGAAGAGACGCACAAACCCGTTTGTATTTCCAGCAACTACATACGGTCTTAAACTTAAGTCACCAGCAATATACTGCTGCAGAACAGTACTATTTAAAATACTACAGTAGTCCACAGTCAATTAACAGCACAAGGAAGATAAATAACTTCCTGATTTTCTAACTACTAGACTAATTCCAAGACACCATTTCAACATGGCCTATGGAACTTCAGGGGAAAAAAAATCCCATCATCAATACTTATTAGCACAGGTAGGAGCACTACTGTAAATAAGACTAATGGCTTTTGGAGCTCTGATCATCATGCTAATTAAACCTACCTTGAGCAACTTACATTGAAAACTACCATCTACAAAAAAATCACATGCCATTAAAACCCATGAAGAAAAAAAATACATAGAAGACACCTCATGCCGTAAATATATTAAAAATTAAATTCACTCAATTTAATAATTTTTAAATTCATCAAATATGCCATTTAATAAATGCTTCAGAATTATGTTTAGAATGAACACTTCTTTCACAATAAGACAATGGGGAGGAAGAAATGTATTCAACTTTCAATTAAAATTTCAGTGGCCTTCATCCTAAAATGCAAGGATCATATGCAGATTATTGTCTCCTCACTCAACGCAATATTTTCCATGCTGCAGTAAACTTTAGGAGAACAAAATGACATGCAATGTATGTTTACAGGATCAAAACAATTGCTCTAACTACAGTAGTCACAAGAGCAAAGTCAACAGTTATTCCAAAAAAGTGGGCCTTTTTTTTTTAATGAGATCCATATTATGCCTTATTTACAAAAGCAGAAATTGGGTTCAGAAATCATAAACAAAGATTAGTTAATATTTGCAAAAGGCTTTGAACATGTAAAAAGCACTGAATAGGTACTAAGTATTAAGTCTTCCCACACATTCACTGGCATTCCTCCAAGCAGGAAAGTCCCACAAAAGCACTTTAACTGCAGCAACCAGAAACTGATTTGGATCATGTAATTTTAGCCAATTCCACACCAGTACCACTAAGGAACACCTTCAGTAACAGAACAGTCTCCCATCAAAAATACTCACTTATCCAGTGCCATTTGAATGTGACACTTTAAAGACAATCTCTGCCCCAATGAGGTCACAATCAAATATTATTAACAGACTGACCACACCACACACACACACACACACACACACACCAACCCACCCACCCACACACTACCTTCCTTCTTCCTATTCTTTTATTCCTAATTTCAAATTAAAACAAACCCTAACCTGAGCTCTCTCCTAGGGTTTTTCCCTGTAATGTCTCCTCACACACCCTAATCCCCGATCCACAATAGGGTATATGCGGGATTGAAGATGACAAGACGTACCTGGTCTTGCTGCCAGCATGAGTCAGCAGCACAATCCTGAGCCTTCCTGTAGGCTTCTAGAACATCCCATTACTCAGTGTAGCAATCACACTATAGTGCAGCAAATAAAATTAGGATTACAACAAAGATCACGTCAGTTCCAAGTTTTGGAGACTACGACCAGGCACAAGAGCAGCAGCAGATGGCACTGGAGTGAAAGTTAGTATAGGATTCTTCTCCCATTACTGAAAGCACTTGTAAAGAGACAAGAACACAGATTCCACTGCGTGCCAGCTCATCCATCTACTTTTGAAGTCATATGAAAGAACGAAAAAGTTATTCTCTTCTCCCACCATCTCATTCCCAAGCCTGTTAAAAAACCCTTCTTCACCCATCTTCATCAACTGCTAATCTGTTTCTCCCTGTCCACTACCCTCTCCAAAAGGTCATCCTTAATTTCTGCCTTATCTCCGCCACTTTTCAATCTCTACTCTGATGTCCTCACATCAGGCTTATTGAAATCTTTCTACTTTACACATCCCATATAATCTCAGGATGCTTCAAACATAATTTATGCAAAAGCTTTGTGTGTTTCACATTGGTACAACCATTAATAGTTTTGATGCCTGCCAGTGTATTCCACAACAGAGACCTCAGTTGCAAGTGCTGCAATACTGCGCACTGCATATCTACAGGTACTTATCTACTTTTGTAAGTTATTTCTCACACCTTCTTTCCTGTCTTTCTCAGTGTTATTTAATTTCCCTTCTCCATCTTTTATTTGATTTTTTTTAAAAAATGCTTTCTCCACTTTGTTCTTTATTCTGGAGGTCAAATGAAGTTTACTTACAGGAGATCTAAAAAGTTTGGCAATTTAAATGTTTTTTACCCCATCCTATATTTGCTTAATCAACTAGATCTTCCCACATAAACCTCCATGAAAACAGGACTGATCCCTACATATGTAGGGTTGAAATGTCAACACCACATTTAAAATCCCCCAAAACAATTAATATTTCCCTCCCTCCCATAACCAGTCCTGAGATCAAAGTACTTTATTTCTCCAAACACTACTGAAGACATAAGCAGACACCTAAATCTGAGCAAGGAAATGAAACATCAATGCCTGTTGCAGTGGGAAATAAGCAATCTTGAAATCTGATCTTTCCATGTAAATGAAGGAAAACTTCGCATTTTGTTCTCAAATGTATTTATTCACAGTATTACTGATTTGGGATTTTCAAAATATAATTTCCGTTCATTTTTAAATACTGTCGATGCATAATCATATATTAAGTATTTGTCTTAAAGTAGTAAACACGCGTGGTATTTTGCATTAACAAGATACTGCTTTGAGACACAGACACGCTCACTTCCACGTTCAGGGTTATTATTACATTTCATATGACTGCTACTGCACTGCATAGAATGGAACTGAGCAATTTAACTAAAGAGAAAACAAGATGGTAAATGACAGTGAAATACTCAGAGCATCTTAGGCTCCAAGAACTGACACTTCTGAACAGCTTTCAGGTGTTAAACTAAAGCCCTGGGGTTCCTCGACTCTGTTTGATGTAGTCACATGGTACAATAATGCAGAACACATGCATATTTACTTGAGCAATATATTTTTAAAATCGATGCATGTTAGGTACAAATGCTAATTGGAATATCAAGCGTTATCAAAATAAAATGAATGGAAACCCCTTATAAACTGGAAAGATATGGGGTGTTTTATGAGATGTGTAAATAAAAATGAAAGCCTGAAATGTTGCTTAAAATGGGCTACTAAAAAGAAAACTCACTCACCACCCCTTTCACAGGCAAACTGCCTTAATAATGCATTTTCTTGGTAGGTAAATCAATATGCATAGGCCAGTTTCAATTTTGGGTGGGGTCAATCCTTTATCAGAAAAGTTGCAATAGAACTATAACATGGATGCAACAGAGAAACCAGTGCAGCTTTGCTTCTGGTTGGCAGAGCTGCAAATGAACTGTAGATTTCTGGAAATAATAAAAGTAGTTATGAGAAGGAATAGGAGAATACTATCTGATTATTTACACAAACTAATTTTAAAAGCAATATTGAAAGAACACTTGATTTATCTCTCATCGATACATAGATAAGCAGGCAATCTGTCTAAAAAAGGAATCTTACTTATAGCATATTAACAGTTGCATTCTAGGTATGTGCCACAAAAAGGAGAAAAGAAGATAAATAACAGGGGCAACAAGAAAATCAGGAACATGCTTTTATTTTAAAGTCTTTTGTGAAAATCCTTTCTATATCCCTGCCTGGTGCATCCCCCAATATAAATGCAAGCCTTTTTTCACTCAAGTCATTCACTTGCTGTACTCAAGACAACAGGTATTTTGCAGTGCATGTAGTTTCAGTAACACTTTATCCTTACCAAAATAAGATTTTTTTCCCTTTAAAAGTGTCTAAATTAAGCTTTTTAAATAAACACTACTGAAAAAATCAAGACCTGGGTCATCTTTAGAAAAGGGGGATGAGGAAGGGAAGGGATGAATTTTAAGTTATCTCAAAGACATCACAACTAAGAAGTATCTCCTATTTATACACCAGGTGTGTAAAACAGCAAAGCAGAGATGTACATATAATACCCAAATATCCTTTTTTATAAAGTATTTAGGACCTAATCTTGCAAATACACATATATGTAACAAGAGTTGTTCCTGCAAATTCATTGGTGAATACTGACAACTGTAAAATTAGTCATAAGTGTGTGTATAGAATTAGGATGTTAATGGTGTTCTATAGATAATATTAAAGATAGCGGCTTTATTTATCCACTGAAAAAGTTACAGCATAAGTAGTAACAATGCAACATTCCTCACACTGCCAAACCAAGGAGTTGCTAGAGACATAGTGTTAAAAAGAAATGTTTATGTTAGTACCCTAGATTATTAAAACAATTTTCTATATCTAATTTACTTTTCATCACTTATGCTGGTTCCTCTGTGCTCCTTATTTGGTTTGTAAAGTGAAAAGCAGACAAGTCAATTTCACTTTCTGGTTTTCATGCACAAGCACAAAGACACCATGCCTGGGTACCAAACACAGTGGTCATCTAAATTCAAACAAACTTCTTTCAGTTAATTTTTTATTAATAGTATGTTTTCAGGGCTGTTTTTTAAAAGCCTCAACTCCCAAACAGTATCATTATTAATCAATCCTCAGCCTCTGATGGAATGCCAATTAAAGTGACAATATTACTGGTGGCTCTGATGTGCAATCCTCACTACTCAGAAACAAGCTAATTCAGAACAAGTCTGCACTATCACTTACGCAGGCAAAACTTAAGTTGCTCAGGGGTATGAAAAAAAAAATACCCCTCTTAGAGACATAAATTTTGCTAGCATAAATGGTAGTGGTGAGCACAGTACTACATCGGCAGAAGAGCTTATGGCTACCATTGTTTATTGAGGTAGTTTTATTATGTCAACAGAAGAGCTCGCTTACTCCCATCGGCATAGAGAGGCTACACAAGCAATCTTCGAGAAGCCCAGCTGCATCTGTACAGCTGTACTACTGTAAGCCCACTACTGTAGACATGGCCTTAATTGGCCAATTTCAAGTTCATCAAGCAACAGACAGTAACCTCTTTTTGTCAACAATCACTCAAATAAAATCCAAACTTTATATTCCAGAATACCTTAATTTACAATGATCTCAAAATGATATACAAGACCATTCTACAGGATTCTGTTAATGTGTCAGTTACCCAAGAAAAAAGTTACTTGTTTCTTTTAAACTACTAATATTTATATCCTTAGATTTCACTACACTTGTAATTATATACACTAGTTTAGAGATCTAATATCAAAATATTAATACTCCTCTTCCCAATATTCCAGCATATATAGGCCAGACTTTCTACACTCTCTCCCTTTAGATCTGTTCTGTGAAACCACACTCATGCAAGCAAGACAATCCATCAGCAAATATGGCATTTTTCTACATGCTTTCTGTTCATTAAAAAAGTATATATTCCCAGAAAGTCTACAAATCTGATGGTATTGAATTATTTTTTATACTTTCTACAGTCCAGTTTTTACACAAAGTCAAAAAACTATGAGATTCAGAAAATAAACCTCAATTACTTTTTTATAATTATAAACAGGCTCTTTAAGAGATTTGTTTGACCACCCACAGTAAATTCAATCTTCATTTCCAGATTATGTGCTGTAAATCTGAGGAAAATATTCTTCATGCAGAACAGCGGTCGAATCCCTGCTTTAATAGGAATTGAACCGTAACTAAGGAGTTGCTATTGTAGTGACTCCATATTCAGAGGTTGCATTCCAAAAACGGGCTTAAAATGAGGCATAAATTTCTGCTTTGTTCCTAAAGTAAACGTCCAATATATTTGAAATTTCACTTGGAGTAAGAATTTCAATTTCAATTTGTTTTGTTTTTCATTACAAATTCTTAATAGGAAGCCCTGGGATTTCAGATCTGACTGTAATTCTCTCATTGTTGACTAATCTATAAAATGACCTGCTATAGCTGAATCCAAAGAGCACTAGTGCAACAGGGAAAAGATTTTTTTTTTTTTAAATGCTGGATTTAGGGACAGTTTTAGAAATTTTTATAGTAGAAATGAAAGTTTGTGTGCTGTGCATATAAGCTTGATTGGCTGATGGGCTGGGCAAAGATATACAAATCTTGCTGATAGGCACAATTGCATATAAAGACTTTTCCAAGCAGAGCTTCATTTTTCTCAGATTTTATCATACAACAGTAGGTCTCATGAGCAGCTGCTGCTGGATAAAATATTCTCCCACTGTGCTTCTAAACAGTACTACCACCACAGAAAATTAATGCACAAAAATATAGTCTGTGAAGCAGTTACTGTCACTATCAAATATACCTAACACAAATACATTTACTGTCACCATCAAATATATCTAACACAAACCCATAAAAGAAAAACTAGTTAACCTACCTAATGGTACATATCCTCTACTCCTCCACTCACATCATTACCACAACTACTGCACACCACAAATCAAACACCTGCCCTCTTACTGTCAGGCTTCCCATCTCCTACTTTAACAATCCCTCTGCACACAACCCGTTCATAAAGTACTCTCTCCCAACACAACCAACTACCATGCCTAACATCCATTAACTTCTCATCTTGTAAATATACCTAGTAAAGCATGAAAACTGAGCAAAGTTATGGTTGTGCATGATCCGTTGTATGCCAATTTTGGTATGGTAAGGTACACACTGAGGGGTGGCTTAACTTTTCATTTCTTTGCTATTATAGGTTTGTGTCAGGCAAGTTGTGTGTGCACTAACCACACCTGTTTAGCGACCAAGTTTTCCAAGTATTAATATATGGGGTTTTTTCTAACATATTTAAGGCTCCCTACACTACATGGACCCTTTATCCCACTCTCTTCCTGAAACACGATTTCAGTTGCTCTTTCAGAAGCAGTTCCTAATCCAAAAGCCACTTCTTTTTTCTTTAAATTAAGATTCCCCAAGAATATTAATCCTGAGCCCACATCATGGATCTACTAGTTACAGCCCTTAGGCCCTGAGTCTGCATCAAGATCTAATACTATCATGACAGTCTTTTAAATTCAATATTCACGTTTCCAAAATGGAAGGGGAGCAGAGGAGTAGAATTCAAATTATGCAGGCAATCTTTATTTTTGGAATTACCTATGTGCTTGACTTTGAAACTTAATATCCTTTTAATTCATCTGAATACTTTTGGTGACACTGACTTTCCAAAATCAAGTTGTTCATTAGCTGGTTGAAGGCTTTTTGATGTCACCTTTGTGTATCAATTTTCAGCAGCGTACTATTGGCATGTCTCTGTGACATACATTACCCGTAGAAGGAATTAACAGGGCCCAAGGATATTAACAGTGTACTCCTGCCTCATTCGCTGTCCACCCTCCAACTTGCACGCTGAATTAGATAAGAAGTATAAAAAATGTATGATTTCAATTATTTAAAAAACAAAAACTAAGACTTTTATAATACAGAATAATTTACTAGGCAAGAACAAAACAATTTTTCATAACATATTCAATGAGAATGGCTACAGCAGAAACCTACTGACTTTAACGGGAGTTGAACTTGACCCTAAATTTGAATCTAGTACACTAAATGAGGCAGGGCTTCTTCAAAACCCTACCTTATTTCGTAAGTACTCTTCCAAAATCAAAAGATTTCTCCCAACGATTTTGAAAAACCTTCAGCCTGGTCTGTACAATAGAGTGAGGTTGATGTAAGGCATCACTCTGTCAGTGTCTGCACTCAGCGATGCTCCCGCCAATGTCAGTCACTCACAACATCAACTTAACTCCAACTCTGAGAGAGTAGCTGCACTTAGCTAGGGCAACACAGTCAGTGTAGACACTGCATTACTTACATTGCCATTTGGCAGTCAGCCCCACATTGGGCACAGCTGAACACTCCTGGGGGGAGGGAGAGCTCAGTGGTTTGAGCATTGGCCTGCTAAACTCAGGGTTGTGAGTTCAGTCCTTGAGGGGGCCATTTAGAGATATGGAGCAATAATCCCTTGGATGATTTAATTGGGAATTAGTCGTGCTATGAGCAGAGAGTTGGACTAGCTGATCTCCTGAAGTCCCTTCCAACCCTGATATTCTACAATTCCTCCCACAGCTCAAAATTGGAGCTCCTCTCTCCCACAATGCCTCAATTTCACAGCAGGGAACTCACCAGGCTGTCAGCCCCAGGATAGGGAGGCCTCCAACTGTAAGCCCCACATGGCTGTCCAATGCCCCACTTCAGCTGGTGCAAGTGCTAATGGTGAGGACACACAACACTAGCGGGAAGGCAGTGTGGACACCAAAAAACAATTTAATTGTTCTGGTGGTGGTAGGTCAATCTCACTTATGTTGACCTAATTTTGTAGTGTAGACAAGCCCTTAGTTAAAACAATTACATACATGCACAAAACTATGTTTTAAATTATCAATTCTGCTGAATCAAAATAGACCACCAAAAGGCAAACCTCCAGACTTGTTACTATCATGTCAAGCTTCAAAGCTATCTCCCAAACTAGAAAATGTTAAAGCTGATAAAAAGCTGTAGATGAGAAAAATACCCTAGCCATTATCGCCCTCTCACTCTTTGTACTCAAACTATTATTTTGTTCAAACTTTGTAAAGACAAACAAACTAGATACACATCAAGAGGAGAAATGATTGTAAGAGAGATCTTAGGCTATGTCTACACTAGAGAGCTTACAATAGCTTTCTCCTGTAGCTGCTCTATACCACCATGAGAGAGCTCTCCAGTCAAAACAAGCATCAGAAGCTATGTCGGCAGGAGAAGCTCTCCCACCAACATACACTGGCATAAATGGTACCGTGTACAGCGCTAACTTATATTGCTGGGGGGTAGTATATTCACACCCCTGAACAACACATATTTTCCTGACATAAGTGGGAGTGTAGACATAGCCTTAGACTCTAAAATTGTACCCAAAAAGTGAAAGTTTAATAAAGGTATAAGCAATTGAAATGAGTCCTTTGGTATAGAAGCAATTAGGCAACCTTAACTATAGCTCTTGTTCCAGCAATATCAATAAGAGGATTGCATTTTCTATTGCTTCTGTAGACCAAGTATATCACACAGGCCAGGGACTCCCTGCATTCCTCCAAAGAGCTCCCTGAGTGCCACCCTCCCATTTCCCCCCTTTTCAGGGATTCTCTGTGACCCCTACTTACCCTCTACCCCTCATTTCAGGGGTTTTGAATGTCCTCCCTCAATTCTCCCATGTCACTGTCCCCCATTTCCCTTATGACAGGGCTCTGTGTGCTCCCTTCACCCCATACTAGTATGCCACATTATCCCATCCTGTGGTTCTGCGTGCTGCTTCTCCCCCTGACACACACACCTCTTCCCCACCATGGCAGGGGCTCTATGTGCACACACCCCATTTCATGCTCCATTACATCAAGGTCTCCGTGTTCCCCATGTACCCTTTCCCTCTTACTATGGTCCCCATTCTTCCCTGCCCCCGACACGCTAGGGTTCTCCTTTCTTCACCCCCACAGTGACTGTGTGCCTCCACCCCCAGCAGGAGTTTTGTGCATGCTCCCATCTCCTGTCTCAATGCTGTGAAATTTGCTTAATATCAATACAGAAAGTAACATTGAACTATCATGATTACAAGTAACCCAGTCAAGATTTTTTAAGGTCACACTGCACCTGAATCAGTGACTAAAAGAGAAGTCACATAAAAATGAAAATGTACTCTGACACATCAGAAAATATTACAACCAATATTTTGTAATCTGATCAAGTTTACTATAGTCTCGTCCATGAATAAGAGTACTAAACACCCTACAGCTATTTTCTATAGGTGACTATGGAACTACCACGTAATACCCAAAAGATAAAAGCAGTCTAAACTTTATTTGCTCTAGCTGAATCACTTTAAAACCAATGTTTGTAAGACACAGTATTACAGAAACCCTTAGAAAATAAAATACATGGTTTCAAAACTCTTTTGCAAGTTGAACATAAATGTATTTCTGCATTTAATAAGCTCAATATTTTAGTTTATAAGAACTCAGCTATACTGAGATGATTTAGCTATGATAAAGCACTGTGGAACTTGTTGAGCTAAGCTAATGATTTACTAGCTACATTTTCGTGTTTGGAAAAGGGAATACTCTTTGGTTTTATGGAACATAAATATATTCTTTTTTACTGCCAAGAGGTTACATTCATTATTTTTAATAAAAAAAAATATAAAAGCCATCCTTTTTAAGTGCTCCCAAATATGTCACTATTTCTTTTAAAGCATCACTTCGTCCTTAGTTAGAACAAAACAATTGGAATACACATAGCAAACAAAATTGATACATCCACTTTCCAATTGCAAACAGCAAGTAGCAAACTTTACCTGGTGATTAAAGGAGAAGGGGCTTACAGCACTAATTTCTGTACAACAGAAATGTTGTCATTTATAGCTGCAATATAATCTTCTGAACATGAACAGTGTATGCAGTTTTTGTCTTCCTGAATCAGCAGATAGCCTGAAACAATAGATTTCAACTGTCTATAGCCTAAACCCGGCCCCCAGTGCACAGTGGGAGCAGTTATCTGCAAGTTCAGGAATTCCTATGGGAACCCCTGCTTGGGCCCTGAGCAGTAGCAGAGTGTTCCCCTGGACACTACTCTAGACTGCAGTTGGGAAGGAAACAGTCTTCCTGTCCCACAAAACCTTGAGATTTCAAATTATCTTCTCATTCAACATTGGGAGAAAACCAAGACGTTTCAAAAATGATCATGGAAAACTGAAACACCTGTCCCAAAGTAGCCAAAAACCCACAGCTGAGGAACTCATTTGGGAGACTCAGGTTCAAATTCCTTTACATTGGGCAGAGCAGCAACTTGAACCTGGGTCTCCCACCCAGTGAGCATCCGAATCACTGGCTATTGGCTATTCTGGGGGATGGGTGAGGTCTGCCTCTGACGTCTGATCTACATTTAAAGTTAAGGCAGCAAAGCTGAAGAATTTACACCCTGAGTGCTGCAATTATGCTGAACCCCTTGTGAAGATGCAGCTAAGTCAACAGAACAATTTCTTTGGTTGCTGTAGAAAGCATCTACACTACAGCACTAAAGCAGTCAACTATGGCACCATAGTTCTGCAGCAGTAGCACCCATGGCATAGACATAGCCTCACTCAAAAATTCTCCTGATCCTGAGAAGCCTTCCTGACAAATGCTTCAGTTTCATGGGAACAAACATTACTGCAAAAAAATTATGTTTTGATTAGTCAGCATTTTCCAAAAACTGTTTTGTGAAAAAGCTCAAACACCCTACTCTAGACTTGGGCCTGGAAAAGCCTTAATTTTACTTGTAAACAAAATCACTACAATGGAGTGGGATTCACGATGGAGCCCTGTAGAAACAGATCAATAAGCCCCAGACCCTAATCCCTAGGACAGAGGTCTCCAAACTACAGCTCGGGGGCCAGTTCCTTCCCGTGGTGTCAATTTATCTGGCCCCCACCGCTGCTGCCAGTAGCCCCATCTGCGGAGGGGTGAGTGCCCCAGCAGTGCGGCCGGAGGAGCAAAGGGGGGGTCGCAGCAGCAGCCGGAGGAAAAAAAGGGGGGTGCGCGGCAGCAGCATGGCTGGAAGAGCAAAGGGGGGGGGTTGTGACAGTGGCCGAAGGGGTGGGGGGGTCACAGCAGTGGCCCACGAAGCCCCGTCAAAAATCTAATGTGGCCCTCATCTCAAAAAATTTGGAGACCCCTGCCCTACTACAACGGAACAGACAGGGAGCACTCATAGAGCTGAACTTAACACAAAGAAAGCATGCATCAACTTCATAGGCTCCTCAAATCATGCTTATACCATGTTGCAGCACACAACACTGATGTTTCCACAGGAGAGCTCTCAACAGCTACAGGGGATAGAGAGCACAATTTATCTGTTCAGAAAAAGGAATTATTCCCAGTCATCTTTGCCACGATAATTTTGAAGTTTCCATCTTAGTTTTATCCCTCAAAACAGCCGCATGTCTACAATCCCCACGAATCTTCAACCACCACAACCAGCCCTTGTGCACATCTCGAGCAGAGGAGTATGATAAATCTGACTACTAACCTATTGAATGATATATCACAAATACACTGCTACCTCGATGTAATGCTGTCCTTGGGAGCCAAAAAATCGTACGTGGTATAGGTGAAACCCCATTATATCGAAGCCAGACATGCTGATCCACCAGAAGGCGCAGCCACGCCCCTCAGAGTGCTTCTTTACTGCGTTATATCACCTTATATCAAACCATGTTATATCGAGGTAGCAATGTAGCTCCATTTTGATTTTTATCAAGATGGTCACTCTCATGATAAGGAAGAGAAGCAAGGAATGTTGTTACTGGGGCTCAGTCTATACTTACATTTGGGTTGACATAGCTACATCAGGCAGGGGTGTGAAAACCACACATTGCTGACCAACATACCTACACTAAGTCCCAATGTAGATGTAGTTACATTGATGAAAGAAAGCTACACTGACCGGAGGAAACTTTTTTCAGAGTAGTGTTCCTACACCCACAGAAAGCCCCATCCATCAGCGTAAGTTTAATCTACACACTACGGGGTTATGCTGTCCTTGCTACTCCAAAATAGTTATGCCAACAGTTGCCATAACATAGACATATTGTTAAAGACCACCGCTCCTGCCCCCCCCCCAAAAATTTAATTGATATGAGGCCCCACCAGAATATTATGATAGTTTATAATCTTTGAAATCACAGACACAGGAACAAACTACCTCTATGTCACAGGACTAGCATGAAAATCAGTTAGCGTTTGTAAAACACAAGTGCTAAATATTATCTATACACCACCGAGACTACACACAATACTATGCACACTTCCAGATACTTTTTCTGATACTGAGGTGTATGACTGGGAAAGAATTCCAAAAGAATGAAAGGCATCGAAGTTAAAGGGAACTTTTAAGAAAATAACTTTCTGCTAGGCCAGGGCTTAAAACTAGGAGTAGGATGAAACTGAACAATGGAAAATTTAGGATGAATATTAATAAGATTATGTAACAATTAAGTCTGTTATATTGTGGAATAATCTATTAGGAGAAGGGATGGAAGACCCAATCACCAATCTTTTAAAACAAGACTGGACAAAACACTCAAATAGGTACTGTAAAGAACAATCCAGCATTGGCCTCCAGAGAGTGGACATAAGAGGAGTTTTCCAGTTCTAATTTATATTAGTATATGATATCAATTGTGTTCCTTCCAGGGATCAAAAGCATGAGCACTAAGTTTATTTAATGAAGCACATTCTTGCTGGATTTCTCAACTATGTTGCACCTCAGACATATTGCAAACAGAGTCAGCTCTGATCCCAGATTTTCTACTATAGCTACAGAGTTGAATGCTTTGCTGTGCCACACATCAGCTTGTGTTTGTGAGGCCCAGAGCCCAAGTTCACTTAAACCCGCTGTAGTGTGCTCTCGCCCTTGGGGAGAGCAAACAAGCCACCTCCTTCTCCGTGTGAGGATGACCAATGGGAAAAAGAGTAAGGGGAGGCGGGTGAGTGCTCCGACGATATGAACACACACAAGCGGCTCTCCAGCAGGCCCCATTAGAGCGGCGTGTGACGCACTTCGGGAACCCAACTCCCCACCCCCGTTAAGAGCCACAGCACTGACACAGCCCCTCCTCCCCTGAAGGAGGGCGACGACGACAGTCATTGAAAAGCGAGGTTTTGAACCGCTCCAGGCTACCTCCTGGAACCCCTCCCTACCGTCTCGCAGGGCAGGGCAGGGCAGGGCAGGGCAACCCTACACCTGATAGGGGAGAGAGAGAAGGGCTGAGTCACCCGATCAAGCTGCTAATGATACTAGGTCCAAAGACACAAACAGAGGGTGTGGCTGCAGGGAGCACAAGAGGAGGTAACACCCCGAACAAGCCATCATCTGTGTTTTACGAAACTGAAGGGGAAATAGACGAGTTTTAAACCCGAACAGCCAGGAAGCTATTAAAAACTGAGAACGAAATCTTTCTGCAACTCTTACAGAAAAGTTTGTAACAGCTAAATGGATAATCTCGTGGGAAAACAAAGAACTGATTCGAAAAGAGAAAACAGCCATTCAATTGCTACTAGTGGCCTGGGGGGGGGGGGGGGAATGAGCCAGCCCGTCGTCCCGGATATTTTCGGGGAAAGCAAGCACCACCTACACCACCAGTAGCGGGAGAAGAAGGCACCGAGGAGCAGAGCAGAGCAGACAGCGAGAGCGCCAGCATCACCACACACATACACCAGAAACAAGTGGTGTGTTTACGGTGATCTAAAGGAATATGAAAACAAGCTTCCAAGTTCACAACTAACTTGATGCCGCTTTCCCCTGCCTTTCCACCCCCGTCACTCATCTCTGCCCGCTCCGAGTCCCTAAAGACATCTGCATGCGCGTACACAAGAGAGCCCAGAAAGGGAGAAAGCTGGGAAAGCTGCTTCCTCCTACCTGCGCAGGGTTCAGCTCAGTTCACTGTGCTTGTCGAGAAGGAGGGGGCTCTGGGCAGAGCTGTCTAAAACAAAAGTGGCGCCAAAACCCCCTGTAATCAGCCTTCTTCCTCCTTCTCTTCCCCTCCCCCAGCAGGGCCGGCTCGGGCCCAGCAGGGCTCCAGCAACACGCGGCTCCCGACACCAAGCGCCCCTGGGACAAGTTTGCAATGGCCCCGCTTTTCCCAAACTCAACTGAAACTGCCCCGAAAATCTCCGGGGGGGGGGAAGCCCCTGGAACAAGTGATGTGGAAGGGGAGCACGAGGCCCCGCTCCCCGAGACTCGGTCCGCCAAGGCCCTACTCGCTCCCCCAACTCCTTCGGGGCGGGAGGAGTCAGACCCCGCGGGTGCATTCCTGTCCGAAAGGGGGAAAGGCGCTTCCTCCATCCCCCGCAAAGCGCCGTGCAGGGAGGGGGCCAGCCCCCGGCCCCGGGGGAAGTCAGTTGGGGGTATCAGTCGTGGGGGGGCATGCCCCCCCGTCATGGGTTTTTTGGGGGGGCGGGCTGTCAGGTACGGAAGCCCCTAGCCGCGGCCACTCTCCAAGACGCGCGGCCCCGGGGCAGAAGTGGCCGCCCCACCATTTTCTCGTGCGCGCCGCGCCGCCCCCGGGTGCGCTGCCGTCCCCTAGCTGGCCCTGGAGCCGGGCTCCCCCTCGCTCCGCGGCGGCTCCGTTCCCCTCCCCGCGAGCGGACCTGCCTGGCCCGGCTCTCCCCCCCACACACACAATGCCCGAGTCCTCCATCTTGCCAGCAGCCCCTGCTCGGCTCTAGAGAAGGGGGAGGAGGAAGAGGAGGTTCTCCATTTTAGCTCGCGGAGCGCTGGGCCCGGGGCCGGCCGTGGCCGAGGAAGGGGAGAAGCAAGGGGGCTCCTGGCGGGCGGGCGGGCAGCGAGGCCGCTTTCGGAGCCCTCTCTCGCCCCCTCCCCGCCGGGGAGCGCTGGGAAGAGGGGGTGGGGAAGCGGGGGGCTGGAGTGTTTTCTCGGCTCGGCCCCGCGTCCTCCATCTTGGCTGCACTGTAAGTCCTGTGGCCAACCGGCCCGGCGCCCCGCTCCGTCCCCCAGGGCCCCGGCCTGGCCTCGCCCCGTCGCCACACACGGCCCCCGAGTCCCCCCTCCAAACTTCCAGAAGCTTCGCCGCCATTTTCTAACTTACCTTGCCCAGTGTCGGCGCAGGCAGCTCGGAGGCCCGGACCCGCGGCTCCGTCCCTGCCCCCCCGGCCCAGTTGCGGGGTTGCGCGCGCCCGGCTCGGAAGCTCCGCGGCGGAGGGGTTTGGAAGCGGCGCTAGGAGCGGGCAGGTTATTTAATTTGGCGGCGGCGCTGGGGATTGTTTGGGGTGTTCGCTGCTCGGCGGCTCGCAAGCGAATGGAGGGCGCAGGCGCCACCTGGCGGCCACTGAGCAAGGCCGGCTATCCTGGGCGAGGGGCGACATCTGCCGGCCGGGCCCGGGAGGCCGCCGCGCTCCCCTCCCCGCCAGGCTCCGAGCGGGTAAACAAGGTGGCGCGCATGCCCGGCCCTGCCTGTGTCACCCCACCCCCTCCTTTCCCCTCCCGTCAGCGAGCTCTGGGCACGCGCTCAGCGCGGGTAGATGTGGGTCATCGCGGCCTTGTGAGGCGCCCGGGGGTGGGCACTCTATGGGCTGCGGGGAGCCTGGGCAGGAAGGACGGGCGGACACCAGGGCTCGGGGCCGGAGCCCGCCAGCCCAGCGAAGGGAGGGAGGGTGGAGACAGCTGGGTCCAGCCCGTGCGGGGAGGCGCTGACTCGGGGAAGGGAGCAGAAGTTGCTGCCTGAGCTGAGCGCGTGGCACCGCAGGGTCTGTTGGTTTCCTCACGGAGCCAGGGCATAGCCCCGGCGGGGAGGACCCCGCAGCCTAGGTGCTGGAACGGGTGGTGCTGCCAGGCCGCACCCCAGGGCTTGACGTGGTTTCTATCACAGGGAGTTTGCAGTTTGATTCAATGGCTGTCATCGACCCCGCCCGTCAGCCACCCTCAGGGCAGGGCCTGGCTCAACCCACTCACAGCGCAGCAAATACATGGTGGTACTCGGCAGTCCATGGCGAGGACAGCCCGGAAGGTGCCCCAGCTCTGCTCAGATCCAGAGGACAGTGCTAGCAGCACCATATGGTCACATGAAGGCTGTACCAGCTTTACAGTGGGGCCAGGTCCCATGCTCAAAAGGGGCTTATAACCCTCCCCTTTCCATGTACAGGGAGAGCCTGGCAGGGGCCAGCATCCAACTAGGCAAGGCACATGCAGCCACGTGTACATACCACACCACTGTTGCCCCCCACTTCTACATCTGGCTCAGCAAAGCATCCAGAGCTGCCAGAAGCAGGGCCATGGGGAGGGGATTGTGCAGGAGCTCCCTGGCCTCAGGTAGCTGCACCCCAACTCCTGGGGGCACTGCTCTGCGGGGCCTGAGTTCCGCTATCTAGGGTGCAGCTCCCTCAGGCACAGGGCTCCCTTCTGCGGCTGTGGGATGCAGATCACGACTCCAATCCCCTCCCCCTGGAGTTGCTGCCACAGCTCTGTCCCCTTCCTCCATCCTTCCCCCAGCTCTGCAGCCCCTACCCTGGATCAAGGGGAGAAGGTGTCCGGTTGGGGAATAGAGGTTCGAGAGGAGCCATGTTCTGGTAGGCAGTAGGAAGATTCAAGTTGAGAGGAGTCAGTTCAGAGAGGGGTTTGACCAGGTTTGGGCTGGAAGGGGATCTGGTCCAGTTTGGGGGGTTCAGGTTGAGGAGGGATGGAGGTCTGGTCCATTTCAGTCTGGGGAGGGATGTGGGTCTCGTCCAGTTCAAGGGGGAGGAGGCGCTTTCTGGGAAGGGATGTGGGTCTGGTCTGATTTGGAGGGTTCGCCCAGTCTTTTGGTGGCACAGCTAGTCTCTGTCTCTGCCTGCAGGAAAGGACAAGCAAAGCGAGTATGAATGATGATGTAATAAAATGTATTAAGTTTTTTATATTTTTTATTTTTAAAATGTTTTAAATCTGCCCCAATTTCATACAAAAATTTAATTCAAGCCCTGGTATTCATATGTGAAAGGTGAGAGAGTCTGGAGGTTCCCTTTTAGGGGTGCAGCACATGGCTGATGTTTTGGCCAGCTTTGACTTTTGTTAGCTGTTTTTACTCACTGTGCTTTATTTTGTATTTTTTTAAATCATTTATTTAATGTACACTTGTGTGTATTCCTTTGCCTAGGGCTATCATTGCTAGTACCCTAGTGGTAGCCACCTCCAACTTCAACTTCAACTTATATATTTTGTAAATAAAGCTTGTGCCGCTGTGTTCTGTGTCAAAGACAACTTCTCTGTCAATCTCCTGTCTTTTACAGTCGTTCCCATGGGGGCCCATAAATATGTTTAATGCTGGGCCCACAGAAGGTTAATTCAGCCCTTCATGAGGGACTTCACGTATGTGGGATGAGGAATGTGGGGTGAAAACCTCCCCCAATACGGGGCAGTTGTATCAGACACTACTACTCCCCTTCTTCCCATGCAGGGAGAGACTACCCAGCAGGCTAGCAGCAACAGAGCCTCAGCATGCTCCCCTGCTGAGTGCTTCAGGCAGAGAATTCATTCCCTTGGGGCAAACAGTTCTTTAATTAAGCAGGAAAAGCATTTTGGAAGGGAAACAAACTTGTCTGAAAACAAACCAATCTCCCCTAATGATTTTTTTCGGGTAAGAACCATGTCAGTAAGGCATTGTTATTGACCTAATAAGCACTGTCCTGTGCTATGCAAGCTGAGCTGTGCACACTGGTAATAAGGTCAGCTGTTCATTTCATTCAAAGTGATAGTAACAGAATTGACTGGAATAAGAAATCTTGAGAGTGTGTATCATACCAATATCACAAAACACGAAAGAACAAAATTCTCTATATAAACACTAGTATCCAATTTCCCCTCTTACTTCCCAAAAGGTACAGTAATTAGAAAATTAAGTTACTGCTCAATGTGAGAAAAATGTTTTAACTGACACAAATGTCCCATTGTTTTTCATTAATTGGACTGCATTATCAATTTACATTCTTTCTAAAGCCCTCAAGTGTCAGCTTGTTCTTTTAGGCTTCACAGGCAGAACTGTGTTGTCTTAAATTGCCTTTTAAAAAATGTTCTAAGATTCTTATTATATTTAATAAAGGATTTTATTTTATTTTGCAGAGATGTTTACAATTGCATACAATGTGCATGTATGTTAGTTTCACTCTCATTAGACCTGTCTGGAGAACTCTGCACTTGTCTGCTGATGTTAATGACATTTCTTCTGGTTAAGATCAGTCTTCCTCAAAATTTGTTGTTTTTTGTTCATTGCTAAGGGTGTTTTCACTTGAAATTAATTGTTGCTCTTAGGCTCTGAAGGAGACAGCCCTTGTGAAAGCTTTTTTGCAGGCACTCCTGTAAAAGCCCAAGGTCACGTATAGATGATAAAAAATGTTCAGGTAATATTTACATATTAACCATTACAAATCTTAAGATTGATTAAATAATCCTGTTCTTTTTACCAAAATCACAGTGTCCAAGAGTGCTTCAGAAAGGGGTTCTACAAATATTGGGTGGGAGTCCTGAAACTGTTGTTAATCCACAATAACAGAGAACAAGTTGGTTGGTTTTAGAAAAGCTAATTATACTGAGAGGGAAAAGTAGTTCTGAATTTCAACCAGATCACTTTCAGGGTTTGAGTTTTCAGGATTGCACCCAACTTGAGCAATCACACACTAACATCAAATGATTTTTGGCCTCCTGGAATAGAATGGCAAGCTGCCACTGTGGATCATAAGTAGTGCTATTAATATTAGACGCAAAAAGCCCTTACAAGTATTAGACAACTCTAATTACTAATGTTAGTAAGAATTAGGTGTTGCTGACAGCAACAGCATTTGTCATCTATTGGTGATGGAACTTAGTGTTAGATGTATTAACTTCTGCTAGTATCAAGCCTATTCCATCTGTTTGACTTTTCTTTCTAATTGTAAATTGTAGACAACAATAATCTACCAATGTAAGTGTTTTATATAAAATAAGTAGAGATGTCAAGGGATTAAAAATGTAATCACACAATTTAAAAATGTAATTGTGCAATTAAACAATAATAGAATATCATTTTAAAATATTTTGGGATGTTTATTACATTTTCAAATATTGATTTCAATTACAGCACAGTGCTCAATTTATATTTATTTTTTATTAAAAATATACTGTGAAAAAAACAAAAGAAATAATATTTTTAAATCACCTAATACAAGTACTGTAGTACAATCTCTTTACATGAAAGTTGAACTTACAAATGTAGATTTATATACAAAAAAACTGCATTCAAAAATAAAACAATTAAAACTTTAGAGCCTACAAGTCCACTCAGTTGTACTACTTGTTCACTCAGACAAACAAGTTTCAGACAAACAAGTTTGTTTATATTTGCAGAAGATAATGCTGCCTGCTTCTTCTGTACAATGTCACCTGAAAGTGAGAACAGTCATTTGCATGGCATTGTTTTAGCTGGGTGTCACAAGATATTTACATGCCAGATGCACTAAAGATTCATATATCCTTTGATGCTTCAGCTACAATTCCAGAGGACATGCATCCATGCTGATGACAGGTTCTGCTCAATAATGATCCAAAGCAGTGCGACCGATGCATGTTCGTTTTAATCATCCAGGTCAGATGCCACCAGCAGAAGGTTGATTATCTTTTTTGGTGGTTTGGGTTCTGTAGTTTTCGCATCAGAGTGTTCCTCTTTTAAGATTTCAGAAAGCATGCTCCACACCTCGTCCCTCTCAGATTTTGGAAGGCACTTCAGATTCTTAAATCTTGGCTAAAGTGCTGTAGCTACCTTGAGAAATTTCACATTGGTATCTTCTTTGCATTTTGTCAAATTTGCAGTGAAAGTGTTCTTAAAACGAACATGTGCTGGGTATCATCCAAGACTGCTATAACAGGAAATATATGGCAGAATGCAAGTAAAACAGAGCAGGAGACATACAATTTTCCACCAAGGAGTTCAGTCACAAATATAATTAGTGCATTATTTTTTTAAAAAGCATCATCATCATGGAAGCATGTCCTCTGGAACAATAGCCAAAGCATGAAAATGTATGTGAATCTTTAGTTCATCTGGCATGTAAATACCTTGCAACACCAGCTACATTAGTGCCATCTGAATGCTTGCTCTCACTTTCAAGTGACATTGTAATTAAGAAGTGGGCAGCATTATCTCCTGTAAGTGTAAACAAACTTACTTCTTTTAGTGATTGCCTGAACCAGAGGTAAGACTGAATGGACTTGTAGGCTCTAAAGTTTTACATTGTTTTGTTTTTGAGTGCAGTTTTGTAACCAAAAAAACCTCTACATTTGTAACTTGCACTTTCATGATAAAGAGATTGCATGTCCATACTTGTATGAGATGAATTGAAAAATACTATTTCTTTATCATTTTTACAGTGCAAATATTTGTAATAAAAATAATATAAAGTGAGCACTGTACTCTTTGTATTCTGTGTTGTAATTTAAATTGATATATTTGAAAATGTAGTAAACATCCAAAAATATTCAATACATTTCAATTGATATTCTATTGTTTATCAGATTAATTGTGATTAATTTTTGGGGGTTAATCATGTGGGTTAACTGTGATTAATCGACAGCCCTAAATATTATGCTAGCTTGTCTGATCTTTTGTATTTTTTAAAAAGTCTTTGTTTATTTTGATAAATAAGTATGACAAATGTATCAAAGAGCATGGAGTGTATCATGCTACTGTAAATTTTAAAAATGCAATACCTATAGTCCGCATTTACAAAGAAATTGACAATTCAGTCTATGCATCATTCTAAGCAATGTGAAAAATAATAAATGTTAAAGTTAACACTGTTGTGACACAGGACATTAATACTGAAATAACAGATCATAAAGATTCTGGACATATCCATAAATGGCTACTATCTAAAATAAATTAACTTTTTAATCACAATTAATTTTGGGGGGTTAATTGCATGATTTAACTGTGATTAATCAACAGCCCTAAAAATAACATAAGAAAATAATTCTACTTACCTTTGAAATATGACTTCATCTGGTGAACTACATCTGAATTACTTTGCGTTGGGAGCTCTTGGGGCAGGCACACTGTATTCCTGTATGGTTTGTATCTCACCAAAATCATTGATGGAATTCGGTAAATAACATCTATCAAAAAACTGTATTTTCAAATGATAAAATAAATATTTTGGGAAACATACAGAATATTCAAATTCTATTACTTGTATATTTGTTCCTTAAAGGAACAAATACAGTAATGGAGACATACAGAAAGACCATTATCCCAGCTATTTCTTGTTAATTAGTGTCATATGTAAGACAGGTATGCTGTAGGCACTTGTATCTACTGATAAATACACAGCATATAAGGGATGGGTATCTGTCCCAAAATTCTGAAACATACAAATAGTCTGCTCTGAATAAATCGATATCTAATAAGATGCCAAAGTAGAACTGAAAGATAGCCCAGCAATGCATGTCACAACAGTAACTTGCACATATTTCTTGCAAGGAATTAACAAATGTTGCACATGGCGGAGACTACTGGGAAATCCTGGCTCCATTTGAGGTCAGTGGCAAAATTCGCATTGATTTCAACAGGACCAGGAATTCACCTCTGTACCTTTAAAAAGTAAATACCAGAGAAACACTAGTATTTTTTATTTTTGAATATGAGCCCAGGCTCACAACCTGAAGTGTCACCCTAGACTTTCCTTCTACCAACATGCTACTGCCACAATATGATTTTTCCTCTCTGTCCCAGTGGCTAAAAGAGTTGTCCAAGCCCTGAAAATCTTCTGACTTGACTACTGCAGTCTCCTTATGTCTAGCCTTCCTTGTGGCCATCATAGCCTTCTCCTGTCTGTCCAAAACACAGTTGCTAAAGTTCTCTTACTCACCACAGTCGGTCAACATTTTTTCAATGAAAAAAAAGCCTTTTTTTTCAAAAATAAAAGATTTTAGAAATAATTTCATTTTTAGTTAAAAAAAAAAAAGACAGGTTGATTTTATGGAAAAATTAACATACCAATTACACAGCCAGAAAAACAGACAGACAACAAATAGCTACATAGATATTGATTACCTTCTATTCACTACTCAAGGTATATTCACCTTCAAAAACATCAGAACACCTGTCCAATTTTTTTGAATATTAATTTTCGATAAACATGCCTCATCTGTTAAAAATGTGATATCAGAGATTTCATTCAATGTAATAAAATCACCAAACACAACATATCATAGGTGTTATAATACTCTAGTATGGTAACACCACATTAAGTAGAGAGATTTGACTGTTATGTTTCTGCATAACATCACTTTAAATATGAGTTCACTGTTATAATAATCATTCTTTTGATTCTGGTATTTACATGACAAGGACTTGTAAACCTGTGAATTCTTCCTAAATACATAAATAGCATAAGAATATTTTCATTTTTAAAATACTATATTTTTCTATTAAATCCTCAAACCCTTTACAGTTATTTGTTTTTGATTTTCCTAGTCCCCTTTTCCACTCCTTATTTAAGTGGCAAAAAAGAAAAGGGAATAAGGGGAGAAAAGGATGAGCAAGAGGAGGAAAAACAATATAAACCAAATATTTGATAAAAATTTTCACCAAAAAATTCTGAAAAAACATTTCCTTTAGAAACCTGTACAATTAAAATTTTAAAGTGTTTCATGCCAAATCTTTACTATTTTTTGACCAGGTGCCATACTCTCCCAACTATATATGTTATCCCCAATTTTAAATCCCTCTAAGACACACCATACCAAATAAAACTTGTTCTAGCCTTTGTGCCCTACACAACTGCCATGGCAAACATCTGACATTATTTCTTCTCATGTAACTCTTGACTCCTCTTTTCCACCCATAATGCCTGTCTTCATCAGTCATACGTTTCCATCCTTTATTTCGATCTATGTATTTTTTCACTGCCCCCATGACCTCTTCACCCAGTTTACCACACTCTACTCATTCAAATCCCTCTTAAAAACCACCTTCTTCCACTGGACCCACATGAAGTGAGTGTATAGTTATGAGGAGAAGGTAAACATTTTTAAAACATTAATTTATCCACATCCTTGGCTGTTTCATTGTGTCCTCATTTTTATATATGGAGGGGTTTTAGCTCTTAAGTGCTTCAATTCAGGGCCTTTCCTTTTGTATATTGTACAATACCAAGCACATTGTTAGTGCTTAGAAAAATAATAATAGTCTTCTTGTATGAATATATCTAGGTGGAGCACTAGGCACCAGCACATTCTTGCCTGATTCTTCATTCCTTAAGCATCCTCTTCTCTAGTTTCATCACTCTTTATTTTGGCTTTCTGAACAACATTCATAGGATGGTAGAACTAGTATCACCACCTTGAGTAGTCTATCCACAAAGGGTAAATAACTCATAGAGGCTGGAAGAGACAGTGAGAGGACATCTAGTCCATTTCCCTGACACTGAGGCAAGGCCAAGTAAATCTAGACCATCCACAATAGGTATTGGTCTACTCTAACCTGTTTTTTAAAATCTCCGATGACGGGGATTATGCAACCTCCCTTAGTAATTTATTCCAGTACTTAACTATACTTATAATTAGAAAGTTTTTCCCTTCCTGTAGATTAAGCAAATTCCTTCTTTTCCTATCGTCAGTGGACATGGATACCAATTGATCACTGTCCACTTTACAACAGCCCTTAATATATGAAGACTGTTATCGGGGGCCCATTCAGTCTTTTTTCTTGGTATTAAACATACCCAGCTCTCTTAACCTTTCCTCATAGGGCAGATTTTCTAAACCTTTTATTATTTTTGCTGCTCTCCTATGGACTGTTCTACTTTGTCCACATTTTTTCTGAAGTGTGGTGCCCAGAACTGGACAGAGAGTACTCCAGCTGAGGTGAGGCCTTGCTGATGTCAAGGAGAGAGAGACAGGTACCTCCTATGTCTTACATGTGATGCTTCTGTTAAAACATCCCCAAATTCTATTAGCCTTTTGCAAAACTGACTCACTCTGTTGGCTTATCTTCAGTTTGTGATCCACTGTAATCCCCAGATCCTTTTCAGCAATACTGCTGTCTAGTCAGTTTTTTTCCAGTTTGTATTGTGCACTTGATTTTTCCTTCCTAAGAGCAGGAATTTAATTGAACTTCCTCTTGTTGATTTCAGACCAATTCTCCCATATATCAAGGTCCTTTTGAATTCTAATCCTATCCCTCGCAGTTCTTGCAACTCCTTCTACCATGGTATCTGTAAAGAAAACGATGAATACTTGTAGCACCTTAGAGACTAACCAGTTTATTTCAGCATTTATTTCATGGTATCTGTGGCACTCTGAAACCCCCATATGCACCACAGTCATATGATTGTGCTATGTTTTGTACAAATTCCTTGTGAGGTATTATTTAAGAAGTCTTGATTTGTTGTACATTAATATCCTGTTGAATTGTATGTACTATTGTTGTATGTGAAGTTATGAAGTATTGCTATATGTGTTGCTGAAATACATTGTGAGACTGGGAGATGCCCACAGCTGGCCTTTCAGGAGGGAGAAAGGAGCTATCATCACTGGCCAGATAGGCCTTAATGGCCCATTAAGAAGAATCCACTATCCCAGAGGTTTCTTAGAGAAAGCATGTACACAATTAGCACTGCCTGACTCCCACCTCACAGCAAGGATCCTTCCAGCAGCTGGAAGAAAGTCTAAAGAGGGACAGTGACATCATCACTTGGCCTCTCAACCCCTCTCCCCCACCCCCTCTCCACACCAGGAAGATCCTCTGGAAGTCAAAGACTTGGAATTAAGGAGATTGGTCCCAGGAAGGGACCAGTCCAGTCTGTGTGTTGAGGAATTGTGAGCTGCCTGTAATAGCTGTTAGCATGAGAAACTGATTGAGTCAAAACTTGCTTAGTCTGTTAAAGTTGGAATTTAGACTGTTTCTATTTTTATTTCTTCTGTAGACAATTTTGATCCCTGCCTGCTACTTATAACCACTTAAATACATCTCTGTAGTTAATGAATCTGCTTTATATTTCACCTAAAACAATGTAGTTTTGATTGAAGTGTTTGGGGAATCTCAGCTCAGTTTACAAAGGCTGCTGTATGTCCCCTTTCCTTTGAAGTGGCAAACTAATTAATGAGCTTGCACTGCCCATGGGAGTCTTGAGCAGTATAAGATGGTATATTTCTGGGGTGTTTGGCTAGTACCTCTCTCTGTATGAGTCATGAGTGGCTCAGGCAGCATTCATGTAATACAGCTGGGCGTGGGGCTTCACAGGCCGACAGCTGTGATATCACAGTGCCTGAAGAGGTGTTGCTACTTATCACTAGCATAGTTTTATGAGACACAACCCAGGCTAAAGAGTTAAAGGAATACAGTGGTTCCACAGTTCCAGCTTAGAGCCTGGGGATCCCATCACAGTGTTTTCCACATTTTGTAACATGCTCTTCACTTCATGGTGCAGGTCATTAATGAAAATATTGACTTGTACCCAGGATTGACCCAACCCCACTAAATTATCCTCCCACTTTGACAGGGAACATATGCCAGTAGGGTGCCTGAAGAGAAAACACATCCATTAGTAGTTGTGGTCTTTTTGTAACTGGAGTGAGCCTTTGTAAATCAAATGATGGGTAAGGCATTTTCTCTCTAATTTACATTCAGCTAAAGATAATTAAAAAATAAATAAATGACTGATGCAATCATTTCAGCTGTCTAGTTATTCCATGTGTAATCAACCAGTTGGTACATTCAAAAATGTATTTGAAGGGCATATGAACATAAATTAAAATATATGCTATAACTAGAATTTGCTTCCATGATAGTACAGGTTCTTTTCCCCTTTTCCCAATTCCCAGAATTAGAGGGAATCATGAGGATAAGCAACAAACTGCCTTGAAAGCAGAGTACATTTAGACATTTAAAAAATGACAGCGTCTATTATTTGTTCTAGTATATTTTTGGAGAAAGTTAAAAGGAGTAAGGCGGCTTTCATGAGAGCAAATGAATGGTGGCAAAAGTTATGAGTGTGGTGGAAAAGTCCTGCTATAAGACTTTGGGTACACCCTGAAACAGTATCTTGAATGCCTAGTCGCAGAACTACATTCAAAGTGTTATATTCATGTTTTACACATAGGAACAAAGGTGCTGTTGCTGATCCTCAATATGAGCCTGTAAATATCAGTTTGGAAGCTGTGGATGAAGTGCGAAAAACTAAAAGCTAAATTTAAAAACTGGGCTTGTTATATAGGCATGAGAAATAGAAAGAAATGACATGAGAAATAGAAAGAAAAGACAGGAAGGACCTCAGTCCATCTGTCTGCCCCCTACAATTGAAAGAAATTGACTGGGCATGGTATACCCACTTTACATTACAATAAGCTATACACCATCAAAAATAAAGTGTCAGGTGTTCCTGAGTGAGTGGTACTCTATCATTTTGCCTGAAATATAATAGGCTTGCTCCTGTGAAGGCTCAAATAATAAACTTTGAAGATTGTACAGATCTATTGCAAAAGCTGATAAAAGCAGAAGAGTGAAGATTCAGCTGTACATAAAATCCAAATATTAACATTAGTTCCACATATTTAGTCTATTGAGAAAAGAGCGAAGTTCGAATGCAGCCTACTCAACTTTATAGCTGAGGTATTTTTAATGTAAATGACTTGAGGAGAGAAAACGATAGGTAGTTTTTAGGTATCTACTCTCTTTTTCTTCAGTCTCTTTGGAATTCTTTCCTTTGTGCTCTCCCTTTTACTGGTGTGCCTGGGACTGCGTGTAGACAGAGCAGAAGGATCCAAGTTAAGTGTACTGCCTGTGATAACATGTCATTTTGGGGAGCTAATGACTGAGACAAGAGAGTGATTAGTTGGCAGAAGACAGAGAACAAACAGTGGACTGTGTCTTGTTCTTTTAGCTTCTTGGGAGAAGCTGAAAAATGGTCTGAAGTTCCTGATGTGACCTCCTGCTTCCTAGGAGTCCTTATTCCCAGTGAGATCAAGTGGAACTAGGCTAAAAAGGCCACGTTATCCAGGGATGACAGAGAAAAGAGGCCTTAGTGAAATCCCCACTTCTCCACAAGATATGTGTGGTGTCCTATGAGAATTACAGGAAGAAATTGAGTCCTATGGAGATGTAGCCCCCCTATTCCAAGAGAGTTACCCAGATGAGCTTCAAAGTCCATTCTTTGTCGTGGTAAGGCCAATTCAGACAGCCTCTGGAACTGAGATGCCACAACACGGAACTCTCATTCTACTGGATCCAACTCCAATCCTCATCAGATACAGCTATTTAAGAAGGCACCATAGAAGGCAAAGGCATTAGCACTACCAGATCTGAACTGGCAATCAGAAAATCCTGGAATCTACACCATAGAAGCCAAGGGCACCCTCAAGACCCATGAATCCTCTTTCCAATCATCAGAACCATGCTATCCCATCACTTCTGCCTTCTCTTTGATGGTACTAGCGCAGGGACCCACACTGGAACTCTGCTTCCTCTTCCATTTCTGTGTACGAGAAGACCAGAACTGCATAATCACTCCTTTAGAGATAAGAATTCACTCACATGAGCAAAAGATTTTGAGGGTTTGATTTACCCTTGCTGGTCCTGAGGGATTCATCCCCAGGGAAGGATAGATGAGTGACAGGCAAAACTAAATAAAAGCCACATCCCTAGATTATATATATATATATAACTGAGTGAAAACACCTCCCCTTGCCAGATACTTTGTTTCCCAGTCCTCTGAAATTAGCTCAGACTCACCAGATGGGTCTGCCTCCAAATCCTTTTAAAGATGAACCCAATTACATGAGAAACAAAACTGCAAAAGAAAAAACATGCCTTGTAAACCAATACTTTTTAATAATTTCCTGGAGAGCTCCAGTAACTCTTCACTTAAAGTCATCCTGATTAATGTTTTGTTGTTACGTTGCTGATCAATTAAAGACTATACTCATTTACAGTTGTGCATCGTTCCCTTACAACATCATTTGGCAGCCACCTGCTTTGTCCACTGCTTGCACGAAGAGCAGCCCATTGCAGCAAACTGGTGGGGGCTTGGAACCAGGGTGGACCAGCAGCCCCTCCCCCCCGATCAGCTCCCCGCTCCTCTCAGTTACCTGTACCGCAGCCACCCAACAAGCTATCAATTGCTGGCAGTTCAGCTGTCCTCCTCCCATTGCCATGTGTTCTCCCTGCCCTCTGCCTTGGAGCTGCTCCTAGAGACTCCTGCTTGCTCTGTGTATGTGTGTGTGTGGGGGATGCTAATATCAGGGTGTCCCCCCTCTCCCCCTGCACCCCACTTACCCCATCTTCCATAGATCAGAGGGGCACATGACAGGGCTTAAGACAGAGGGAACTTCCTGGCCACGGTCTTAGCTTGCTGATCTACTTAAGAGTGGGGTCAGCCTACTTAAAGGGGCAAGGTGCATCTCTCTCTCACTGTTTTTTCTGTGACAGGATGGACCAAATTCTGCAGCAAATATTTACATTTCCTCTCTTCCCATTCTGCTCCCTTACAAAAACTATAGGTTTGGGATGTTTATTTTCATTATGTTCTGCACAGCTAGCATCCAGGCAGACCCACTCAGAATTTCTTTCTCACACCCACAGTGAACCAGAGAAGTGGGGAACTTGGAGGCACCTCTTCTCTGCAGATCTCTGGGCCATGGCCACTGTGGTATTCTACAAGCAGCCTTGCCTATGCTTTTGGTTCACTCCATTCCCTAGCTGCAAGCAGGGCTACAGTTCTGGCTCCCCAATCTTCAGCTGATTGGCTCCCTGGAACGGTCCTGGAAACATGCCTTGTAAACCAATTAACTCCTGCATATGGGGAAAGCTGGACAGCAAGAGGCAGCTATAAGCAGGTCTCCGATAGGGAAATAAAACAAAAACATCAGGCACAAATGGCAAATTCCACAGCGAAAGTGCTGTACTGTGTAGCCTCTTGGAAAAATGCCAGAATCCATAGTTGCAGAATAGAGTCCATAATGGCCTGAGTTAAATGGGGCAGTTCACATATCAACTATTGTTTCAGATTGCCTGCAAGCTCATGAAGATGCCATCACATCACCTTACAGTAGATTCAAATTTTAAAAGTTCTCTTTGCTAGAAACAATTTTTTTATTTTTTTTTTTTAATGAGAGGATTCTCAAACACATTCTGCTGTAAGGGCTGAATTATTTGGCTAATTCTATAGTTGTGGGTTCCTGGAACACATGGGGCCCTGATTAATGCATTGTTCTCCTTATGGGAACAAACTTCCATTTTTAGTTCACAGTCAGTCCAATTTCCTGCCCAAAAATGTTCTAACCTCCATTTAATATTAAGACTGAACTAGATTCCTTAGTAACATTTTCTATGAAGAAACATTTTTAAACTAAAGTTTGCTATAAAAAGTTACGCCAACTCATTTTGAATAGTCTCTTCTAGATACAGTCACAATCGTTTTTGTGAAGAGGGAAGGTGGGTTTTTTGTTTGTTAGTTAATTTGTGGCAGGACATGGTTTAACTTAAATACACAGACTAAATCTGTATACATTCAAGACACTCCCTTAAATTGTGAAATGTTCACAGGTACATGTAAATTTGGATTTCCAGTAATTACAATCCTCATTTTGTGAACCACATTCTCCAAGGTGTTTTCAGTGGGGCTCTCCATAAGTTTTCAACCTCCACTTTTGATTTTGTAGACCTCACTAACTAAATTGAGAGCAGTTCAAGTCCTCCTCAACACATTTCCAGTAGTTTTAAACAGTCACTAGCCAAGTTATCCATCTCTCCAGTTCCTGTTATCACTTTTATTATACGCTGGGTCAGTATAAAGCAGTGTGTTACCCTCATAAGGCAGAAGATTTTCACTTACCTTATCATTCTTGGTACTTCACATGTTCCCAATGTACCCCAACCATCTTATTGTATTTTCTACACAGACTACTTTTTAAGGGACATGTCCAAAGCATTTAAAGAGAAGTACTCCCTTTATGTCCTCCCATTCACCCAGTAGTATCAATAGCACTGATCATACATCTTACCCCACTTTAATTTTGATGCCATCTTTGTTTAAACTGTGAATTTCCACATCCTCTTGCAAGGAATGCTACTGTATCTTTCTGCTGTGTGGCTGTGGAGAATATTCTTCATTATAAGGGGGTTTCCTCACCATAGGCAACCAAACAATGCTAATTTTGGCCTTCTGGAAACACAGGGGTCTGTCCTTTTCCCAAGGGCACAATGCAACATGTATTATGGGACTAGGTTCATGGTGAAGATTTGGAGGGATTCTGAGGCACTCAACAATTTGAAGTGCGGGGAATGGTGGCAAGGTTTGTTCTCTGTCAGATTTTCAGACTACCCATGTGAAAAGGAGATACATGGAATTAAGTCGTCCATCCATATTTCAGCTCCATCAGTGGAACTCTGCTCAAAGAAGAAAAGGTTAGGCCCATTTGACCAATTGATCCCACTGCCTTCTCCCCACATAAAAATAATAATAAAAATGGTAAATGAAAAAAAAAAAAGATTGGAACCATTTCACATTGAACAGGTACAAGAACAAATGGACACCCAACTATTTCTTCCTCAATAATCTGGGGTGGAAAAGCCTGCACCACAGCAATGCAAGATATATTTAAACACAGAACTGTTCAGCACCTCGCCCTGGTTGGATATAGGCGTTAATCCTGTACAGTACACAATGGGGGAGGTGGGGTAGAAGAGTCAGGCTTAGAATCATGAGTTGCAGCCATATGGGATTTCCACATACACACCCCATAGCTCTGCAACTACACAATCTAAGGGAGAGGGAAGAGATTTGGAGGATTTAGTCTTGCACATGTTGGATAGGCTGGCCTTATATATAAACCACATGTGTGGCAACCATGAGTTTGCATGCCCCAAAAGACAACATATATTTTCTTTTGAACAGTTTTTACTCTAGTACTATGGTGATATATTTCACTGCTTCAGTTCAAGTTTCCAGTCAGGGCATTTTCCTTTGGGTTGAAGCTTAGCATACGTTATTAGCAAACAGTAATCACAGTTTAGTGTTAACCTCCTATAGTTATATTTCAAATGTAGCAGATCATTCAAACGTTTTCCCTTTTTCTGGTTCAGTATAAATAAAAACAAATTTTAAAAAACTAGCATTTATATGGTTTAGTATCCGCTTTGAAAATGAATGGGCAAGGATAATGGAAATATACTGGGAATGCTGGCAGTAACTACAAGATCTTTGTCCAAAAAATGCAGGATTGCAGTACTTATTTTTGTTGACTACTTTCGGCCCTCCATTACTTTCAGACCTAATGTAGAACACAAAGAAAGTCTTACAAGTATTTTATTTTTAAAAGGGTGTTAGTCAAAACCACTGAGGTCAAGGGAAGTCTTGCCTTTGTGTCCAATGGGCTTTGGATCAGGCCCAAAACGAACAAGTTACAAATATAACCAAGCGAAATATGCCAAACTGAGTATTTGTGAGCTTTTCTCCTGACCTCCAGAATCATCAGGAATAAATGAACATCACATTTTGAACCTCATTTGGAAGGTATTAAGTAGGAATTAAAACAAACATCTAAGCCCATGAACTACAGACTGATAACTAAATACAGGTTTGTTACCTGTAACCGGAGGTGGTTCTACATGTGCAGTCACTAGATGTATTCCACGTACAGCTATGCCTGAGTACCATATGCCTGAGATTGAAGATTCCTAGCAAGTAGTGTCCTTTGGACTGTGCAGTTGTTATCCTCACATACAAGGAGTGGTGTGGACCAACACCTCTTCAGTTTCTTCTTACCACAAATCCAGTCATGATCAGCTGCACAGGAGGAGGGCAGGTAGTAGAATACAGATAGGGACCACACAACTCAAAAAACCTCCAGGTTAGTAAACCTTCATTTCTTCTTTAAGTGCTGGTCTCTATGTTCATTTTACACATGGGTAATTAACAAGCAGTAGTCAAACAAGATGTGGGGTGAAAGAAAGCAATTGGTATAGATGTCAGCAATACTGCTATTCCCACAGGTGCATCTGCAGAAGAGGTCTGGACTAATGTAATGTTTCATGAAAGAATTTTTTTCAGTATATAGGTACATCTTGAAGAGCAGAAAGTTGCTTGTGTTGTAGTGGAGTGGACTCTCACTCCATCCAGGGGAGGAATACACACTAGCTGATGATAAATAATGATCCATTTGGAGATCCACTTAGAGGGTCTCTGAGCAGAAAATGCTTGTCCTTTTGATTGTACCACTAAAGTAACAAAAATCTAGGCATTTTCCTATTAGGTTTCATCCTCTGCAGATAGAATGCCAAAGCCCAGCAGATGACGAATGAGTCAAGTCTTCTCTCCTCATTGGAAGTCTGAAGTGCTGAGAAAGAATACCCATAAGTGAATAAGTTGATTCATGTGAAATTCAGTTACCTTAGGAATGAATTTCAAATCAAAGTGAAGAGAAACCTCCTTATGAAATGTGGTGTGTGTCACAACTGCCCTAAGCACTCCCAGTTCACTCACCCCTTCTGGCTCACGTGATGGCGACTACAAAGACAACCTTCATGGAGAAGGAGGACCTAGAGCAGGTGGCTAGCAGTTCATAGGGAGGTCTGCTAAGTATTAGAAGACCAAGATTGAAGCCTTGTCTACACTACAGGGGGAAATTCGATCTAAGCTACACAATTTGAGTTACAGGAATAGTGCAACTGAAATAGATGTATCTTAGACCTACTGTGGGGTCCACACTATGCAATGTCAACGGGATATGCTCTCCCATTGACTCCTCCTATTCTTCTAGATCCGGAGGAGTACAGGAGTCGATGGGAGAGCGATCTGCGGTGAATTTAGTGGGTATCAGTGTTCACAGAGCCATGCTGGCGCCAGCAAAATTACCTCCACTTTGTCCCTGCAGATCTTGAGCAGCACCTTGTGCATGAGCGGGATTGGTGGAAAGGCATACCTGAGGCGGTCTCCCCAGGGTGGCAGAAATGCATCTGTGATTGAACCCAGACTGTGTTTCTGGAAGAAGCAGAACATTGGGCACTTCCTGTTGCTCGGGTGCCAAATAGCTGACCTGGGGAAACCCCCTCGTCTGGGATGAGGCTATCTGGACAGTTGGACCATTCGTGGTTGCAGAAGGATCTGCACTCCTGAGAGATAGGATGCCTCCAGTTAAGTGGAATGGGCTATGCACAACTCCCATAGCTGGAGGACTTCTCGAAATAGGGGGTGGATGAACAGGCTCCACCCTGGTTGTTGATGTAAAACGTAGCAATGGTGTTGTCCATCATCATCATTACTGGCAGCTGGAGGCCAAAAACCATCTGTGGTCCTCCCACCAAAGCCCTTCCCCAAATATTTGGGCTCCTTCAAATTTACTTGCATCCTTCATTCCTAGTTATTTTCCTAAAAGCTTAGCACTGGTCTCCAAGGAATTTTGCTGCATATTTCAAGACGACTCTGAAAATCACAGTAATTTTAAAAAATAATCTTCCTAATTCAATCAGTCACAATTTGATGGCTGTTAATTACATTCTCACATTTAGTTTAAATGCAGCACTGATTACAATTTTTAAAATTGCACCTATAGAGCAGCTCTCTTGCAATCTTACTAACACATTTAGGTTTTTAACCCTTTATTGTCCCTGACAACAAATTAAATTTTGAAACATTGACTACGTGCAAAAATTAATGATTCTTCAAAATAAAGAAATCTGAAATAGCTTAGAGACCCACTGTGCCTTTCAATAGTTAGCCTTAGCATGAGTTTAAAATGAGATTCTTCTGCATTTAATATATCTGAATATTTCAGAAATTCACTTGATTTACATTTCAGGATTTTAAAAGATTGTGAGGCAATAAATATTAAAAGCCATTGTCATTCCCAGCCTGCTCTCAAACAGAGTTCACATACTGTGTAATCCAAATATGCCCCCCTTGCTGGGATTTGAATAAACTAACAGAAAAACTTAGCAATTTTGACAACATTCAGCTCAAACCATCTCCCCAGACTTCGCTGGTCTTAAAGTTCTTCCTTCTGTACTATTCATAGGTTTGATCCCCTCTCTAGAGCCCTCCTGGAGGCCTTACATCTTATGCCAAACAACCTGCCTCAGCAGAACACATTTTACATGTGTTGATTCTATTAGGGAATATTAGATGAGTGAGCTGTTTTAAACAAAAGCTAGCAGCCTATTTGAAAACAAACACTTATTTTTCTTCATTGCAACTTAAACATAATGGGGAACATTTTTCAAAGGCCAAATGGGAGTTTAGTGTTGAACCCCCAGTGACTTTCAACAGGAGTTGGGCACCTAAATGCCCATAGCACCTCTGATCATCTCCCATGATAAAGAAACGTCTATAAACATTTAAATTACTAAATAAACTTTCTGCAAAAATAAAATGGTAAATTAAAACCTAATAGATTATGTGAAAAAAGAAAACTCACCACCATTAAAATCCAGTTTTCAAACAGCATTTTAGTGATTAAACTAGACCCTGAATTCCTTAAAAGTTGTCATCTACTTCAATAGGCCAAACTCTCCTCTCCTCACTCAGAAAAAGTCTCACGAGCGTCAACAGGACTAGTACAAGTAAGGTAAGTAGGATCTAACTGTATATGGACAATGAATACTGTGTTTCTTATTTGCAGTGCTGTTGTAGCCATGCTGGTCCCATGATATTAGGGAGACAAGATAGCTGAGGTAATATCTTTTTATTCAACCAATGTCTGTTGGTGACGGAGACAAGCTTTTGAGCCACACAGAATTCTTCTTCGGGTCAATTATATTCTTCTTAGTCAATTATATTTATATTTACCACGTTTATTAAAATTAATTAGCAACATCCTGTTACATTACATGTACAAAGCCAAGAAATTACAAATAGTCCCATCTTATGATTGCTCTTTGAATGTAAAATCAAAGACTAACACAATAAACCATTTAAATTCACTTAATCTGTTTAAAATTATAAAGTCAGACTAGAATCACAAAACAGTTCTGTGGACATTTTACACCCTCACGACAAATTAAAAAAAATAATCTGTTACATTTCAGTCCACTGGACTATATTTCATGGAAGTTTTAACAAAATGAAAAATCCAATTCAGTATTAAGCATCACTAATCAATGTTTTATGGTCAAATACATCATTCAGTTCAAAAAATTGACATATATCAATGTGTGAATACAGTCCATACATTTTCACAAATTTGGAGATAACATTGTTCGAAAGAGGCATCATCAGCTAAATCTTACTTAAATCCAAAATTCAGATGAGATGAGAAAAGGGGAAAGAAAAAATGGGCAAAGAGAAAAACGTAAAACAGGAATATAAAGCATTAACATTGATTTGATAAACTAAGACTTCTGTCTGAATTATATCACACCCTAAATTGCAAAAATAAGGTCATTATACCATTTTCAATTAATATCAGCTGAAATGTTATGAGCGCAAACAGATGTCTTGAGAGCCAGAAAGGGAAACTGACTAGAAGCAAAAATGAAATTTTATAAAACGATTTACTGTCAAAATGAGTGAAATACATAAAATAAAGCTGTATAAATGGAGATATGCAAGTTTAAACTTTTTGATTATGAAAGATGAAGGATCTGTAAATTATTAACAGAAAAAGAATTTTATGCTGATGCTATCCCATTATACCCATAATAAAAGCTTAACCCTAAGCACAAAATATATATATTCTCCATTTAATTTTTAAGATGAGACATCACCGTTAGTGTTCTGAAAAGAAAAAGTATATCAAGCCTGTTAATGTTTGTTGATGTATACAGTGAATCTTTAAAAGAAAGGAAAAAAAGGGGAACATATATAGAAACTGTAAGACTGATAATCATGAAGTAAACAGGTAATATGCAATCTTGGACAGATTTTCCACATTTAAACCAAAAGAAAAAATGGGCAAAGAGAAAAACGTAAAACAGGAATATAAAGTATTGACACTGATTTGATAAACTAAGACTTCTGTCTGAATTATATCACAACCTAAATTGCAAAAATAAGGTCATTATTCCATTTTCAATTATACGTAGTGCCTTTGTGAAACCAAAAGCAGAATTATATATTTATATGTAAATAAATAGGGACAATTTCTAAATTTACAAGTAGTCCATACAAGCACTATATTGGGCCTAATCCTGCAAACACTTATGCATGTGCATAATATTACTCACATGAGGAGTCCCTCTGAAGCTAAGCTTTGGAAGGGAAGGACTCAGCAATGAAGTCAATGGAACTATTCGTATGAGTAAAGTTTTGTACGTGCATAAGAGTTTGCTGCATCATACCCATTGTCTTAAGTTATACATGATATATCTTTCCTTCTTACCAGTTTATATACATACATTGGATTGTTAGAAGAATAAATTTTTAAATAAGAATTATTTAAATATATTTGACTTTGAAAGCAGAGAGAATAGATCATCTGATTACATCCTGGGAATATATCAGATCTTGAATATGTACAAATGGAAAGATACAAATGAGTCTGGAAATGAATGTTTTGATTATTTAGGAATTCCAAACAATGTCATACCTGAACTGTAATTCTCTAACTGGAATTTGTTAGCCACAGGATCCTAAAACATGCTAAATTCTCATCGAACTACAACAGAAATGAACAAATTTTATGTACAAATGGCTTTAATGTCCTGAGGACCTAGGGCCAGCAGGTTCCATTCTCCAGCCATCTGATCAGTTCTCCTACTGTTGCCAATTAATCCAAAACTCTCGTGATTTGGGGGAAAACTCCAGATTAAATACAATAGTTTTTCAAACAAACGATTTTGTAAAACTCTGAAAAGCAAATTTATCTATTAACGCCAATCAGAAAGAAAAGAGCAATACTTGAAAATGTCTCTCTCTCCAAAAAAAACAAAAAAGCCCTATGTAAAGGTTCTTCAGACTGGAAGCAGATGCTGAATCCTGATCTTCCAAAATTTAAGTAATAGCACACTACATCAGAGCATTTTAAATGACCACCCACATCAGAAGGGGGAAGCCCTGCATAAGATTGTGTTCTCTTCGGAGATCTGTTAAGAAAATTGTAAACGCTCTTTATTTTTCACATTTGTAATTGCAATAAATCCCTCCCCAAAATGTGATTATGCAAGATGCTGAGAATCATCAATTTCTTCTGATAATAAATGTGAGTAGTTTGATAACTCTCAGCACCTTGCATGATCAGACTCTGTGGCCAGGTCTATAGTTCTATTAGAAAACTTGGTAGAGCGAGAGCTCAAACAATGCCAGGAGAGTTATTACAGTATAATGTCATCACAATACTGTTTTAGACAATGTCATTTGATACTATGTATAAGCAATGTTATTGGAAAACTCTTAATACAAGTTGACTATGATTCTTCAAAGGACGATGTAAACGGTTTAGAGTTTATATTCATTTTCAAGGAACTTCCTATGAGTCAATCTAGCAAAAAAGTTCGGGACGACAGCTCTCTCTTGCTATGCAGTGTTTATATTGGTTTTGCCTTTTTGAAACAGGACCAAGCTTACTCCCTGTTTGGGAGGGGGTTATAGAAAGGACAGGCTAGAACTGTGAGCCTGCAACACAGGGATGGGGCTGGGGTACTTCTGTGATAACTTAAGGATCCTTTTAGTTTTGGGGCTAGAAAAGACCAGCCTTAAGGCAGTCTGAAATGGAGAAATAAATGGACTCAGCGTAACTTAAACATTGATGCTACTATTGCTGCTGGAATGTAACTCTATGATATGTAAATAACAAGAATATAATGAATTGAAATGAAAGGCGGAAGTGAAATTAATTAATTTTTGAAATACATACTGTACTGGACGAGGGAAGACTAATGTATGCTTGGAAGGGGAAACTGTGTTTAAAAGAAGAGAAACATAATGATGATGGGTTTTATAATTTTTTAGTCATGTGAATAATTTTTGAATTATTTGTATGTTTTAGTGGTTTAGAAAATGTCAGGAGATTTTAAAAGATGCCATTCTCCCCAATGAGAAAAGTAATTTCTGTAACTGATTAATGCTTTACTGACTTAGAAAGGGGCTTAATCTAATTTAAGAGATTAGACAGTCATTAAAATAATCAACATAAAAACAAAACTACATAAACTTTTAGCTGTTTATTTCTCTCACTAAAATGTCACCATTCCTGAACCCACAAATATCTGCCTTCGTCAGTAGAAGCTAAGCCTTACTATTCTAGTTTTGAGTAATATTAATCTTGCTAAAATTTTATTTAACAAAAACCATGGCTGGATTTTTGTTGTCACCTCCACTTTATAGTTTATTACACAAACCCTTTCTGAAAACTTAGAGACAGAGGAAAAGAGTGAGATCTGATGACAAATTCCAATCTACATTGTTATTAGCAGCACAGCTTGTAGTCAGTCAGATCACTCAGTTTGCCCATGCTATTGTATATGAGTGAATAATATACTTAATTTATGCACTTTACAGCACATTAGAAAGGTGTCCATACTCAGACATATACAAAATATGAGAATGTCATAGTGAAGAATTTCTTGTCTGTCACATCAATTAAAGTGAAGGAACAAATGGGAGAGGAATAAAGAGGTTGCAGTAGAATGTGAGAGCTAGAAGCTCCTAAATTTGTGCTTCTGACTGTCAATTCACGAGCTTTTAGGGCACTGCCTAAAGCTTTGTTTTTATTATCCCAAAACTTTAGACTCTCCATAAATTTATTTGTGTGCTACAGTGCTGGACATCCTGTTTGTTACTGCATTACAGTGATTTTAAACAATGCAACAGCAAACACTTGCACAAACAGCAATGTACATATGACTAATACATAAATATTTTCTGTCTTTTTGTAATAATCATGCAACACACGGGGCATTTATCAACTGCTTCAGCACATTCTTTACAAGCAACCAGATGGCCGCAGGGCATAAAAACTACTGAGATGTCTTTATCCATACAGATTTTACACATCTTTTCCTCCTGTAAACGTCTTAACTTCTCTTCAGTACTCAGATCTGAGGAAAAGGAAAACACACGGAATAAGTTAACACATTTAATAAAAGCAGCTAATCTCTTAAACTACCTTCCCCACAGAAACTAAGTTTTCTTGGTATGACAAGAATAAATCATTCCCTAAACAAGAAAAACCCATGTTAGAGACTACAAACTGGACTCTGCTTCTCATCATTCCACATGATGGGAGAGAGATTATGCCCACCACAGTGGAGCAAGCTGGGAGTTTAACCCTCTTTATATACACATCTAGAACTATCTGCAGATGCTTTTCACATGGGCTTCCCATTGGCAGCTGCCCCTAAATGCTGTTGTCAGGGCATAGAAAGACACTCATTATGTAGAGGGGCCCATCAGCACTGCTGACAGGATATACTGCCACAAACTGTAGGTCATCATATCATAACACAAAAGAGACAGATTCTTAGCCATATTGTGTCCATTTTATAACCCCTTTGTTGCAGTGACCTGGCACAAACTCAGTGGATCAGAGCAGAGGAGATTCTCTTCATAGGGGAGTAGCATTTTGGTTTCTATACCACTCTGCTCCTGGCTGACGATTAGAGTCTATGGCTGGGATGCTGCTATTACCTGACTGATTCCCAGCTTGGGCCATGGGCACCAGTCCTAAATCAGAGCCGCCATCAGGCCCCCTTAAAATCGCCATTGCTCGCCTTACTCCCAGACACCAACCTAGCCTAAAATGTAAGTCTTTAAATGTAGGTGCAGATGTGTATGTATTCATATCATACCTTACAATCTGGGCCTAGAGTTCTGGCAAAAAATATTATATTCTGTTGCATTATTTGAGAAATATTATACAAGACTACCTTGTAATGCTATACATAGGGAGCAGAGTTATGCTTCCAAATGCTGAAGTTACATACACATTACCCAATTCTGAATGCTTAACTTTCATTCACGTTTTTTTTGTTTTGTTTTTGCATTTAGCATACTTTATGAAGCACATGTGGGAGGTGGGAATGGAGGGGTGTTGAAGTAGGTGGTGGTAGGAAGAAAGTACTATTGAAATGTGGACAGAAAAGGGCAGTACCTAACTTCAGACTGTGGTGGAGATGAGAAATTCTGCATGCCCTACCATTGCTCACACTGGAAGATTCAGCCATGAGATGATAAATTCTGAGCTCTGAACTTCAATTCACAAAAGGCAAGAATACAGAGTTCTGAGAAAAGCTAACAGGCAACATTGACACCTCCCCCGCACTCCCAAAAGTTCAATAGGAAAAAAGGTATCGTGTTATGTGAAATATTTCCCAAGTAGACTTTTTTTATTCAACTAAAGGATCAACAGAGAAAATTGTTTTTATTTGGTTTTGTTACAGGCACCAAAGAGTGACTGTTTTAAGAGTTAATTTAAAAAGTTGTACTGCCAAAAGGACTGACTACACGTGCTATTTTAGTTCTGTATTATAAATTATGCCCTACTCGAAAAAAATCTGCTTTTTTCTGGAATGCTGTCCCCATGCTTGGGAGAAGCTCCCCATAAATGTCTGCAAAACTAATGCATTATCTTTAATGTAAAATGCTCCTTAAAACTCCTTTGCTGTGATGCTTACAAAAAATCCTCATAGCATCTAGGCCAGGGTGGGCAAACGTTTTGGCCCGAGGATCACATTGAGATCGAAAAATTGTATGAAGGGCCAAGTAGGTAAGGATATGCCTCCCCAAACAGCCTGGCTCTGCCCCCTATCTGACCCCCTCCCACTTCCCGCTCCCTGATTGCCCCCCTCAAAATCCCCAACTCATCCAATCCCCCAATCCAATTGTACAGCACCTGGCACAATGGGGTCTAGGGCCATGACCAGGGTTGTAGGGTACAATACTTGTCCAAATATTTAGTTTATTAATGAATATTTCGGAGTTTCATAACTGAACGATTAGCGGAAATTAGTGGTTCTCTTTATTTTGTTGCCATTTATTTACACGTCATTTGACAGCACCTTGTGTATAGTCTATTTCGTAGTTTCTCCTGTACAGTTGGTTTCCCATCTACTGTGAGAAATACTCACCCCAGCAGGAGAGGGAGTGGATGAAGACTTGACACATTTTTTAAAAAAATAGTAATAATAAAAGCACAAATATTGGCAAAGGAATTTGGGAGTAGAGATAGAATCTAAAACCATCTTTTGATACATTTTTGATAGTGGCTAGATTTCAGGTAGACAATATCTCTAATACTGTACATCATTATAGCATCAGTGGTAGGCTGCTCTTTTCTAACATAAAACAGAATAGTCTTAAAATTTGCTGGTTAAATAAAATGTAAATTTCTTTTTTTGTTTGAAGTTGTTGTGTATAAGATTACCCTATTGAATTCTCTAAAAATGACACAGATTGCACGCATTGATTTTGTGTTAAGCAAAGATGGCAACGGAGATATACCAATAAGATATTTAATACAATCTGTTATAATCTTTTGCATCTATGTCTTGTAATTTTTTTTTTTAAATACCTTTCTGTAATGAGCTCTCACTGGATACTTCTTCCTGTCCATTTTCTTTTTGTGCATTTATTATATCTGAGACTAGAACCTCAACAGATGTATAGTTTTCTCCAGATGTCTTCAGTTTCTTCTCCATAACGTTCTTAACCTCAGACAAACTGAAACCCATATGAATGGCATCCTGTACCAACTGGCTTTGTAGGAGATCATCATCTTTAACAAACATTGAGGGAAAAATCAATTTAACCAAGAGCAAATTAGAAATAGTGAACAATAGTATTTTCTAAAGAACTTTATAAGACTTAACTAAAAGTTAGACAATTAAATTTCTCTGACTGGTGATTTTGCACTGTGAAAAATAAATCAAACATCAAACAAGTAGGACACCTCCCAGATTTGCTATATTCCCACTGTTCCACTGGCTACCCTACTTATATTGCAAAGACTCCTAGATTTTATCCATTCAGATCACTCAGTCAACTGAAATTTTGACCATATCTTTTTACACAGAATGTTTCCTCATGTAACAGTAATCATAGATCTTACCACACTTGGATCCAAATTATCTTTATAATTTATCTTAAATCCCTAAGTATAGGTAATGTTTAATATACCTTCTTTCAATTTATAAAAAAATATGTAAGCAACACATACCCAGGCTATACGTAACTTGCCAATTTATTCAGGTTACAAAACCAAAATGTAGTACAATCAATAGTATTGTAATATGTGCCTCCCTGTCTTATCAGATATGCATATAACAGTAGGAAATTATTTTTCTACCATTATGCCTCCCTTTTCCTTCCCAGTATAATTCTTTGCATAGGTTTATCAGCCAGGCATCTGCTATTTCCATTCATTTTGACGACATTTAAGGGTTACTCAGTTCCATTTGACTTGGCAAAACTGCTTGCAGTGAAACTAGAGCTCTTGTATGTGAATATACTTAGACACACTTATCCCCCAGAATATTTTATAAATATAAGTTGTTGTGGAATCACTGCATATCAATGGTAGATATCTTTTTCTATCAACTATATATTTTTAGGTAGCTGTAAGATAGTCCTGCTGCAATATTCATTCACTATTTTCTCACCTTTTTGTTGTATGTTTATAAGAAAGTGTGCAAAAACGTCTCATTCCAATATATGAGACAATTAGTCTTATTTAAGCCTTCAAGTATTTTTGTGACATTTTCACTCAAAGAGACCCAAACAATTTCAACATTCCCTAATATTCTTCCTATAGTCTTAACTCAGTAATTGTAAAGTGTACTTACTGGCCATGAAGATAAATACTTTTTAACACATACATGTTGGCCACTCGCAAAACACTAGGTTTTTTCCCCCCTATCAATGTTAGAATTTATTCACTGATTTTACCACCTTAAGGTTAATGAAGTGAAATTTACACTCTGGCTCCCAAATTACGTTATCTGTTCAGCAGTTTATCCATGTGTTGTGCTTGTTATTTAAATGTTTGGAAGCAAGGACATAAAAGAAGAGCATAATTTAATGTGTTAATTTCCTTTTTCCTCTATAAAGGATAGCAGGGTCACTTTCAAAATTAGCCATTTCTTTCATTCTCCTCACAAACATAAGCCACAAAAGAATCTGGTAAGGAATAATGTACACACAATGTAACTGTTTTACTGATACCTATAAGCAGTGATGTCTTCTCAGAAGCTTCTATCTAAAACAGAAATATAAATGTAGATTAGGTCCCCTGCAACCAAAGACAAATTTCTAAACAGTGGTAAGGAAAGGGTAAGAAAAAGGCTGTTGCTATTCATCATGCCACGTGTGTGACCATGACTCAGATGAGATTCAATAGGAATAATAAAATATTTGATTCATCTCCTTCAGCAGGATTGGACACAAATAATACCACCTAGTTCTTATACAGCACTACATGTGATCACGTCAACATTCATAAATGATCTCGAAAAAGGGGTCAGTCAGTTGGCAAAGATTGCAGATAATACAAAATTACTCAAGATAGCTAAGTCCAGACTGAGAGGAGTTGCAAAGGGATCTCACAAAAATGGGCAACAAAATGGCATTTGTCAGTGTTGATAAATGTGAAGTAATGCATATTTGAAAATATAATCCCAACTATACATACAGAGTGATGGGGTCTAAATTAGCTGTAACCACTGAAGAAAAAGATTGTGGGGTTACTGTGGATAGTTCTCTGAAAACATCGGCTCAATGTGCGGTGGCAGTCAAAAAAGCTAACGTTAGGAACGGGATAGCAGTAAATATCATAATGCCACTACATAAATCCATGGTACGCCCACACTTTTGAATATTGTGTGCAGTTCTTGTCACCCTGTCTCAAAAAAGATATTAGAATTGGCAAAGGTATAGAGAAGGGTAAAAAAAATTAAGGGCATGGAACAGCTTCCATATGAGGCAAGATTAAAAAGACAGGGACTATTCGTCTCGAAAAAGAGCAACCACGGGGCATACGGTAGAAGTCTATCAAATCATGAGTACTTTGAAGGAAGTGCATAAGAAAGTGTTATTTACTCCTTCATATAATACAAGTACTAGGGGGTCACACAATGAGATGAATAGGCTGCGAGTTTAATAGAAAGAAAAAGAAGTACTTCTTCACACAACAGTCTTCCTTGTAGGACCCACTGCCAAGTGATATTGTGAAAGCCAAAAGTATAACTGGGTTTAAAGAAAAAAAAAGAGATTAGAAAGTTCATGGAGAATAGGTCTATCAATGGCTATTAACCAAGATGGTAAGGAATGCAACACCATGCCTTGGGTGCTCATGGCAGGGTGTTGCTGCAAACACAACTAATCAGCCCCTGCCACAATCAAGGGGGATAGAGTAGGGCTGGTTAAAAAGCCTTGTCTGCCTGGCAATTGGCAACATCTGCTAGCCTGATAGGCAGGAGCTGCAAAGGCTGGGAAGGAGCCAAAAGGAGGAAGGCAGCCAGAGAAAGAGGTGGAAGCTCTTTAGCTGGTTACTGATCCAGCCTGCGGTAGGTGAGAAATCTGTATGAACTGAACATAGTTGGACACTGATGGTAGGAAAACACTTATAGAATAAAGGCATGGGTGTTGCACCGAGCTGAAGTCTCCCTGGACATTCTTGCAGCTCATGCAGCTTCCTGCTGTTCCCATTGGCTGGGAACAGTGAACCGTGGCCACTGGGAGCTGTGGACAGCCATGCCCGTGGATGGTCAATGTAAACATTGTCTTGTTATCCGCCAGCTGATGAACCCTGAAGGGCCGCAGGTTGCCCACCACTGCTCCAAAACCTGCACCACCTCGACCAACAGCACAGAAGTGAGTGTTGCAGGATTAGGGAGGGGTTGGGTTACCAAACACACAGGTCATGGGCTTTTTGCAACTGATGGAGTTTCCCAGAGGTGAGTCTGACATGGCTCTGGGAGCAGCCTTTCTAGGAGAAAAGGAAGTCCTGTCCTTCTCAACCTGGGCTGGGCCTAGCAGCGGGAGCTCGGCACATGGTAGGAAGTCCCAGTTGGGACACCACTAGCCCACCCCCTTTCCTACAATAGTCAGATTTCACAGGGAGAGATCAGATTTCACAGTCTGTGATGCATTTTTCACAGTCATGAATTTGGTAGTGCCCTAATCATATTGCTACAGTGTAACCGAATCCCTTCCACTTCCTGTTAATGATCAAAGCAGTGTAAAAACTATACACAGTCACTAGATATATTTTGCATTCATATGATAAAATGATTTCACAAAAAATTTGAAGTTATTAGATGTTATCTGTAATTTAGAGTTATTTCTCTAGGAAAACCAGGACAGTAGATGGTCACAAAAAGACAACTTACTGTGGAATCCCTCGGTAACGGAGTTAACTGAACACTGTTTACAAATTCTTGGCCCTTCTCTTGTAGCAGATATTTGCATCTATAGTCACAAAAGATTTTAATTACAAAAAGCACTGTACACATGGAACAATAAACAAAGCTGACCACAATTTTCAAAAGCATTTGGGTAATTCTGCATTTCAAAGAATATTTCTGCTATTGAAGTTCTTTCTTTGAAAATGTAACTGAAATCATAGACGTCATTTAAACATTTTAAAAACACGCTGATAGTGAAAGGAAGTGAGCTTCATCAGCAATGTTTATTTGTCATGGACCCATAACAATTGGAAACAAAACCTTACACCTCACTGGTCATGGCAGCCACAATCACTGGTTTAATAAAAGAAAAACAAACTTTGCAAACAAGGAAATGCAACAGAATTTAAATATTAACTCTTTTAACCTTTTTGTAAGCAATGAACCACAGTCATGGAGTGGCACAGAAGATATTGTGCCACTTATCCCAGACCTTACAGAATAAAGGACATTTCCCATACCTGTTCTATCCCTCTTCTCAATATCTTCTATGCCACTCCAAGAACTTGGGTATAGCTCCTCTCTGCCAACTGATGGAGACAGTACAATGGAGAATCCTTGATAAACACAGTGAATTCTTGAAAATGCTTTGCTGGCTCCGAAGAGTTTAGCTGGCTGTCCAAAAGCAGTTAATATATGAATTATATCTCCTAACTTTGAGATCTTGAAACTCAAGCATAAGAATAATTTACTCACCTTGTGCAATAACAATGGTTCTTCGAGACATGTATCTCTGTGGGAGCTCCACTGTAGATGTGCTTGTGTCCTGGTGCTGCTGACTGGAGAACTTCGGTAGCAGTATCCAGTAAGCCAGCACATACGCAGTCTCTCCTCGTGGCTTGCCACAAGGCTAGTCAGCATCCACGGCTAACCCCCCTCAGTTCCTTCTCTACCAGAGACATTAATAAGAACTCCGGAGTAGAGGGGAGGAGGGTGGATTGTGGAGGCCCATAGGGACAGACCTCTCAAAGAACTATTGTTACTGCACAAGGTAACCTCCTCCTCCTTCTTCTTAATGTACCTATGTGTACTCGACTGTAGGTAACTCCCGAGCAGTACCCCTACTGGCAAGTCGGATTTCGGAGTTGGCTCAGTGTAGTAGGGTGCTCATGAAAAAGCTCCTAATTAGCCCGTGCCCGGTCAGTTCCGATCAAGGAAAGCAGATTGGGACTGATGGAAAAAGCCTAATGCCGGTCTGAGGATTGGCAACACCTACTGGCCTGACAAGCCAAGGGCTATAAAGGCTGGGATGGAGCTAGAAGGCAGGGGGCAGCCAGGGAGAAGTCAGTCAGGGAGGGAACTGGAGGCCTGCTAGCTGAAGGCTGACTCTGCTTGTAAAGGAGGTGACTAATCCTGTAATGCTTGTATATAAACAAACACTGATGGTGGGATAATCTTAAGTAATTAAAAAGACACAAGTGTTGCACAACCCTGAAGCCCCTTTGAATCTTATTGGAGGCAGCAAGTGGGCCACAAGAAGAGGGGCAGGTCATGGACTCTGTTACAGATGACAGTACTGTGGAGCCAAAGAGGGCATTGGAGGATGTGTCCCCACTGATAGCATAATGTTCTGTGAAGGTGTGGACAGACACCCATGTCAGCTTCTACAGATCTCTGAGATAGGGACATTCTTAAACAAGGTGACAGACGAGGAGATTGACCTCATGGAAAGCATACAAATAATATCTGGAGTGGTTGTATTATGAACTTGGTAACATTGTCTAATGCACTTTGAGACCCATTTAGAGAGTCCGTGGGCCAACATGGCCGAGCCCCTGGATCGTCCCGCAATGGAAAGGAAAAGCTTGGGAGACCTCCTAGAAGCCTTTGTCCTATCTAGGTAGGAGAAAAGGGCTCTTCTGACATCTAGTATGTGGAATATAGCCTCCCTGTTATCTCGGTGAAGCGTGGGGTAAAAGCTTGGAAAGTGAATCGGTTGGTTCACGTGAAACAGAGGGTTACTTCAGGGATGAATTTTGGGTGAGGCCTGAGCGAAACCCTGTTCCAAAAGAATATCACGTAGTGGGATGTTCCATCATAGCTACTCTTTCCCCTATTCTCTCGGCTGAGGTGATTGCTATCAGGAAGCCATTTTCACTGAGAGTTATGTAAGTGAACAGGTGGCCAGGGGTTCAAAGGGAAGCCAAGTCAGTTCTTCAGTACCAGGTTTAGGTTCCATGTGAGGGTAGGCAGTCAGGATTGTAGGAAGAGGTTTATTATACTTCTGAGGAATCTTTTTGTGGTTGGGTGAGAGTATCCCTTTACTGGTTGGTAGAAGGCTGTTACAACCAATAGGTGGACTCAGAGACCTTTGACACAGACTATAGTCTAATCCTAACAATGCATGGGTTTGCGAAAAAGGGATCCCTTTGCAAACGTAGGCCAGTTCTTTCCACCAAGGATTTTTTGATCCTGGTGGGTAGTGACAGGAGTCTGTTGCATCTGTCCCTGTTTGGCCTGTAAACTGAGCTGAACCACATCTGGAGGTATCACACACGAAGCCTGACATGAGGCATTACCGCTGTGTCTGCTGCCATATGCCCCAAAAGTTGGAGGCAGTGTCTGGCTGATATTTGCAGGCTCCTTTGAACAATCTCTGTGAGCGTAGCCAGGGAGAGGAATTTGTGTTTAGGTAAGAGAGCTCTGGTCTATACAAGCTGATAATGGCAATTATGAACTCCAGGCGTTGCACTGGAATTAGGATTGATTTCTGGGCATTTTTCTGCAGGCCCGTTCTGTAAACAAATGCACTGTAGCTTTGGTGACTCAGCAGGCCTCTTGGAGAGATTGCTCTGAGGAGACAATCATCCAGATAAGGATAAATCATGATCCGCTGGGAGCGTAAGTGTGCTGCCACTATTGAGAGAACCTTGGAAAAGATTCATGGGGCCGATCATAGCCCTAAGGGGAGTACCCGCTACTGGTAATGGTCTTGTTCCAGAGTGAATCTGAGGAACAGTCTACGAATCGGTAGGATTGAGATATGAAAATAGGCGTCCTAAAGGTTGAGGGCCAAAAAAACAGCCTCTGTGTTCCATCACTGGAATAATCGTTGCTAGTGACCATCTTGAATTTGAGCTTTGACAAAAACGTTGAGAACTGAGGTCTAGTATGGGACTCCAACCTTCCTTCCACTTGGGTATTAGAAAATAGCAAGAGTAGAACCAATACCTCTCAACATCTATGAGGCAAAGGTTCTATGGCTCCTAACTAGAAGAGACAATCTACCTCTTGTCATAGTAAACTCTCATTAGAAGGGTCCTGAAGAGGGATGGGGGAAGCGTTTTGTGAAGGGGGTCGGGAAGTAAAATGAATAGAATACCCATTACAATGTTACATACACCTGTGTGCTGCGGTATGCCAAACAGATGGATAGTGTTGGTCAGCTGTAGCGGTTGGTGGGAGTGGTCTATTGACGCCTTGACCAACACGTCAAAATTGGTGCTTGGACATGGATGGCTTGGATGAGAAAGATTGCAGGCCAGGTTTATGCCTCGAAAATTTCTCTCTCTCTCTCTCTGTGGCTCATAGTAACACTGAGCCAGATATTGGGATGTGCATGGTTGGTGCAAGGGCAGTGGACTGAATCTTCTCTTGTCCTAGACGGCCAGCGAATGGAGAGTGGCCCTAGAATCCTTCATGGTGTGAAGAGAGGCATCAGTCTTCTCCGTGAATATCTTAGTGTTTTCAAAGGGAAGGTCTTCAGTGGTCGATTGCATCTCTCTCAGGAAGCCCAACAGATGTGACATGCATCATGGCTCCATCACCACAGCCATGGATATGGACCTGGCCACTGAGTTGGTTGTGTCGAGGGCAGATTGCAGTGTTGTCTTGGCTACTAACTTTCCCTCTTTCCATCTCCTTAAAATGGTCTTGAGACTCAGGCAGCTGCTCAATAAAAATCGCTCAGCACTTTTGTTAGCAAAAAACTGTGTCAGTTGGGGTGTGAAAAAAAACACACGTGACTGACACAAACTTCACTAACAAAAGCACCAGTGTGGACAGCGCTATGTTGGCAGGAGACTCTCTCCTGCTGACAGAGCTACCTCTGCTCATTGAAGGTAGTTTAATTATGCTAGTGGAAGAGCTCTCTCCTGCCAGCATAGAATGGTTACATGGGAAACCTTATAGCAGCGCAGCTGCACAGCTCTGTTGCTGTAATGTCTGTAGCACAGACATAGCCTGAGAGACCACAAACTATTAGTGTTTCATGTGTTCGTACAGAAGCTAAAAATCCTCCTAGAGTTGCTCTGTTCTGCCTGTTGCAAAGGCTGTTGCACACCAGTGTTCAGGCGCTTTCTCCTTTGGTTAGGCCTCTCTCCTCAGCCAGAACGAGCAGGAACAAGTGAATTCTGGAAGCCAGCAAATGGGGAATCATATCAATGTCTCAATGAACACTGATCTATTTGCCAGCAGGGAAGAACTATATCCAAGCACATGGACAGGGACAACTGGAGAGAGAAATGTATTTTATATTCTTCAAGACATCTTAAGAGGGCTTCATTTTCAGAAAGAAAAAATGTGCTCTTTGAAAAAATTTAGGCCTTTAAGTGCAGTTGTGCTGCATAAATAGCAGCTTCCGTCTTCTCTTGAAACTTCTACACAGCTCCCTCCCAATATAATACCACAGCTGCACATAATGCACATAAGCAAAATCTCTTCTCCACAAAGATATGCTGCAAATGGGCCTCACTACAGGGCACCTTGAAGGCCATGTTTCCGACTGATAAGAAACACAGCCACCTATGGAGACTCTGGCTGCTGCTGTAAGAGAGCTGCCTCTCCACAACAAAGTTAGCGAGAGGTGAAGGTGAAATGGACATCTCAGCTACTTCAAATTATTTGGATAAACATCCAAACCACTGAATGCTTAGCCAAATTGAGCCTTTTGAGATCATGTTGATACAATCTCCCTTTGTTGCAGGCAACAAGAAAATACAGTTAAAAAGTACCTTACCCTGGAAACCATTTAGCATGCTGCTCCCAAGGGTCTTCATTCTGCTGCCACTCTTGCAGTCCTCCACCACAGTGAAAACACAAAACATGATCACCATTACCTAAGGGGAGAAATAAATGTGATGTAGTATACTTGTCAAATAAAAGGCTGAATATGCAAATATTTGTTCTTAGAACTGAGAAAAAAGCTTCAGCAAGTCTTGTTACTGATAAAAGCACCAAAAATGTGTCAATTTAATAATGAGCACCTTAAAAAAAAAAAAAAAAAAAGATTATTTTAAACTAGATGTCAATGTAATCTGTGATAACAAATGGTAAGAAAAACCAAGTAGCTTCTTGGACTACTTCCACTTTAATAAAAATTTACAAAACCAATCTTTCACAAATACTGCTTTACTCAATTTTATTTGGCATTATAAATTTATCAGAAATACTTCTAGCTGCTTACAAGTCTATTACCGATAACTTCTTGTGTGTTCTACTATTAAGTAGGCTGTAAAAATCACCACCGCAAAGTTTCTAAGCAAAAAGCATTTCACACAATTTCTTCTTCTTTTTGATCAGTCTCTTCCGTATTAAATCTCAGTTCCCTTTAAACAAAAATGGAATTAACAGAAACCTAATTCACAGGGACATATAATATTTGCCTTTTTAGTCATTGGTTTCACCAGTCAAGACTAATGGGCTCAGACAGAGAGTGACAGAGACTAAGAGGATGTGGAAGGAAATTAAATTGTCTGAGCTCTAGCAGCACAGTGCACATCACAATCAAAGACTACATCAGAAGCTACTTACATATTAAGTGTATTGCAATGAGAGGAGATATGGATAGATTTCTTTCACTGAAATTAACTCCTTCTCAGTCAATAGGAAGGACACAGTTCTTGGAATTTAACCAGTTACTAGCGGTTTGCATAAGCTATCTATTTTGCATGTCTTTCCAATACAGATCCCATTTGACTGTTGAGCAGCTAGATTTTGGGGGGGGGATCCCACAGATGATATAAATATGTCACCACTAGTTATTAATGTATTCATTTTGTGAAACAATATACAAGAAAACATTAAAAGTTATATTTGGGGGCCAAAGGGGATGGGAAGAAACCAAGAGAAAACAAATTAGAAAGTCAGTGCTCTAAGATTACAAAAAAGAGAAACAAAATATGGTCAGAAAACTAGCAATTATCCTCGGTAATCCCTTTTCTTCCTGAACTAACAATAGTACTACTTTGCATTTTCCAATATTGATTAATTAAGCCTAATATGTAATTAGTCCCATTATACTGGTAGGGAAAATGATGCAGAGAGGTTAAGCAGCTTGACCAAGTCACACTAAGTTTCACAACTGGAAGCATTTGGGGGCATGGGCCACATATTCCATGAGTTTGTACAGCAGCTAGCACAACGGACCCTTGATCTTGACTAGAGCCTCTGGGTACTACCACAATTTAAACACAAATAAAAAATAAGGGCAGAGCTAGGAACAGAACCCAGATTTCCTGGTTCCTAGCATGGTGTGTAAACCAAAAGACCACAATTCCTCTTTTTAGGACAGGTCAGGATAGCTACAGGGCAGTGTTCCATTCTTTCTAATAAGATAACTTTTTTATGATGCCAATCGTTGTCTAAGAGCTAAAATCTGAACTGGCATACGTCCTAAAATGGCCTTAAAAGACAAAGGTCACTACTTAAGATATTCCCTTTATTTAATGTTCTCCCTACTAGAAAGGAGAATGGTGTGACATTTCAGATCATTCAAAAAAGAATAATTGATATTTTGCATGCCATCTCATAATAATAAACCAGGAGAACATAACGTATTAGCTAGTCTGAACAACTAATTTGAGTTAAGTGAATGTAGAATTAAAAAGCATTTGAAGACTCAGGTGTTGAACAAATGTAAAATCTTAAATAAAAGATTTGTTTTGGCAAGTCATTCAGTGTTAAATGGAGATTCTGTTCAAAATTGTGTAATGCACAAATTTTGCTGCAACAGACAGATGTGAAAACCTCATCTAGCTTACCTATACTATAGAACCCAGCTTCAGCAAGCTGCTCTTTAACAACTGAGTAACTCCAAGTCAGAAATGTCTTGATCCGTGCTTCATATTCTGTCATAGATGGATTTCTTGGGTGATCTGCATCGTTTAAGCCACTCCTGCCAACTTCAGCAAAATTAGATTCATTTAGGACACTTCCAACATTTCCAACATCATGTCCCAGGACAAAAAAGCACCTAGGAAAATGCCTCTTATGTTCTGACCAAGCTCGATCAGAAGGTTCCCAGTTTTTCAGTTTTCCACCACAACAAAAGCACTCCACTTGATCATCAACACCTGTGTAATATAGCCCAGCACTGGCCAACTCCCTCGGTGTTAATGGAGCATAGGCTGGCCAGCTGTGAAAAGATCTTAACCTAGCTTCTTCACTGCACATAGCAGGGTTCCTGGGGTACATGCTATCTGACATGTCCACAACCTGCCCAGTTCTCAAAAGGTAATCTGCACTGAGATCAGATGATCTGTCAAAAGAGCACTGGAGGGTTGAATTTCCAGAACAATTTTCAACTCTGCGTTGACAGTTTTGGAGAACAGGATACGTATCTTTTTTAAAAAAATTAGATCGAGCAATAAATTTGCATTTTGGTGAAATTTTTCTGTGTCTTCCAACTGCCGAGTCTCCATGCTCCCACCCTTCAACAGTTGCATGACAGCTGAAGCACTTTACTTTGTCTCCCTCTCCTGTATAAAAGAAGCCAGCTCGTGCTAGTGTTGATGCTGAAATAGGACAACAGTTTGGAAAGTTGGCAAAAGTCCTCAGTCTGGAGTCCTCTTCAGCCATCTCTTTGTCATGGTCACAATCTGGAGTGGCACAAGCTTCAGAGTTATCTGGACTGCTACACATCATCTCTTCAGAGTGGAGCTCGCAGATCTCCTAAAAAAAAGAAAAAAAGAAAAAAAAAGTTTTTTAATTTCATAGACAAAACAAAAGAACAGATCAAACATACTCCTTATGAAACCATTATGCAAACTGTGGGAATTAGTAGGATCAAAATATTCATCCTATTAATTAAGTAGTAAGACAGACAGCCTTTTTTTCCCTTTCTTTGTTAAGATTTTCAATCACAGGAAAATTCCAAAAAAAATGATATGAAGACAGACAAGAAGTATTATTGTATATGAAGTTTTCTAGTAACATGTTACGGATATTTCTTAATTGTCACCTGCATAAACAGTAAAAAGTTAACTGGAAAGCACTTGTGAATAAAAGAAGTGTATAGACTAAGAAGAGCATTCTTTTTATTAATAAGGCAAACATTAAGAGACTAGGTCTGATAAAAAAATATAACACGGATGTAAGGAGCCTCACAAAAGATATGAACGAAAATCCAAGAAAAGGCTTCAAATCACGTTTGTACTTACCATACAGTGATTACTGCTTTCATACATAGATTAACCCATGCCACACACTCAATGTATTTTACTGCTCCAGTGTGGGAGGATCCATGTTCAAAATCAGCCTATTATGTTTCTCTTGCAGAAGCAGCTGTACCTTTCTTTTTTAATTAAAAAGATGCCCATCACACCAGCTCAAGTACATACCATAAAGAAATGTAAAATAAATTGGCAAATGTTAAATTAAAAACAATACCCTGGGCCAATTATCCTTCAGGGAAAGGCCTGAGCAAACAGACTTTACAATATTCACTGAAGGACAAACAAGACCAAGTTCTTTCAGAACAATGAGTAAAGGCATTTCTAGTCCCAAGAGCCAGATTAAATGGACTCAGACCGAAGATATCTTGCCTCCTCCCCTCCAAGATGATTAAATCAATGGACTGTAAAAGCAAGAGTTCATCAACTGATTTCAACTGTTATGACAAACGCCTGAATATTAATATTTACTTTACTCTGTACAGTGTCTGAAGTTCAAAATACAACCATGCAATACAAAATACATTCGAAAAATGTTTATACATAAAACTTTGTTTTGTTTCCTAGATATCCCAAACATTTAACATATTCAGCCAATAGCCTAAATGTTGGTGCTGTCCTGCTACCTAGTCAAGCCTTAAAATGCAAGCCTTTTTAGTTCATCAATGAACAAGCCTGAACACTAGCGACTCCTGAGTGGAGTAAACACATTTATAGAAATGTATGTTGTTGTAGTACAACAGTACTTAAATAAGACCCTTGATAGATTTTATATATCTATATATTTTAAAGGAGTGGTTTGGGGAAAAATGGGAGAGTGTTTGTTATAAGACAGGATATTTTGAGTATGGGAAAGTTTTTTTGAAAAGTTCTCAACTACATTTGCCCTTTCCATTACATAATAGCTATGGACATAATTGAGCAATCTAACAAAATATTTACCTTGGCAACCAACTTTTCCTGGTACAGATGACAGAACAAAGAGTAATGGTCTCAAGTTGCAGAGGGGGAGGTTTAGATTAGACATTAGGAGGGTGGTGAAGCACTGGAATGGGTTACCTAGGAAGATGGTGGAATCTCCTTCCTTAGAGGTTTTAAAGGTAGGTTTGACAAAGCCCTGGCTGGGATGATTTAGTTGGGGACTGGTCCTGCTTTGAGCAGGGGGGTTGGACTAGATGACCTCTTGAGGTCCCTTACAACCCTGATATTCTATGATTCTACTCAGGAGTGTGCTGAATTCAATATATTCAGTAGTCCCATTAAAATCAGCGGGGCTTCTTACAGTAGTAAAGTTAATCATGAGCATGGCCATAAGCACCAACAATGCTAGACAATGAGTTTTTAATACTTGGTTTCTTACTTCAGTTGTGTACTGAAATATTTTCTAGAACCTTATATATCACTGTTTATTAGCACTAGCCATTAAAATGAGTAAGAGATTTTTACCAGGCTACCACAACAAAAAGGGCACATTCTGAGGATGAAAAAATAAAGCCAAATTTATAGAAGTACATAAGAATGCCTGTAATTTGACAAGCCAACCACAAATACAGGAGGCTTACTCCTACTCTTCTGGCCACATCCTACCATTATAAGAGTCACCAAATTATCAAATGCTGTAGCTGGAGGATTTTCTTTTTTTGTTTTGCAAAGAGTAGATAGTTCTCAACTCGTACTGATGAGGGTTCGCAGTACGACCCAAGATTGGGTACAAAGTTAGGGCCTAATCCTGAGAACTCTTGCCAGAGAAGTCACTATTCAAACAGTCTCAGACCATCACTTACATACGCTTTTGCGGGATTTGGACCCTATTGCAAAGAGAAATGTTAAGTGAATGAATAAATACTAAAGTATTAGTGTGTTGTTTTTATAAAGGTCAATGAAGTATTTAAAACTCTTAAAGTGAATTAGCTTTGGTCTAAATTGGACAGAGAAAAAGTATAGAACTGTTCTTCCTAGGATACCAATTTACCAGCTGGCATTGCCCTGTAATGTGCAATGTGTTTTATACTAATAGGACACATAATGCAAAACAAAAGGATCGCAACTGATATATATAGTCAATACTTACTGTGTTCAAACTTTTTTTAAAAAAACATTCCTCTATACTGTCAGCAGTTACTGGCATGAAAGATTCTGGTTCAATGCTACATAAAAACCACAAACTTTTATATCTTTGCACGCATAGAAGAAACAGCTTTCACTCTGGAGACTAGGATGAGAAAAACTTTTAAAAACTCACTCAAAAGACATCTAACAAGTGTGCCTTTAGCTGTCAGTTTTGTTATTTTCTCCCCGTCTGTATTAATATTCATTACATTTTTAAAGGACAAAACGGATTTTATCATTTCACTTGGTTATAGACTATTGTACTTAACAACCAAAGGGCGAGGAAGAATCTTTCAGAAAGTTCAGAGGAAAAAATAATATTTTTGCACCCAGAGACTACAGTTTGTATTGTCAAAAGATACAGATAGGTGTCCAATGAGCACATTAAGAAAATAAAAGGACTGGGAGACCAGTTCTGTGTTTACAAGGTGTAGTCACAGAAACAAGACAATTTGAGTAAATCAGTCCGGTTCTAAACCCTAGATTTAATCACTAGTAATTTTATACATAGTGTAATGATCTCTAAGGTTAATAATATGGATATTTTATACCTTACAGTGTTGCTATCTTTCTATTTGTCTTTAAAGAGCTGCATCAGCTGATTTACAGATCTGACGCAGATAACTGTTTAGATGTTTTAAAGGCAAGGGCCTTCAGTAATTATGCAGAGTATCCGTGGGATCTATTACCTATATGAAAGAGAGCCAACGCCCCCTATTTTAAAATATTCAAATGTGAAAAGGTTTGTGTTGCTCGTAATTTAAAACAAAACAACATAATTTGAATTTTAAAGTGCTTTAGAATTGTTTCTGTGAAGAACCCTATATAAGCTTATGGGGGTATCATCATAACTACTACTAGAATGCATTCACAGAATGCATTATTTATTTTTACTACAGTAGCTTCAGACATATTCAGGCAAGAACATTATTATTCCTAAAAGGTTTTCCAAGGGAATATAATTTAAGGTGGAAACCTCAAAAATACTGAAAAATTTGGACCTTAAAACATACGATGCTCGCAAACAAACATATCTAGAGATTACACATTCAAGCTTGCAACATTATTTATAAAATAAAAGGATCTTGTTTCATTTAAATGGAAGGTGAAACAGCAAAAGGTAGGTATTCATTCAGAGGGTACTGGTGTCTTCCTGACAAATTGTAAAGTTTTCATATATAATTCCTTTGGTATCAGAGTAGTAGTTCTAAAACCCTGTTTCTGGACTGTCTCACACAAAATTGCAGAAATCATGTCATGATCACCAGGGGGTTTAAGGTACAGGATGATTTTTTCCAGCCATTCCAGCTTTGTGGGAAGCAGATCAAGAAAGATATGGGGCCAGGGGCTGCTGTTGGGTTGAGCAGGGCTTCTTCTTAATTTCCCCTGTCTCTGGGGAAATGCCATTCCAAGGTGCTGCAAAGCGAGTTCTAAGGCCTTACTGCTTCCTCTGCTCCAGAGCCAAACCCTAGGTAGGAGCTGCAGGTGTATGGAAAAAAGCTGCTCTAGAACTAAAAGAAGACCAGGAGAAGTAGCAGTCACAGTAGCAGCAGAATCTCCTTCCCATTCCTGCTCAGGGTCCCACTGGATCTTTGAAGTACAAGGATATTGTAGCTTTGAATCGGGGGGCGGGGGGAGGGGGGCAGTCCAATAGGCAGCCTTTCATGATCCGCCAGTTGAGCAGCATGGTCATAAAGCATGTCTTTTTTATCCTTATTACTATTTAAAATAGTAAATCAGTTTTAGTACAAACCAACAAATTGAATTATATCGATTTAAGTAATATCACTTCATGTACAGCCATCTCTCTTCTCTGGAAGAAAAACCATCGTCCTCCCCCAGTAAGGGCTAGTTTTAAATATGTGGTTCTAAAATGAAAGCTCCAACTCTGCTATGAGCAAGCAGATCAGGAAATTAAAGAAACAAGATCCTGTTTACACTCTAAAGATCCACTGGAAGAAAGAAGCCAGCACTAGAAGTTACATGGTTCAAATCCCACTGGATTTGAACCATGTAACTTCCATAGGAGTCCACTGGAGAGGGGACCACTGGAGAGTGTCCACTGGAGAGGGGATCACCACCTCCTATGAAAACACTTGTGGAAGATGACTAGGGCAGGGAGAAGAATGCTCTGGCAGTTTCCTTTCAGAGTTTCCTTTCAATTTTTTGGGTCAAGGAAGCGGGTTTTGCCCCCTCCCCAGTGGAAGTAGTGGGGCTGGGATCCCAAATCTCATAGATCTCATTGATACACAAAAGGACCTTAACACTGCTTTGTGGAGCCTTGCCTCACACTCCATCTATTAAGTGTTCAGATACCACAGTGATGGGCATCTGGCCATTTTGCCAGGCGCTCCCTTGTCAACAGCTGCCTATGAAGCCCTTTGTCAAAGGGCTCTACAATGCAGAAATGGTTATAGGATGTTTTGCACAGTCTCCTCAAGATGCCAGGGGAGAGAGGGAAGAAAACATGTAGACATTGAGTCACTGCTCTGTGTGTCATTAAGCTCAGCTTGTTTCACTTTCATTTACATTCAGTTTCCAGTCAATTTCATGTTCTTATTCTCACACTAGCACAACACTGCAATGCCGGAGCTTCTAATACAAAGGCATGTTTAAATCCAAACAAAATGAAAAAATATATTTTTTCAAAATCCTTCAAACACATTAGGGCTAATTGTTTTTTAAAATAAAATATGACTGTTAACCCTAAACTACCTACTAGTCATCTTAAACTATTCTACTTGTGCAATGTAATGTTTTATTGCAAGTTAATTGATTCCAAGATATCCCACTTCTAAAAATTAATCATTTTATTTTTAAAGTAAGCAATGTTTCTGTACTATTATACTAACATTTTTATGTGACCATTATAGGTTCACATCTCTCTCTTCCCAAAAATCTCTCTCTTCCCAAAATGTCCTAAATGCAATTTTAAACGGAAAACAAAGTGACTGAGGGATACAATTCCCATAGTGCAAAATTTTTAAAGCTCCAGCATAGATGTTCTGAAGTACAAAAGCCTCGTCCAGCTAATCTTGATTAATAAATCAGACCATGGAAACCTTTTATCCCTATGACTGCAATCAGCTGCATTTTTTCAAGCTCAGCATTGTCCTCTTCATATGTGCTGATCAGAACCAGACAAAGAGAGAAATACAAAGCTGGTGTAAATGCAGCTTTACTGATGCTGAATTTGTCCTAATAATTTAAATATAGTATTATTAGTAAGGCACTAACTAATCTTGGAAAGAAACATGGGTTCCTGAAAAAGGTCTAGGCCCTCCAACAAGCTCTGTGCAGGTAGACCCCTGTGCCTGTCCACTCATTACGGAATCAAAACCTAGCTCTGTTAGCACCTCTGTGGATTCTTCTGCTGAAAATATATTCTTCACAAAAACAAGACACGGATGAGAGTAGACAATATATTTTCTCCTTTTACAAGCTCAGAATACTGAGAAAGAAGGGTTTAAATAACTGGCATAATATGTTAAAATTCACTGACAACCTTTCTATAGCACTTTACATTCCAGGGACCTCAAATGCTTTCCAAACTATAAACCACACAGGTTTAACTTTAGCAGTGGCTTGAAAATATCCAAAAACTGACTTGCACTTCTTCCCCTCCCAGTCACTCCTCATATTTTAAAAATGTAGATTAGACAAGGGAAAGTATCATATGGTTGATGCTACAACTGGCACACAATACTTCCCTAGTAAGAGCAGTAACATTGGATTAATGTTATTAAGCTCAATCAGGCTTACGGCAATTTTACTGTAGCGATGTGGCTGTTACTTCTTCTATGGAAGGGACATGTAATAACAGACACAATGCTAAGGAGCTAAGAAGGAAAACATGGGGGAAAAGGACACACAGAGAAGTGATCAACACACAGCTGAACTGCTACATTTCAGGATGGAGACTATTTCATTCTCCTTTGTCTATCAGCCGATTAAACTTGTAATCAAAATAAAGAGGCATTTGAATCTCACATTTTTATTTCTCTCCATTTGAATGTACATGTTGGGGAAATGTTCTCAAACACAGTATGCACAGAAGAACCACTTGACTCACCACGGCAAGGGAGCAAACTGTAGCTGTTTAAATGGTTCACAACAATATTTAGAAGAGTAACAGAGAAAAAATTATCACATGTACATACATTTTAGGAAGACTTGAGTTGGGCAAATTGCAATTCATTCATTGTTTTAGAATTTTAACCAGAGCATCAAGACTCACCCCGCCCCCCTTCACTGAAAACATAACAGGAACATCAATGAAAGATTATCAGGATCTTAGTTTTATATCTCATCCAAAAGCATCTCAAAACAGAAGTGTGTCACCACCACAATGATGGGACACTGAGTATTTAATGCAGAGAGAAGAGTGCTACTATTCAATATTATCTGCACCAATATTATACACCACCAATATTATCTGCACCATCAATCTTTTCCTTGGAAATGTGCCATCTTGATCTTAGTATCTCATATTGCCAAAACAATATTCCGATATTATTTAATGTTTTTATACAATTATTATTATTAATGATAAAATGGTCAAAACTTCAACCACCATAAGCAGAATGTTTTATCACATAGTAATTGTTAATTACACTAGCTGCCTGTTGTTTCACACCTACCTAGGTAATGTTTCAAAGGAACAGAGGAGATGGTTTCCTTCACAAAGAAAGACTGTCTTCCATCTGCAACCTTCCAACTGCCCCACCCCACAAAAAATAGTCACTGACACCTACATCTTACAGCAATGAAGGCATTAAAATACCTCACAGCTGTACACTGTACTATATTCCATCCCAATATGGCTCAGTAAGACTTAGGACACTCTATTAACAGACTGTCCTTTTATTTTTCTTCGTATTTTTATGCAACGGAGAAGACAGTCACAACTGAATATAAATTCCATTAATTTCAAAGCACACCAAGTGTCGTAGTAATTTCCCAGATACACAAAGCACTTGCTTTGAGCCTAGAACTTATGGAATATAAAATTCAGTGCATTTCATAAAGACTATATCATTCAAATTACTTTAAAAATTAATTTTTACAGGAAAATTAAAATTGTATTAATTTTTTTCTATAGAAGTATCCATTGTAACATGTAATAAGTAATTCTGTATTATTCAAACAAAACAAGATAGAGAAATATATTGTGCTACAGTAGCATAACAGTATTAAAAGAAGCACAAACAGTGAAAACAGACAATTTAAAATATTAGTAAGTTTTTACTTGGACGCATAGATTTAAAAAAAACAGACAAAAAGATACCCATCTAACAGCTATATCTGCATTTTGCAATGCTTAAACTGCAACCAACTAGAGTTCAATAAGTAGAGTTTATATGCACAATATAGCTAGACTTATTTTAAATTTTGCCAAATTATTTCATCATCACATATTTATTAAAATTCATGGTAATCAAGACCTTTAATTTTTATCAGCCTGTACTTATATGCTATCTAAAGCGTTTGTCACCATTTCCGATCATAAAATATCTTTTGTACGCACTGAACAAAGTCTATTTTAGCATGAAGCATTTCCAGGAGCAGAGTCATGATTAATCGGGTTTTTAAATATCTTAAAGTATTAATCAGAAGATACCCCCCCTTCTACACTAATCTACCAATTTGCAGAGCCAACTTGACTACTTCGTTCAGACCAGGTGACAGAGGACAAGAACTCAATAGAGGATCATGATGCCAGCAAATGCAAAAGTATAAAGATGAAGAAAAGAAAGCTATTTAAACTGCAGGACTAGAAACTCTGGCTATTCATATGAAACAAGATTTCAATTTGCTTTAAAAAGTAAGAACAGGTATGATTTAATGCAACAAGAATGACACCACTGCACTGCCACTTTTCTTTGACACACCTGAATTCAAAGACTGGAACCCACTTTTTGTTCCAAGTAACTTTTATTGGGATTAAGGATGGAAATATATCCAGGATAGATGGGCATAACGAAGTAGTTATTTTATTTCTTTTCCTCTTCCACGTGACAAGCACCAGGGTGAAAAAAATGTATCACTTGTGTCAGACAGATAACTGTATATCCTCATGCTTCTGACACAGAGGAGTATTAAATGTAGTGCTCAGTAGATTAACTACAAGAGCAATGTTGGTGCTTAATATGCACTTGATCTTGAAATGTGAGTGCATGTAGTGAGTCAACAAACAGAACATGCTGTACCAGCTGACTCATGTCACTTTGCTGAAGTTCACTCTGCACCTGCAAAGCTGCAGCTAGATCAAGCAGGACATTGTTTACTAACTGAAATGGTACGTGAAAGGCTTAATAAATTGGCGAAGCATGGGAGTTTTTTTTTTTTAACTTAGATTTTTAAAAAAATCACACACTCCCCCCCAAAAAAGGTCAGTGGCCATTTGAAAAAGCTGTATTTTATCTGGAGTGTTTGTTTTCTTTGTTTTATTTTATGAAGAGGGCAACATAGGTTAAACAAAGTCTTTGATGTATTTTTATAAAGAGTAGGTGCTAAGTAAGTATTGTGACTTATCTGTAATTTATTTCACCAGTTAAAACGATCTCTACTCAACTTTATTCATCTGATTTTCAGTCAGGTCCTGCTTAATTTTCTGGCTGGATTTATTGAGGTACGAAGAAATCAACTGACTTGCTTAAGGTCACAGAAAGACTCTTCTTAGAAGAAATTAGGATCCTGCTGGCTTCTATGATTGATTCTGGTCACAAGGATTTTTATTCTTTCATTCTCAACTCTAAGTTAGGTGCCTTCAATCTAAGAGGACCATCAGAAAGACTCCCAGAATGCATTTTTCATTTAGAATATTTTATTTCTCTCCTGAAAGAAAGCACATATATTTTTATGGAATCAGTTTTCAAAGTTTCCTTCTGCCCTCTTAATGAAGGGTCTGGAAACAAAAATAAGTTGAACCATTAAGCATCTTTACTATACAACAGATTACAAAATGGTTCCTAGCACAATTAGTAGTGAATAACTTGAATTAACTCCACCAATGCCGGTCCCAAGCCCGGATGAAAAAGGAGGAGGATTGGGCATGGGGCTAGCAACCCCATCCCGTAAAAATTTACCCGCTACAGAAACGCAAGCAATAGATAATTCACAGACCAACTTCCTGGAAGATGAAGGATCTTCATTTACCTGAAGACGCATGATGCTGGGTGGTGAAAGCCGCAAGGAAGCCACTGGGACACACCTTGTGGAAATCACCAACTAACATCACCAGACAGGCTCTGAGGTGGAACCCCCAAGGCAAGCCAAAGAAAGGCCATCCAAGTAACATCTGGTGACGTGACCTTGAGGCAGACATCATAAAGATGAGATACAACTGGAATCAACTTGAAAGAATGGCCCAGGACAGAATTCTCTGGCAATCTATTGTTGGCGGCCCATACTTTGAGAGGGGTGGAGGGCATAATGATGATGATGATGAACTTCAATTACTACAATAATACTGCTTATTTCACTCACTTAGAATCTTACAAACTGTTTCTAAATGTAGTTATGATTGCTAAGTGATAATCACAGTCATCTATCCCATAATTTACAAGACATACACATGCAAGAAAACAAGAAAATTAATAATCATAGGTCTCACACTACCCACATAATAAGCATCTTATGTTTAAGGTGTTTCATTACAGCACAACAACCTTAACACTAATTATTATTATTAGCATAGCACATAGGAGCTAGGTTAGTCCAGGCTAGGGGTTGGCAGGGCAAACTTTGCTATGGCCCTGTGTTAAAGGCCAGAGATGGATAAGAGTGAAGCATGGTGAGAATCTACAACCATATCAATGAAAGAAAGAGAGGAAATATGAACAAATGAAGATATGGACAATTGTTTAAAACAACTGAAAATATTAGTGTCAGCCCTCCCCCAAACGCACACTCATCGCCACTCACAGGCAATACTTATCATGGCTGGGGCTGTAATGTGGCACTAGACAGTGGTGTTCCACAGCTGAAGTGCTCATAAGCACATAATTAAAAAGTTTTATGGGAAAGAAGGTTGTTTTTATTAACCTTACTTTCACTTTCTGTTGTGATTGTAAATACAATTGACACATCTGTCTATCTGCAGCTGCTGCTATTGCAGCCTTGAGAGGTGCTCCCTCCACATTTGTAGAACGCCTGACACTGACGTAGAGGAGAAAGAAGAGGACGAGGGAGGATACATTCAGTGAGATCCTGCTAGCCCATGTTGTGAACTCAGGGCCTGATGGGCCAACATGGTAGACAGCATGAAGAAGGAGAGAAAGGAGACGAGAAAATGCATAAAGTTCTAAGAATCCCATGAGAATATAGAACGGGAGATCCATCAGGACATAATGGAACTTCTCAGGCAGCAAACACAAATGCTCCTGATTCTAGCTGACCTACAGGTCCAACAATCAGACTTGCCATCCTGGCAGTCCCTGGAAAACTCCATGGTGGTAGCTTGTACAACTCTCAACAATCCACTTGGCATCATGGGTCGCATTCCTACCCCTACAACAGCAGACCAATAGACAGCAAGATCAACCACAGCTTCACATACGTCAGGCCTGCACAACTTGGAAAGCAGCGAGGGCCATATTACTTCAAAAAAACAAGTTGCGGACTGGAAAGCCCTGCCCTCGCCCTGCCCCCATCTGCTTCCCCCCACCCCACCACTTGGCTTGCTCCACCCCTACTCACCCCCCCGCAGGCCGCACAGTGAGCCTGTGCGGACTGCATGTGGCCCCCGGGCCGCGTGTTGTGCAGGCCTGACATACGTTAACCTATGTCAGTCACAGTTCATGTACTTGTAGCCAAAATGGATTGCATTTCTGCATTGAAAGGGATAGAACCATTTGCTGCCTTTCTAAATATAAGTCTCATTCAGTTAGTTAATTTGTTTTTTAAAGTTTGTATTGTCCTTTTTAATTTACATTTCCCCCTCATCCCTCCAGTGACTGCTTTTGTTGGTCAATAAAATTCCTTTTTTTAAAATAATCTTGATTAGTTTACCACACATACTGCAGTATACACAGCAGCACTCAAAGCATCCAGTACTTTGAAAGTGTTCAGCACCACAAAACTCAGAGGTTCAACACACCCAATAGTGTGTAAATGTACAAGTAAATGTACACTGCATAATTAAATTTCAATTAAAAATAATGTAAGTTATAAATGTACAGCAAAATACAATAATTCATAGGTTCACTATACAACAATGTATAAATATACATCAAGTACTATACCATTCCTAAAAACCCACAAACCTTCAGGGCCAGAGCACAGTCAAGCACAGCACATAAATGTGTCTGAGGTCTTGTCTACACTACCAGCTGGATCAGCGGGTAGAGATCAATCTATTGGGGATCGATTTATTGTGTCCCGACGAGACACAATAAATCGATCCCCAGAGGCACTCCTGTCGACTCCGGAACTCCAACTCGCCAAAAGGCACAAGGCAGAGTTGACAGGGGAGCCTGCTGTTGACCACTGCTGCCGTGAGGATGCAGGTAAGTCGACCTAAGATGCTTCAACTTCAGCTACACTATTCACGTAGCTGAAGTTGCGTATCTTAGGTCGACCCTCCCCGCTAGTGTAGACCAGGCCTGAGACTCTTAAAGTACTCTTTCAAAGCCTCTCCCATGACTACACAGAGCTCTACACTGGGCTCTTTAAAGGCTCTTGTTTCTGGTTGGTCAAACTCAGCAGACAGCCACTTCAGCAACAACTCCCTCCCCCACAGCTGATACCATTATATACTAAAATGTAATTAGCAGAAATGTAGTTTGTTTCATAGCAGGTTATGAATACAAATTATATTTTTCAGTGGCAGCATACTGAATCAGGTTGCCAGACACTGCAAAATAGAAGAAATTACAGTGCACTGTGCCTGTGTTAAATCTAATTGATTTAAATAGTAGTACTATGGATGAACAGGCTTTATGAATTTGAAACACACTGTAGAGAGACATAGGAACTTCTTTCTTTGCACAAAATGAACAGCAGGTTTCAACTTCAGAAATCACAGATGAATGAACGGGATAGTGAGCTGGAACCAGTTATGCCCAACAGAAACAAAATGAGCCATGTTAACAAGTTAAGTGAGAAAGGGGCTGATTTACTTTCACATTTTTCCCATGGGCTGTGAATCAGCTTTTAAATTAGAGCAACCCAAGACAGACTGGTTTCATAAAGGGCTCAGTCCTGCACAGGGTTACATGAATAAGCAAAAAGCAAAGAGAGGAGTAGGATTTAAATACTGACCAAAGTGTAGCAGCTTTATTAAAAAGTAAAATTCAGACAAAAGTGGCATTGATAACAAAGTCAATTTTATTTAACCCTTAAAATCATATTTTTATGTAGGGATCACAGAGAATGCCATGTCATGAATCTATTTAAACAGAACTTGTTATAATTTAAAATGAAATATTCACTGCAAACTTTAAAAGATTACAGCATACCCATCGGCCTCTACAAATTACTGATTGGTCCTAATTAGGATATTGTATGTGAAGTTATATACTAAAACTGCAACCGTTAAGTACTCAAACTGCAGTTTGCTTTCCTGGTGGAGGGTCATTACCAGGAGCACTAGAAGAGCTCTCGCCCAACACTTGCATGTAACTACACTTGCACTTCAAAGTGCTGTTGTGGGAGCATTCCAGCGACAGTGCTTGGAAGTTTCCAGTGTAATCATGCCCTTAAAAAGAGGGTTGGGACTGAAAGTTTTCCTCCAGAACCTTAGGGACAGTTTGTACACAGGAGGCTCTTTGTGAATGCTGGACCATTCCTACAATTAATGGGTATGCTGTGAAACGGTCTTAAAGCAACGGGAACTTTATTAGGAAAGGCATTTTATCTAATATGAAAGTAAAACCTGAGGTTGCCTTTTATGTTTATTTTTTGTTAATTTGTATGTTTGCTTCCACTTACTATTTCATCACTGAATCTGTGTTTTTCTATTTTTCTATTAGTTTTCTATGAAATTAATTATTTTCATCCAAAGAGATATCTGGTGTGCACCATGTGTAGTATCAGGGGCTTTGGTTTCACCCTTCAGGGTTATGAATAAGGCTATGTTTTAGTCATGGGTATTTTTAGTAAAAGTCATGGATGGGTCACAGGCAGTAAACAAAAATTCATGGCCCATGGCCTGTCTGTGACATTTACTATATACCCCTCACTAAAACTTGGGGAGGGGCTTATGGAGGGCGGCCCGAGTGCTGACGGGCAGGGGAAGGGAAGAGTGCGGGTTTGCAGTACGCAGCCCAGGACCCCTGCTGGTGCTGGGGGTGGAGAAGGCGGCAGGGCCAGCAGGCTCCCTACTTGACTCCACACCTCTTCCCACCCCCAGAAGCAGCAGAGTTTGGGTGCTGGAAGGGCAGGGGGTTGGGGCACAGGACAGGGTGAGACAGGCTCTGGGCAGCGCTTACCTGAGGGGCTCCCTGAAAGCGGCGACAGTCCTCTCATTCAGCTGCTAGGCGGAGGCATGACCAGGCAGCTCTGAACGCTGCCCCCACAGATCCCACTGGCTGCAGTTCTTGGCTAATAAGTGACTGCCCCAGCAGTGGCCAGTGCAACTGGCGAAGAGGCTGCCTGAGCTGCCCCTGAGCCAGGCACACTGGCCGCTGCAGAAGTCATGGAAAGTCACAGAATCCGTGACTTTCTGTGACCTCCATGACAAACTCACAACCTGGGTTATGAACCAGAGGGGAAAAGTGCAAGTGTCTGGTAATTCAGAACTTGGGGAGGATGTATTAAAGGAGACTAGGCTGTTGATGTCAACCTGAAAACAGTAACTGGGCTGGTGAGACTTTATATCTGTGGACTAGGTACAGATGTCAGAATTGAACCATACCTGCACGGCATTAAGGCCCCCCAGGTTACAAGGCAGGCAGTGACAGAACCCCTTAGCATCACACCCACATTCTGCAAATCAAACCCTTTTCTGCATCCAAAAAATGATTAGTGATTTTTGGAAATGCTGGCCTTGAACTCACGGGTCTGTTATAATGCAATATAAGGGTTTGTACCAACCAAACAAAAATGAAGTAATTATGGCTAGGACACTGCTCTCCATTTAAGTACTTAATGTTCATTCAAATTCATGGCTTTACTTGTCCCATAGCAACCCCAAGCCCACAAACATGCAAGGGATTGGCTCTCTCTCACTAATCTACAGTACATTTAAATATGCCCTTGATATAACTATTCCTAGTTTCCAGTGAGCACGCTGCCTTTCTCCATAGGATAGACATTTCCACAGAAGTTAAAGTGTCTGGACTTTGTCAGAAAACAGAATAGGAGCCTGATAGATCTGTTCCATTCGTCAATGAATCACAAACATAAGACAGCTTCAACAGGATTCTACAGATTCTAACACTACACGTTGGCTTCTATACCTGCAAATTATAGTACAACTAAACAAAGCACTTCTGGATATTTATAAAGGAAAGGCCACTTATTTTAATTTGCACTATGGCAGCACTCACAATGCTAGGTGATGTCCAAACAAATAAGAATTTAATTATTTATATGCCCCCCATTATTGTAGTATCTGTACACCTCATGAACAATGAATTTCTCCTCAAAACACAAAGTCGGGAAGTATTATCTCCTTTTTAAAAAGAAAACAACCCCCAAAATAGGTAATTTGCTCATCTTCACACAGGAATCCTCCGGCAGAGCCAGTAACTGAACCTGGGTCTCCCAAATTCCAATCCAGATCTTTGAAATGATATAGGAAAGGCAGGATATGGCCAAGGCAGAGATGTGTACACCCAAGAGAGAGAGAAGTCATATATGACCACATGATTATCAACCTGAGAGAGAGGGAGAACTGGCTGCATCAACAATAAGACAATAGGATAACATGACAGGTATGGAAAAAAGATCTGATATGGAGGAGAGCCGTACACAAGTGGTACACTGGAGGATACAAAAGGTAGCAAGTTGAGACTGTGAGCATGGTAGTCAATGGGAGCAGAACTAGTGCTAGCTGACCAGGAAGATGGCAGAGCTAACTCAGGAGAGGATAAATTTATAGTGAAGAGTCTGTAAAGCCATGGGACTTTCACTAGAGGCATTCGGAGGCACAAGAGCAAAGGAAATAGATATTGGTGGTCACAAAGCGATAGGTATAGCAGTGACAGGCTCAGACAATCCTTTGAAAAGAAAGACAGAAGAGTTCACAGCAGTAGAGATTCAGCAGGCGGCAGAGACAGAGACACCACAAGCAGAGAGAATACAGGACTAAAGTGGCAGAGACACTGTAAACACTGACATATTGGACACTCTAGAAGGCCAAGACAAAAAAAGAGACATGAGCCAGTGCACAGTGCTGCATGAGGCAATCATCAGAAAGAGGGAGCTCAATGATGGAAAGATAAAAGGTACTTAATGAAGCACCTATTAGGCTGGTGTTTAATTAAGATAAGGTTGAAGGTGAAGACCACCATGATGGGAGATGTTAAACAAGAATATAAAGAGCAAAAAGGCAGAAGCTCAGGGGCTGGAGGAGAGTGTAGAAGCTGAAACTGCCATGAATGAAGGTGGAAGACTATGATAAAGGAAAGAGAAGAACCAAGTGACCAACTCAGAAAGGAAGGAAGATGGTGGAAAGTTAAATGATTTCTCCCTTCCACATAACCAGGACTCTGATGAAATGTTGCTCAAAGGAGGATATTCGAAGAGAAGTTGCACAGCAAGTGCACACTTCAGGAGAAAATAATCCCAATTCACGCCTCTCCCCCATCGCCATGTCCTTTAAGGACAATTTGGCTGAGCTATATTTGAGAGAAGAGGCTGTCTTTGAGGAGAACTGCTGTACAGACAATGTCATTCAAAGGGGAATTCATGTTTCTGATACAGGAAAATGGATGAAGTGAGTAATTTAAGTAGCCATGGCTAGCAGTGATGTTTTTGGAGAGGGAAAAAGCATCCCGATGTTATGCAGGAAGTCAGACTAGATGATCAAAATGGTGCCTTTCTGGAATTACAAAAAAAAAAAATAAAAGTCTATGAATCCCAGATGAAGCATGAGAAGGGGACTGATGAAGTAAAGAATAGAGAAGCAGAGACAGTAACATGAGGAAAGTGCGGAAGGTGAAAAGGGTAGAGTTAAGTCTCCCCAGAATTAACAAGGACGCAGCATATAGATCTGTGAGGGTGAGAAATGCCAGAGAAGGAGAGAAGGGAGAGAGGAAAAAAAAAAAAAATGACACAGATGGTTTGAGTAGTAGATAGGGGAGATGCAAAAAAGGAAGAGACCACACACAGAAGAAATGTAGTACAGGGCATAATGGCAAAATGCAACTGGACAGCACAATAATTAGGTAGATGTATTAGTTATTACTAAGTTGTTTTCAAATGATTGATTAATGCAATTTTATTTCTTCTTTTGGAGCCACAGTTTTTAGCTCAACCTCTCTAGTTAGCTTTATCATCATGTCCCAATTTCATTTTCAAGCTCAAAAAAGTATTAAGAGTCAATAGCTATTTAATTATATATTTATGCTGCACAGAAATGTTTAATGTACAAGTCTGCATTTGGACCTATTATCTTAGCTCAATTGGGCCTGAGTTCAAGGAATGTGCAAATTCATAAAAAAATGGCAGTGTTTTCCTTCCAATGCAGCAGGCTGACCTAAATTAAGAATGATTTAGCCAGCTCAGTGCCCTAAAGTGCACTAACTACAAGCTTCTGTGCAAATTTACACAACTGCTCTTTGACTATTTTACATAATTTCTTATTTTACTTTATTCCCAGTAAAACATTTTTCTTGAAATGTGTTTACTTTTTTTGTGAGACACTTTCTTAAGCCCCTGTGGTCTATGCTGGGAATTTACATCAGTATAGCTACATCTCTCAGGGGGGCGGATTTTTTTTAGATATTTTTCAGATTTCTGTAAGACAGATATAGAAAGACATCAGAATTAACATCCCTGAAATGCACGGAGCCAGTTTACACCTCTCTCAGGAGCTCACAAGAAATTTGAGCCTGGGGCTCTGCTATTTGGTTTTATTCACATTCACAAGGTGCTTATTTTTAAGTGCTCTTAAATTCCACAAAACTAATGGATGAATCTCTAATACACCAAGTAAAGCTTTCTATTCCCACCAGTGACTGGACAAGTAGATTTGTCAAGTGTTGATTTAAACATAAAGGTCATGCCCCAGTGTTTTTTGATTGTTTGCTTTAGGTCAGGTGATTCAGTCCTCCTGTTTCCCTCCCACCAGGGCTCTGAGTTGGATGTTTCAGAGTCAGTACTTTTACCTGATAAGATACCATTCCTACAGTAATACATTTTTTCCCCGTTCTTCCCCTCTGGTGTCTGAACTCTTGCCCTTCTTTGGACATTGATGCCTTTCTTACCTCATTTCCTTTGTCACCCCCCCCTCATCTACCCTAGATGTGATATAAACACATAGAAAAATGTGACTAGTGCTTCAGGGCTTGGCTACACTGGCACTCTAACTTGCTAGCTCAGGGGGGTGAAAAATCACCCCCGATTGCAGAAAGTCTGAGTGCTTTAATGCGCTAGCATGGACAGGCTCCGAGCGCTCAGAGATAATCCCCTTGTGGAGGTGGATTACCAGGAGCGCTGGAAGAGCTCTCTCCCAGCGCTCCCGCGTGGCCAAACTCACACTTCAAAGTGCTGCTACAGGAGTGTTCCCGTGGTAGCGCTTTGAAACTTCCAGTGTAGCCAAGCCCTCAATGTCTAATATTAGTTCAGCTTCCAGTGAACCCTAACGGGACTGCATACTGAATTGCCCTGAAAACATGTCTTGGAATGGTTTTGCAGGTGCAAAGCAGCTTGAAATGAAGCCTATTACCAAAATATTAGAAATCAGACCAGCCAGACGTTTGTCAGTAACAGAGATATCTTTTACAAAGTTTTTCCTCATATCAGTGGGAGCAGTCACTCTGCTTAGAAACTCTTCTTGCTTTTACTTCTAAGAACACAGGGCAAAGTCATCACCATTCCGGAACTAGTGCTGGCCTGTTTCTTTGTTCACCTGTTTGGCTGACATTCTAAGTGCATGCACAGTTTTCCGTCACAGAAGTAGTTAATGTTCCATGAGTAACATCAAACAAAAACACAAGCCATGCATGTAGCTACCTACAGGCAGCAAGTAGAAATCCTAAAAAAATTCAGATTAATCTTAGTTTACTGATTACAACATATAACAACAAAACAGCCTTTTACGTTTGCAAGCACAATATGAAAGAGAAACTAACAGACCCTGAGACTGCTAACATGCTACAGAAAAACCAAAACCCAGTTTATAAATAAAGATAATTTTTTCAATGCCTTTAATAAGGCAGCAGGAAGAATAATCCATTTGACATTTTGACTTGGTAAGGGGGTTTTGGTATTTTTCAAGATGGCCTAAACTTGGGAACTCCAATTCTGCCAACAGTTTTTGTTCCTTAAATGAAAAGCCCAACAAAACAACATCCTATATGTTAGGAGAGAAATCATGTTTTGTTCAATGCTCTACAATAACAACACTTCCTGGGAAAGTGTTATTTTAAAGTAACATGACAAAGGACAGGTGAGCCTGCATCTTTTTAAGAAGGAAGAACATAGTCTGTTTTATTAGACTGAAATCTATTAATAAACACCGACATTAAAAGCCCATATGTTTTCTAGAGATTTAACCATCTTGAGAGATATAATAATGTAGTATTTTTAGTAACAGAACTGCATAAAATCTAGTTTATGTATCCCTAAAAGCATATCCAGGGACAAAATTAAATACCCTTAATGGAAATACAATTTTACACAGACAGTTGGAAACTGGAAAACTGTGTCAAAAGCAGTAATTAAATATTTAACCCATTCATAGCACATGCAGCACAAAAATCTAAACATCAGACAACAAACTTGTGAAATAAAAATCAAAGTATGAAATATTTAGAGAAAAAATCAGACAAAGAATGAACCAGCAAAAATACCTAACCTGACTATGGAAAGAATCTTGTAAATGGCAAACATCTCTCAGAACTAGTAGGAATCTGGAGAGTGTTAGCTGAGCCACAACAAAAAGTCTAAGGCAGGAGAAGGTGGGTGTAAGTGAAAAGGACTCAAGAATTGTTTGAATGAAAGTTTGATGTACATTTGCAAATTGCATAGATCTATACTGAGTCATATTCTATCAGTACTCAAAGAACTACACTTGCAGAAGACCTGGAGAGAAAACGAACAACAAGTATTACTTTCTTTGCACAGGGAGCAGCAGAGAAGCTAGGGAAATATATATTTAATTTGGACAAGGAAGGCAACATGTTTCCATCTCTCTCTAAGCAGACCCAATAAAGTTTGTACAAAGCAGATATGTTAACAGTGGGATTTATTCCTGTTAGAATGGAAGGAGCAGTTTTCGACACTGCCAATCTGAGAGGTGTTTTAGAAATGTTTGGAGGGTTTTGTTCTTACTGTGAAATCAATGTCATGTTTTCAATTCCAAATTAATGACTCTCAGAGATGAAATACTAATACTGTCATAATATGATTTCACTTCTTTGTAGGACTTTTGAAGGGCAAACCAAATTTTAATAAGGAAACGGAATCAGATCAAGAAAAAGGAGACAAAAATTGTGATTAATCTTTAAGGTCTTTCGGGCAGGCGTGGCGGGGGAGGGACGGGGGACATTCTCCATTTGATACTGTCCTGCAAGAGTTCTTAGATTTATTTTTTTTATGTTTTGTAATGGCACATAATTTAATAATCCAACAACAAAATAAAGCCTCCATTTTGGTTATTAATCCTGTAATGACACAAAAAATTAGATAGTCTTCTGAAATGTAATATTTGTGTGTTCAAAAACATTTCTTCTCTATCCTTATTTACAAACCGATTCCCCTCCCCACCCTGTATGTTACCCCATGTTTTCTGAGGGACCATGCACCCGCAGATCCCACTAACTGGTAAACAGCTTCTTTTACAGAAAATCTACTATATATGAAGGCTAGCAGAACCCATTGGCAGAGAACTATATTTAGACAAATTTGCAAAACCTGAGTTTTCAGTTACCATGCTAATTAAAAATGAAGTTGTGCACTTGACTCCAGTGGGAGTGTGGGTTTCATTGCAGATGCTTTGCAGCTTGCTAAGAAAACAGTTAAAACAATCCCCTCTATTTGGGGTTTTCTTTGTATAGAAACACCTTTATTTTATTAATAACAAAAAAATTATTCAAACCTGAAAACCTTTATCAAAATTTAGTTTATTCAAATATTTGTATTATCTTATGAAAATAAATTGTGACAAAAAATTAAATAGCATAGTAAATAGCATGTAGCCAGTTGCAGGATCAGAGTCATAATTAACAGTCTTACCCATCTGTAATTTCCAATGGCCAATACTTTAATAGAAAATGTTCTTCTGATTTTACTATTTCAGACTGCTAAAACCTCTAGAAAGGCAGGTTCACCAAGAAAAGTAGTTCTGTCCTTGCGCTACAGAAATATCAGCATTCTTAGAACTGGATTTCAAGAAAGCAATCCCCTGACTAATTTATTTTCTTGTGAGCTACAAAACATTAGTTCTGAGACTTTATAGAAGCAGATCTTTTCAAAGTGAACTTTGACTTTTTTGATTAAGTCTTTGATATAGCAGTATCTTGAAAACACTTCCTCATGTCAAAGAGATTTTGGCTTATGACACACACCAGTTTGCTTGTGATTTCATACTATTTTACCTGCTGCTTTAATCCTCTTAATTTTTAGTTTTTTAATAAATATTTATAATATTTGATAAACAACTGCATATACAGAAGTATTACTGTTATAACTCTTCAACCTTTCAGGTCCAGAAAAAAGGCAACTCTTTAAATGACCTTATCCCTAAATGAGCCAATAGGGAGACACACAATACAGTAAATAAGCTGAGGAAGACTCTGTAGCACCTTAGAGACTAACCAGTTTATTTCAGCATAAGCTTTCGTGGGCTATAGCCCACTTCATTGGATACAAAGAATAGAACAGAAGTAAGATGCATTTATACACACAGAAAGCAAAAAAATGTTGTACATTAGCATACCAATTAGCATACCAATTCTAAAAGGCTGTTTAATTTGGATGGGCCATTATCAGCAGGAGAAAAAAATTCCTTTTGAAATCGATCTCTGTGCCTGGCAGGTGCTACAATGTCTTTCTAATCATATTTACGGATACAGACTAACAAGGCTGCTAATCTTAAACCTGACACAAGTACAGATACACCAGAGGAACAAATGAATTTGAAAAGTCAGCTGTATCCAGATGTCTGGACAAACGGCATGCAATGCACTATATACAGATTAATACAAAGCCATGGGATGAGACATGCCACGTCCAACATTGCCCTACAGTTCGGGTGGGGATAAATTCCGAGGGCTCTACACCCTATGTCACAGTTTGGAAATGGGGGATTAGAAGTGAGTGAACCTTAGGATGGATCCAGTTTATCACGGTAACAGAACTCCCTGGGGGACTCAAGCTGAATCCTAGGGGCTGTCCATACAGCAGGTAAACGCCCTAAGATTTGTGGGACCTTCAATTTGTACATGTTTGTTTCCATATTACAAAGTATTACAAGGGGTGGGAGGGTCTTGAAAAATCACCCGAAAACGTGTTGTAGGGGAAGAGAGAGTCCCCGCCACTGAGAAAGGGGAAGGGGGGGGGGGAAATCAGAGTCTCTGCCCCTCCCTCCCGGGCATGCCCTGCGCAGGAGGGGCTGGGAGGGGGGAATCACGGAGGGTGGAGAAGTAAAGCCCCCGCCCAGGGCGCTCCCGGAAGGGCGGGAACAGTCCTGCCAGCCCCGGCACTGGGTGTGTGGGACGGGGGGTGGGGGGGTCCAGTAGCGTCCCTTCGCCTGTAGCGGGAACCCAAAGACCCTCCCCCACGTCTCCGCCACTGGCCGGGTTGCCCCGTCCCCAGCCGTCGGAGCTAGCGGCCCTTTCCCCTGGTGAAACTTACCGCACGGGGCTTCTCTACCCCGCCGCCGCCAGCCCCGCACGCCGCTCGGGGGAGCAAACCTGCGAGAAGATGGCGGCTCGCAGCCTCCGCTCCGCCGGCGGGCAGAGGTGGGGGCTGGGTCCCTGAGCCCGTCGGCTGGCGTGGGGCGACATCTAGCGGCGGCAGGAGGAACACGGGCGGCGAGCGCGGCACTGGCCACTAGGGCAGGGGGCGGGTCCTGGCCTCGCAGGGGCAGGGTCCGGCCGAGTGGAGAGTGGGAGGGGAGAGGTCTGTTCCCAGCGACTGCAGCCCCACCCCCCGCCCCGGCTATTCGGGGCCCTTCGCAGCCCGTCCGTGGCACGGCGCCAGGGCCCGGGTCTCCGCGACTGTGGGGCCTGGCTTGGGGGAAGGGGGGAACCGCCCCCCAGCACTCACCGGCGGCGCGCCTGGGGCGGGGTCACTGCACTTCCCGCCGCTGGGCAGGGCGGACCCTACCCGCTGCGGTCCTCAGGGGAGTGGGGGCGGGACGGGGCGAGGGCTTTGGGGAAGGGGTTGGGGTGGGAAGAGGCGGGGTTGGGGCGTAGCCATGGGGAAGAGGCGGGGCAAAGCAACGAAAATGTCCTGGTGGGTGCCCTACGCACCTGCCTACAGGTAGTGACGGTCCTGACGTCAGCTCTGACCCTCCAAACCCAAACCAAGTGTAAGTCATGTGATGTCTGTTTGACTCTGCAGACAGCCTGCGAGACTGTCTCAGGGTGATCAACCCTCCAGTCCCCATTGAGTTTTTCAGAGTGTCAGCTCCACAGCCCAGGACTGATACTTCAGTGTCAACATTAACAATCCCAGCAGATTTAAGACAATCCCAGCAGATTTAACAAAAAAGAGGCAAAGCCCCTGGGAGGTGAATTAATAGACCAATTCCTCTCATGCTCAGGACATAACATTCATTTTATGAAGTCTGCCCCCTTACTTTGCTGCATAATGAACTGTAAAATGGCTTCACTATTCCTGTTGAGATTGTTTCTGATTGTATAAAATATTAATAACCAGAGGTGATGCATAACTGTTGATAGTGGGGAGGGACAATTTAAAGGTTTGGCCCCCCTCCAACAGTTCAAGTCATAGTCGTTCCTCACCCCCCTCCAGGCAGATCCCACCCCTTACACGCAGTCACCCCTCCCATGAAGCAGTGGCCCTCCCTGCAGTGCCCAGCTGTTGCTCCTGCCTCTCCCTGTGGGGCACAGTCTGCAGTCCACTGGCCTCCAAGGTCAAACTCCACTGGCTCAGCTCTGCCAGCTGTCCACTGGTGGGAGCCCAGCAGTACCATTTGACTGAGTAGAGCTGGCTCTGAGTCAACAGCCTGGCTCCAGTCCTGCCTCAAGCCCCTTGCGCCTGGATGGTTTCCAGCCAGGGCTTCCAAGAACATAAGTATGGCCATACTGGGTCAGACCAAAGGTCTGTCCAGCCCAGTATCCTGTCTACCAACAGCGGCCAATGCCAGGTACCCCAGAGTGGGTGAACCTAACAGGTAATGATAAAGTGATGTGTCTCCTGCCATCCATCACCACCCTCTGACAGACAGAGGCTAGGGACCCCATTTCTTACCCATCCTGGCTAATAGTCATTAATGGACTTAACATCCATGAATTTATCCAGTTCTCTGTTAAACCCTGTTATAGTCCTAGCCTTCACAACCTCCTCTAGCAAGAAGTTCCACAGGTTGATTGGGTGATGTGTGGAGAAGAACTTCCTTTTATTTGTTTTAAACCTGCTGCCCATTAATTTCATTCAGTAGCCCCTTGTTCTTATATTATGGGAACAAGTAAATAACTCCTCCTTATTCACTTTCTGCACACCATTCATGATTTTATATCCCTCTATCGTGTCTGCCCTTAGTCTCCTCTTTTCCAAGCTGAAAAGTCCTAGTCCTAGCCTCTTTAATCTCTCCTAATATGGGACCTGTTCCAAACCCCAATCATTTTAGTTGTCCTTCTCTGAACCTTTTCCAATACCAGTATATCTTTTTTGAGTTAAGGAGACCACATCTGTACACAGTATTCAAGATGTAGGTGCACCATGTATTTATATAAGGGCAATAAGATATTCTCCATCTTTTTCTCTATTCCTTTTTTAATGACTCCTAACATCCTGTTTGCCCTTTTTACTGCTGCTGCATACTGGATGTCTTTAGAGAACTATCCACGATGACTCCAAGATCTTCTTCCGGATTAGTTGTAGCTAAATTAGCCCACAACATATTGTATGTATAGTTGGCGTTATTTTTTCCAATGTGCGGTACTTTACATTTATCCACATTAAATTTCATTTGCCATTTTGTTGCCCAATCACTTAGTTTTGTGAGATCTTTCTGAAGTCTGCTTTGGTCTTAATGCATCTAGTCCCGGTGACTTGTTACAGTTAAGTTTATCAATTAATTCCAAAACCTCCACTAGACACACTTCAATCTGTGAGAATTCCTCAGATTTGTCACCTACAAAAGACGGGTCAGATTTGGGAATCTGCCTAATGTCCTCAGCCGTAAAGACTGAAGCAAATAAATTGATTTAGTTTCTCCGCAATGACTTTATTGTCTTTGGCCTGGTCTACACTAGTGGGGAGGGTCAACCTAAGATATGCAACTTCGTCTGAAGTCGACGCATCTTAGGTTGACTTACCTGCTGTCCTTACGGCGGCAGCAGTCAGTAGCGGGCTCTCCCGTCGACTCCAGCTTGCGCCTTTTGGCGAGCTGGAATTCCGGAGTCGACTTTAGGGAGCAATTTATCGCATCCTGATGAGATGTGATGAATTGATCCCCAATAGATCGCTCTCTACCTGTCAATCCAGATGGTAGTGTAGACAAGTCCTTTAAGTGCTCCTTTTATATCTCAATCATCCAGAGACCCCACTGGTTGTTTAGCAGTCTTCCTGCTTCTGACGTACATTAAAAACATTTTGTTATTACCTTTCAAGTTTTGGGCTAGCTGTTCTTCAAACTCCTTTTTGGCTTTTCTTTTTAACATTTTTACATTTCATTTGGGAGTGTTTATGTTCCTTTCTATATTCCTCAGTAGGATTTGACTTCCACTTTTTAAAATATGTCTTTTTATCTCTCACTGCTTTTACATGGTTGTTAAGCCACCGTGGATCTTTTTTAGTTCTTTTTCTGTATTTCTTAATTTGGGGTATACATTTAAGTTGGGCCTCTATAATGGTGTCTTTGAAAAGTGTCCATGCAGCTTGCAGGGATTTCACTTTAGTTACTGTACCTTTTAACTTCTATTTAACTAACGCTCTCATTTTTGCATAGTTCTCCTTTCTGAAATTAAATGCCAGTGTTGGGCTGTGAGTTGTTCTTCCCACCACAGAATGTTATATGTTATTATATTATGGTCACTATTTCCAAGCGATCCCATTATAGTTACCTCTTGGACCAGATACTGCGCTCCCTCAGGACTAAATCGAGAGTTGCTGGGAGCTCCTGCGCATTAGCCACCCAGCGGCCCTGGTTAAATTCTCCCTGGATTCCCGTGTGAGACACTAGGGCCCAACCCCACAGGCCAGTGGTGACCCCACGGCAGGCCCAGCCCTGCAAGCCTAAGGCGGACAAAAAACTTGCCCTCCACACTTGGCATGGCTGGAGGGTCAGTGCCAGCATAAGTCGAGCCTGCAATGGAGGAGGACAAAGGGGGGCAGCTCACTGTTGCTGGTGTCCCTCTTTTGAAATAAACTACTCTGCACTCATATATTTTGAACCCACTCACTGCAAAAATAGAAATAAAAATATAAACCCTGGCAGAAATCTGCAGGGCACCTGACCCCATGTGACACCTCCCCCTTGAGTCACCTCTGTTATTAACCCATTTTAGCCTGAGTGGTTAGCCAATATTTGGGTCACTGTAAGGGGTTTTTCACTAGGAAGAGAATTTAGCCCAGTCAGTTTTAAACTAGAGAGCATCCAGCCAAATATGAATATTTTTCTACACCTAGATTGTGTCAATAAAGACACTGTTGCTAAAGAACTGTAGACTAATATTTCAAATATAAATATTTGCTATAACTAAACTACCAGTGTTGTACAGTTCCATCTGCAATGAGAAGTGCTTTCAAGTGACATAATTAATTTTAAGTTAATGAGATCACCAGAGAGACCATTACTCTCGGTCTACTTTTATTATTAATTGATTCACTGTTTCTTTTCAAACACTGAAAGTTAAGTTGCTCAAGTTTATTGGAAGTTAAGCCTAATGTGAGCCTGTGTATTTGCACTACACATGCTTTTCTTTTCCACTATGTTTCATATTTTTCAGTCCGGTGGCCAATGCCAGGTGCCTCAGAGGGAATGAACATAACAGGTAATCATCAAGTGATCCATCCTCTGTTGCCCATTCCCAGCTTCTCCTTTGCACTTCTACTATTTTGAAGTCAGTTCAGGGCCAATCTGGCCTCCCCAGTGTAAATTAGAGAAGCCTAATGACTATTCTGATTTACATTCAAGCTATGTCTACCCTACCACCTGTGCTGGCAAAACTTATGTCGCTCTGGGGTGTGAATACTCCACCTGGTGAGCGACATAAGTTATACCAACATAAGTGCTAATATGCACAGCGCTATCAGTGGGAGAAGCTCTCCCGCCAACATTGCTTATGCCGCTTGTGGGGTGTTTTTTTTTATGCCAGTGGGAGAGCTGTTGACATAGAGTGTCTTCACCAGATACACTGCAGGGACGCAACTGTATCAGTACAGCTGTGCTTCTGCAGTGCTGTATGTGTAGGCATGGCCGCAGTTGCCTATAGTCCGAAGAGGTCATGTCAGCATCTACCAACAGCTCAAGTACAGAGACTTCAGAGCTTGCATGTATGGATTTAAAAGTTTGTTTTCATTTATATTTATGCATATGACTTTGATATTAGCTTCCTGTGAAAACTGTTACCAGCACAATCACTCATTTGTTCATAGCAAACATAAAAGGGGCACAATAATGGCTGACGCAAAGTCATTTTAAAGTTCCAGCAAATATTTACAGCCCTTCCAAATATCATCAGTATGTAAACTGTTTATTTTTTGCAATGCTTAGATTGGCAATGATTGTACCAGCTCGGTCCTCCTTCCAATGGAAGTTTAGTTTTCCTATTGATTTCAGTGAAAACAGGATTACATATGATAGTGTTTCTCCACATAGCCTTTAAACCTGCAGTCATTACTCAAGAAAAACTCCTAGTGACTTCCAAGGGTGTTTGTCTAAGTAATGGTGGCACAATCAGACCCCCAGTTTTTTTCTGCTCCAGATTTATACTGTTACCCTTTTTGAAGCAAGTTGCTAGTAAAAGTTCAAGTCTCTGCGGGTTGTTTCCATTACAAGGAGAAACTGATGATGAAGTGAGGTATCTTGGATGCAGTTCTGTTTGTTTACAAAAAATGTATAAAGTTCTGTTTCCCCGAACACAGGAGGAATGAAACAACAGGAGACAGTTTCTTTGCTCACAGCTCCAAGGCCTGTTTTAAGGAAGACCCAGCCTAAAAGCTCTCTCTAGGCTTTCCAGGGTCTCACATATAGTGTTTGTTGAGTCTGTGTTTAGTGCTTCCTTGGTACCTTCTTTCTCTCTCTCACACACACAAGCCCCTCATCATATAGTTCAAATTCGCAAATGGCTCACATGTACCTTTGTTTTGAGCAGTCACATGTGCCTGTATTTTGGGGTAGCAGCTGCTATTGTTTCATAAAGGAGCTTAACTCCTGTTTCTTACAGCTGTCTTAAATGACCAAGGGCAGTTACACTCACCAACCTCAAAGATATTTTTTTCAACTTATAACACCGTTGGACTAGCAGTATTTGCCAGATATTGAACAGCGTGTGCTCATTCTCCTGGGTTTTTCAAAGACCACAGTAATGTATCTCTACAGAGCCATTCACGAAAACATGAGTGTGGATTAGGCAGGAAATCTGTGGCTAAAAATACCTCAGGATTGAGTTTGAACAGCAGTTTATTAGATTACCTCTGATTTGTTTTAGTAATTACTTAGAAGCAATGTTCCCTTTCTGACATATGCAAGTTTTGGACCTGAAAGCTCATTCTTTAATTATATTCCCATTTGGTTCAGATAAACCCGAAATGCTTAGGGTTCAACTGATCACCATATTTGGATCAGGAAGGGATTTTCCCCTGGGTCAGATTGGCAGAGATTGTTTGTGGGTTTTTTTGCCTTCCTCTGCAACATGGGTCACTTGCAGGTTTAAACTAGAGAAAATGGTGGATTTATTCTAACTGATAGACTTCTATAACTTGAAGTCTTTAAATCATGAGTTGAGAACTTCAGTAATTCAACCAGAGGTATGGGTCTATTACAGGAGAAAGGGTGGGGATTGTGTGGCCTACACTGTGTAAGACAATTATCTCCAAACTTTTTTGATCACACACCCCATCAGTAAAAAAATTTTGAGCACCCCCCCCCCAATATATGTATATTTATTTATTTACAAATTGTACACGTGTACTGTAAGGGGCAGCAATCTGGCCAATCTTAGGGTGGTGCTCTTCCCACTGCCCCTTTTTTTCCTCTCCTGCGGTGCTCCTGCACAAGGGGTCTGGTGTTACCCGTGTTTTCAGTGAGTGGAATGCAGAGAGCTTGATGTATTTGGGTGGGTTGCTGGGGCCCAGTGATATTGGTGTATAGGGTGGGGGGCAGCTGTTACTGGTATACTGGGGGAGGCTGCTAGGAGTACCTGGGGCACTGTTCCCTCTAAGCTGTGCACTTCTGCGCACACACACAGATCCTAAACCCCATGCACATGGCAAAACACAGCACACACACAATTTGCACAGAAGCACAAAAGTTGGCACAGAAGAAATTTTTTGCACATACAGCCTGTCAAAAATTAGAAGGAACATTGACGCGGGGGCTCCTAGGCCGGTATATTCGGTGTGGGGTTGTGAGGGGCCCGGAGCATCGGGGTCGGGACTCGCTAGGCCCGGCGATGTCGGGCTGAAGAGGCTGGCGCGCGAGCTAGTGTGACTCGACAGCACCGCGCGCTGAGGTATGGCGGGCTCGGCAGCCCTAGGTTGCCGCTTAGCGGGAGGCGCGCGTTCTTCTCCCAGGCTGCCCCGGGCCCGTTTCCCGGCATGCCTGGCGGGCCGGCCCGTCCCCTCTGACCCCGGCCCGTCGCTCCCCCATCCGGGCTCTCGGCGCCACACGGGGAAGATGGCGGCGGCGGGGGCGCTCCCTGCCGAGTGGATAAAGAACTGGGAGAAATCGGGCAAGAGCGAGTTGTGAGTGCGGGGCCGCGCGGGGGGAGGAGGGAGCCGGGCGCTGGAGCCTGGGGCCCGCTGGCCGGGCGGTAGGAGCTGGAGTCTGGGGCCCGGTCGGGCGGAGGGGCTGGGAGCGAGAGAGTAGAGGGCAGGATTCCGGGCTGCGATCCCTACACCGCACCCCAAAGGGCTCATCGCCCGCTACCGGGTCTGTGCCCTTTCAGCCTCACTAACGCCCTCCCCGGGGCGTGACCCGGCCCCTTTCTCCCCTCCCCAGCTCGCTGGGATCTGGGTGCACGAGTCCCAAGCGCCCCGTTCCTGCCCTTGGGCTAAGCTCCCCCGAGCGTTGGCCCCCGTTCGCCCCCAGGTCCGCCGGCTGCGGGGTTGAGCCCAAGGGTCTCGAGTTCGCTTGTTTTCGCCAGTGCCGAAGCGTCAGGCGCCCCAACACCGAGCTTCCCTGGCAAGGCCCCAGCCCCAAAATGCTTCGATCCCATTAAATCCTTTAGGATTTAATGTCCACGTCTCTTCCCCTGTTCAACCCAGGGTGGTCACTACCGTGGATCGTTCATCCCATCACTTACTTCGGTCTCCTGCGAGGGGGCCTTTGTGTGCCAAGAGGGTTCCACTCAGCCCTCCCAAATCCATGTAGGTCCACTGGGCTTGGCAGAGAAAAGAGCTGGCTTATTAGTATCACTTCGATCCTAGTCCTAAGAGGTCTCCACTTTGGCAGCTTCCCTAATCATATTGCCCACTGTGTATTGGGGTTGCTCCTGATCAGGAGGTTTAACTTGAAATTCACAATCTCTCAGTTTAACATTGACTTGTTACTTGGGATGAAGTTTTTTTTAAAGTATTTTAGATAAATCTAAACAGGTCTTAAAACCTTCCATCTCTCTGTCTTTGAAAGTGTCATTACTTTTAATAAAAGTTCAATTTTAAGCATAAAATATTTTGTGCTGAATTTCAGTGAGACATTATAGTATTCACAGCATCATTAATTTCTTTAACTCAAATTGGCACAGCTGTAAAGTCTTCTTAAAAACTGGATGAGGGAAAGGGGTGGTGAGGTGAATGGAGAATGTAGAGGCCTTCTGTAAACACCACCGTTCTTCCCTTGACCTCTTCCATTTTGTAGTGTAAGGAGGGGAATAGTCTTGTCACTGCTCTTGCGTCATGCTACGTATAGATTTGACATGAGCATGGCTTAAATATGTTTTGGTGTATACTAAAACTAAACTGTATTATGACCAAATAAAGAAACAGCTGTATGGTAATAGAGTCCTCTGACAGTAATAACTGCAGTGTAGATGGGCCTATAAAGAAACTGAAGTTCAAACTCCTTTTTAACTTTCCCTGTTTAGGATTCTGTGTTGACAGCTGAATTCATAATAAACTTGAAAGAGAGTGAATAAGTGTAGAGACCGTATATTAGCCACTGTTTACAAATTTTTTTGTGTATATAGCAAGAATAATGGAATACACAATTGTAATACTTAAGCAATGTCTATTAAAATATATAATTAGGTATAGCTCATTAAATTGCATAGTATTTTTTATATATATCATAGTTTTCACATACAAGTCATGTACGTCAAGACTTACCATTTTTTTCTGGTCCAGTTCTTACTCATGTTTGAGTTAGGAAACTATTCAATATGATTAATTTTTGAAAACCCTCTTATGATAGTTGGGTAATACAAAGTTAATGTTGAGAGATATTTCATAGTTGCTTGTGTAAAGATATGTGCGTTGTTTGAAAACTGTAGTGCTATAAAGTTTAGAAGGGTTGGATTAGCTTAGTCTTTGGTTATTATAGGATTCAAGCCTTTCAGCTAAACAGTCTGTCTTTTTGTTAAAAAACGATCTTAAAAATATGTTACACTAAAGTATTATAGCCTAGACTTTGAATCCATGATTTTTTAAAAAAAAACAGAATATAAAATGATTTTGGTCCATTCATGATGGCCTATCATAGTGTTACCGGTTTAAATTTTTTAAAAGTGAAGAACTGTATCTTTATCAAACATCCCAGAAGATTTCTTGCGCACCAAAATTCTGTTTTCCCTGGAAGTACATACTGAGCAATTTTGCAAGAATTTTTATTCTGAAACACTGACCAATCCCCTCTATTAATAAAGAAAAGCAATTATAGATTGCATTTTACATTCATTTTAGATACTGAAATGAAATGCTTCAAAATATTTTGTAACAGTTCTACAAATGAAGAATTAGAAGCTTAGAAAGGGTGCTAGGTGATTTGCAGAAGATCTAGGACGTGATTCTAGCTCTAAAGAGTTTGCAGTCTAAATCAAACACATAGCATGACTGATAAAGTTGATAAACTGTGGGAAGGGGATGAGCTGTAGAAGGACAACACTTGTAATTCGAGCAACTAAAGCTAAGTGACAAATCTTAGCAAAACTTGTTTTATCCATCTTTTTCATTGGGGGCAAGCGACTATTCTCAAGCCAATGTTTAGTCTTTAAGTATGGTGGGGCTGGACAAAACAAAAGCAAAATATCAACTTTCACTCAAATAAGAACCAGGAATTGTCTAGGGAACAATCTATGGCTAGTAGGAAGAAAAGGTGAGAACAGATAGGAAAATTCATTAATTGCTGTTAATGTAGAGTAGTTTATGGGGTCCAGAAAGATCACAGTCTGAAATGGGTATGTTGGCAAAGTTATTAGTTATCTATACTTAAGCATCATTTTACAAGTTGGAAATTGTCCTAATGAAATAGACCAAGTAGTTTCTTGTTTAGTGTGTTGATTTTTGACTGTGGCGAACTCTGGATGCTTGAAAGCCAGACGTACACAGCCCACTATATATTACGCCTTATATAATACTGTATGAAAGTGTGATGATGAGGTGAATGGCTTTTGTAATAATATTAGGGCTGTCAAGTGATTAAAAAAATTAATTGTGATTAATCGTGCTGTTAAACAATAATAGAATACAATTTAAATATTTTTGGATGTTTTCTACATTTTCAGATATATTGAATTACAACACTATACAAAGTGTACATGCACACTTTATATTTATTTCAGATTACAAATATTTGCACTGTGAAAAACAAATAGTATTTTTCAATTCAAACTAATACAAGTGTTGTAGTACAATCTCTTTATTGTGAAAGTTGAACTTACAAATTTAGAATTATGTACAAAAAGACCTGCATTCAAAAATAAAAAAAATATAAAACTTAGAGCTTACAAGTCAAATCAGTCCTACTTCTTGTTCAGCCAATTGTTCAGACAGACAAATTTGTTTACATTTGCAGGAGATAATGCTGCCCGATTCTTGTTTATGATGACTCTTGAAAGTGAGAACAGGCATTCGCATGGCACTGTTGTAGCCGGCATTGCAAGATATTTAGGTACCAGATGCGCTAAAGATTTATATGTCCCTTCATGCTTCAACCACCGTTCCAGAGGTCATGCGTCCATGCTGATGATGGGTTCTGCTCGATAATGATCCAAAGCAGTGCAGACCAATGCATGTTCATTTTCATCATCTGAGTCAGATGCCACCAACAGAAGGCTGATTTTTTTTTTTGGTGGTTTGGCTTCTATAGTTTCTGCATCAGTGTTGCTCTTTTAAGACTTCAGAAAGCATTCTCCACACCTCGTCTCTCTCAGACTTTGGAGGGCACTTCAGATTCTTAAATCTTGGCTTGAGTGCTGTAGCTTATCTTTAGAAATTTCAGATTGGTATCTTCTTCACATTTTGTCAAATTTGCAGTGAAAGTGTTCTTAAAACGAACATGTGCTGGGTATCATCCGAGACTGCTATAACATGAAATACATGACAGAATGTGGGTAAAACAGAGCAGGAGACATACAATTCTCCCCCAAGAAGTTCGGTCACGAATTTAGTTAACACAATATTTTTTTTAGCAAGCGTCATCAGCGTGGAAACATGTCCTCTGGAACGATGGCCAAAGCACGAAGAGGCATATAAATCTTTAGTGCATCTATTACAGGGGTCGGTAAAATTTCCTTTTTCCTTTTTCCTTTTCTTACTAATTGCTGTTAATCTTCTGGGAAGCTCCCACACTTGTAATTTTATTTTAGTCCAGTGTTTTTTTTAAATGAGGTGACCCACACTGAACATTGTTCATGGTGAGGTCATTTTTATATATGTGCGTGTTTGGACGCACACACAAAATATGCATGTTTGTCTCTTAATCCTTCTAAGTATACAATAATATCTAATCCAGGATCATGTAGTGTGTCAGAGTAGCTTTAATGATTTCTTTGGCCTCCTTAAACAATGGGTTGATCTTCAAGATGAGCTGAAAGAGCGTTCTTGATATTTTGAGTCTCTCATTTCAGTTTGTCCTATGTGATGGGAGTTTATATTTGTTTGTAGTACAGAAACAACTTAAAACCCCGAAGTTGTACTAAGATCTGCTGAAGTGGACCCTTCAGTGTACAGTGGAGTTCCATTAACATCACAGCTTGTTGATCCGTTATAAAAACTGATATCAGAAGGACTTTATGTGCTGCAAAAGGTCTGCGTGTGTGGATCCAAGTGCAGGATCAGGGACTTAGTTTGATTAGACTGTTAATTTTAAGCAGAAAGTAGAAATGATTGCACATAGGCTGACTGTAATGGGTACTAATTAATCTACTTAATATTTAAGAAAATACGCATTAGACTCAGACTAGGTTAAGATCAGATGGCCTGAAATAGTTCTTTTGAAGAAATATTGATTTTTGTAAATGCTTTTAAAGGTCTATTTATCTTGGTTAATAATGAATAGAAGAAAATTCACCATTAGTGAAAGAATGACATACAAGTTTCTTGGCCCCAACTTTAGAACTAGATCTGTCCATCTTATGTGATATGTTAGTGGGAATCTCTTGTGTTTTCTGTAACAGTAAAAAAGTAATAATAATAATTTGAGCCATACCTTCACTTTGTGGTATGAAAGCTTCCATAATGTAGCTGTACAGTGAACCTGCTTATTGCATTATATTTACATTTGAAATTGCACATTTTCTTAATGTTTTACACTGAGTATATAAATATCTTTTTGTTGTTAAAATCATCTCATCCTTTGATTGATAGAACAGCTGTTTGGACCAGATTGGAAGGAAGTTGTGTGCATTGGTTGCAAGCAGCTGGAGTGACTGGCTATGATTGTTGTATGAGCTTTCTTGAGAAAAGTTAATATATAATTTTGGTTATGATATGAAGGAAGTTTCATACTTCTATATGTAATCTACGTTAAAATGTACTGCTATGAGTTTATATATCTTCATGAGAGAATATAGAGATTTCATAGATTTGATGCTGTCTTAATTTTTAATTCTCTCAAACTTTGAAATGAATTGTAATATGTAAAATTGTGGTCCTTACAAGAATATAATTGTTCTTTTGCATACTTTAAAAAATCTGATTTGAGCCATCTTCTAAAGTTTTATAAATGTAAGCATTTACACATTTTTTTGGTTCTCTGCTCTTATGCTTTGGGGCCTGATCTTTCAGTGAGAACAGTGCAAGAAGATCCTAGCACCCTCGAGCATTTTTGAAGTCAAAGCCCCACTTGGGTGCACAGATAGCTATTTAAAAATAAATAAATCTTAAAATATATAAGGTCTTCTCTTTCACAATCCAATATTTTAGTTTCTTAAATGGATACAAGATTGTTTAGAATGCTGTTGTGCATGCCTAATTTTTAGAATGAGGGATTTGCACAATATAACAGACACTGATCCAGAGGACAGAACCCTCCAGCCTATAATTATTATTGTTTTTTATTTTTATTTAAAAATTAAAATAGTTACTTAGTAGAGTGTGTACACTCCCTCCCCTTGCTGGGATTATGTACTGTGAAATCATGTGAATGCTTTATTGCCTAGCATTAAAAAGTGAACAAATATTTGAAACATACGTATGAGCAAAAGTTCAATAATGGTCACTAGAAAGATACTTGCATGTCACTTAATGATACAGTATTATGTAAATAGCAGTGCTTTCTTGCCTACTTTCATGTCCTTATGTTGCCTTAATTTCTCAGTTTTCTGGTAGTCATGCTGAGATAGTGTGGCAGTCCAGAAATTGGGGTATGGACATATTACTACATTTATAACTTTTCTAAATTAAGATCTTAATTTTAGCTTTAAGTATTGAATAAAGGTTATGTTTTGATTTTCAAATTGTCTGGCTTGTCAAAATAATCAAAAATAACTAGATACATATAGAACAGCAAACAGTACTAAATAATTCTTTTTGTAACTGAACTTTATGACTGATTTCAAAAACTGAAATTATATAAAGAATATTTCTCTTTTCAGTTTGCAATTATGCCGCATGCTCAGTGAAAATAAAAGCCATGAAAATGTGACTTTCAGAGGTAAGTTGATATTATCCAATATACTTGGAATGTGTGTATATATATGAAATTGATCAGGGTCAGAATGTGTGTCTGCATGGAATGTCAATATGTGTGGTGGTTGCTGCATAGTAAGGAGGATATCCATTTACACAGATTCAGTTAACCTCAAACATTCACATGGGAAGTATGCAAAGGGAGTGTACTCTGCAGAACTGCAGCCAGTTTTTAGTTGGGGAGATGGATTGCTTCACCATAGCTCCTTTTGAAGTTCCATATGCAAAAACCAACTACTTGTTTTGTGGAGAGCTGAGTTTTATTCTAACAAGGAATTAGGTATATAAGAAATGCTTAGAACATAGAGGTTGCTGCTTAACAATGTAAGTATAAATTCCTAAACATTGTTCAATTTGCTCCTATAGAGTTACAGTTCTTAGTTTCCAATTTTGTCTTTCTTGGGTAAATATACTGGCAGTTTTAGTTTCTAAAGTTCCAATTTTTAAAACGGTTTTAATGTTCATTCTAAACTGTGTGTATTTACAATTTTAATGGGGGCTTTAAGAATTAGAATGATTAAAATGTCCAAGGACAAATAGAAAAGCATAATTTTGCAACATAAACAAGAGAAATTGAATTTTGGCTTTGTTTGCTCTGTATTATTCCCTGAAAGGAAATATTATGGAGTCTGCAAAGCTGCTTACTTTGTTTAGATGGTGTCAGGGGATCTTGTTAAAACAGTTGCTGTGGGAAACAATAAAAGCAGAGGGGATTTTTTATTGTGAAAAACAAATGCGATTAATTTTGAAAAGTAAAAAGTATGTAATGTTAAATCATTAAAATTGCAAAAATATATTTTAACTCCCAGATATGTTTAGTAAAAGTCATTATTTTAATATAAGGCTGATGGCCCCAAAATGAGCTGTTTTGAATCATCATTTTCCTGTATTGACTTTTGTAAACCTGAGATTCAAACTTTCATTGAAATTTTTATAATGCTCTCTAGAACTTGTGATGTTTCCTTCTGATTGAAGAAAGTTACTAGATTTGGTGATATACTTAAAAAAATTAAATTTACAGAGTCTCTATAGTTGAACAATTCTCATTCAATTAAAACATAAAAGTGTCTTATTCTGCTCTCACAATGATGTAAAATGGGAATAACTCCATTTAAATAAGTGTGTTGTGTTATGAAACTAGTGAGAGGAAATCAGGCCCGCTATCTATGGGGAACTCTCATTCATCTTTTTCTGAAGGTAACTTAGCTTGATGAAGACAAAACACTATAAATTTTCTTTTTTTTAAGATACTTAGGTAAAACAATGATGCTTTCAAGAAAAAAGAATAAAACTGTAATTAATTTATATTATTTTTGTGTGAATTGTTACTACCAGCAGTGATCACTTTTTAAAATTTGAAGTAAATTCTATATCAAATTCAACTTTTGCATTTTTATATTTAAAATTATTTATTTGTATTTTGATTATTATGATTGTAGTGTCCTAGAAACACCAATCAAGGATTATGGTTCCACTGGGGTATATGCTGTACAAGCAAATAGGACAGTCTCTGCCCCCAAGAGTTTTCTTGCAATACTTTAACATGTGCCCCAGACGCTGTTTCTCTTTCAGAATAAATTGAGATTTAATCTGAGAACAGAAGGTCTGTAAATGTAATAGAGTATGTTTCTGTCTCATCTGATGACTAAGGTATCTAACTTTTTAAATTATTTCTGAAGCAAATGTTGACCTACTGTAATATGCTTCTGAATTATATATTTCAAATATCCTAAATATTCACCCAAAATTTAAATAACCTCCTCAAAAGTCTACTTCTGAAATAATATCATTATTTAGAAGATATTCCATTTCTCAGTATTGCCGCTGATCTTGGAAAAAATATCTTGGACTGTCTAGTTATTTGACTGACTTTGACTAACTGATTATTTTGAAGATTAGTGTAATCAATGAATTTGGGATTCAAAGCAGAGGATAGGAACATAGGAGTTGTCATATTGGATCAGACCCAAGGTTCAGATAGTCTCTGACAGTGGCCAGTACCATATGCTTCGGAGGAAGATGTAAGATTGCTGCAGTATGAAGTGTTGGGGTTATCTGTCCCCACATTAGGTCTCCTCCTGAATTCTAATAGAGTTCGGCTTAAGCTCTGAAGAATTAGAATACCTTAATCAGAGATACTACATTAAAGAAAATTAAAAACTTCTTGCCCAACTCTGCAATTAAATAATTCCATGTTATTAATGTAACTTCATGTTAGAGCTTTGTAATCTCAAATGTACAGAGTAGTTGGGTTGTGTCAAAAAATCCATGATCTAAGGACTCGTGGAGCATTCTGTTTAATATTTTCAGTCGGGTGTTTTGTATGGCTGTGTCTACATGGCTTGATAGGAGTGTGATATCCCCTGCTTGTGTTCATATAGTTGCACTCTCGGTTAGCCAGCGCAAGTATAAATAGTGGTGTAGCCACACTGTAGTACTGGTTGTGACCGCGGAGGCATGAATGAGCCTTACCAAATATATACACACCAATTTCAGGTGGTTTTGTACTCAGTACAACTCAGCGGTGCCTCCATGGCCACTACCCATGCTATTGTGGCTACACTGTTATTTATATTGGTACTAGCTCAATGAGAGCCTGTGCGAGTGTGACGTGAGCAGCGGAATCACGCCTCTAGCTTGTAGTGTAGACATAGCCTATAACAGCCGTGGCCATATTTACTGACCGTCTGAGCCGCATACGACAACCTTCAGAAATTCAAGAGCCGGGGTGCATCTGCTGGGGTTTGGGGCTTCAGCCCCGCTCCTGCTGAAACTCTGAGACCCGGCAGATGCTCCCTGCGGGCTGGAGTTCTGAAGTTACCCCTCTCCCTGCTAGGCAGAAGCCAGAGGCGACAGGTGGGGGCGGGGGCACATGGAGCCCCCTCCCCAGTTTTTGCCAAGGTTTTCTGGCCATGTTCGGTTACATGATGCCGCACGGCCCCCCGCCCCCTCGTCATGGCAGCTGCTGGATCTGGCAAGCTGGGAGCTGTGGCCGTAGTAAGAGATAGTGGCAAATAGTGGGGAGCAGCAGGGAGAGCTGCTGCTTTTGCTGCTGCCTCTCCCTGCTGAGCTAAAGCAGCGGCCCTTCTCTGCAGCTCCCAGATGTTTGCCATTGCCTCTCCACTGGGAGCAGTGGGAAGGGGCTGCTGAGGGTAGTGGGGGGCACGCCTAGAAGGGCATGACTCACTGTTTGGAAGGGCCTATATATTGTGGCCCCTCCCATAGGTACCCGTCATCTCTGGCAGAAGCCCCAGTCCCACTGTCCCAAGCTTTCCCTCTCTCCCCCCAGTCTGCTAGGCAGAGAATGGGGGGCTGGAGAGCCTCCTTGAGCCATATTTTAACTGTAAAAGAGCCTCATGTGGCTCAGGAGCTGCGGTTTGGCCAGCCTAGCTTATAATATAATTATATGCTTAATGAAAATGTACCTCCTTTGTGTGTTGGCTTTTAGCCCCATCAGTTATTATAAATGTATTACTCACACTGTAATAAGGTGTTTTAAAGACAATTCTCTATACAAACAAAACAGTGTAGCCATCTATTTTTAATTTGTTGGAACCATGTGTACAAAACAAGCATATATTTAATGTTCTATAATTCTGCCCAAACACACAGTCTCTGTTCCAAAGAACAGTGAAGAACTTTGCAATTTAATGTAATGCTCAGAAGCATGTGACATTATTTAGTCATAGAAGTTTTTCTCTCACTTTTCTCTCTACAAACAATTCAGCCTAACAATTCAGTTATTAATTTTCCACCTAAAGAAGTGGATATGATGATAATTTTTATAGCTGTAACTTAGTTTATTATAGTATTTTTCCTTTGTCATGACGTAATTTCTAATTTATATGCATTATCCAAATGTGTCTTTATGCTGAACGTTAGCCGGTGAAACTCATATTGTTGTGCGTGAGACTTGTGTAATAATTCATCCCATTTTAGTTTATGGCATTTAACTCTCTTTCCATAGAATCTCTAGAGCAAGGACCATGATGTCTTTCTGTGTGCTTGTACAGTACCTTGTACCATGAAGCCAGATGGGGACTTCAAAGCGTTGCCTTATTCAAATAAATAATCTTTCGGGTGAAGTGGGGAAAAAACACATTCTTTTTGACTACTAACTGCACCAAGTCTGCAAGATCACTGCAGATCTTCCCTAAAAGTTAGACCAAGGATTACCTAACACTTGTGTTCCCAATACATCTGTTTTATGTTTGACAGATATCCAGCAGGCTCTGTATGAGCTTGCAAATCACGTTGTCAAGGGAAACCTGAAGCACGATCAAGCTTCTAATGTTCTCAGCGATGTTATAGTAAGTATATATTGTACTACTTGCTGTAGGTTTATTTAATATTTCAGTTAGCTTATTACTTATGGAAGTCAGAGTAAATGGTAAACCAGCAGAAACACACCACACCCCTGCAGATATAGTCCCTTAGAACTTCTAAAGAAACTGCTTTTACTCTTAGGGCTTGTACACACTAGCACTTAGTTCAGTATAACTCAAGTCACTCAGGAGTGTGAAAAAGCCACCCCCTGAGTGACATAAGTTGCACCATTCTGAGCACCGGTGTGGATGGACAATGCTGTGGGGGAAGCTCTCCTGCCAATATAGCTACCACTGATCGGGGAGGTGGACTTGAAAGTGTAACTCCATGCCAGATACTCTGCAGTTTTGTTCTATCCCTCTCTACCTCCCTCTCTTCCTCCTCTCCCCGCCAAAAAATTAAGGTGGTACTTTTGACTATTAAAACCTTATAGCTTCAGCATAATTTTAAGGTCTACTATGTGTTGTGAAGAGAGCGGGAATGAAAACATTGAAATGAAAAATATCACTTGTATACAATAACTATTGTGCCAAGACTGCAGTAAAGAATATTTTGGTGATGCTACATCTTTCCTTTTGAAGTGAACTGTAATGAATGAAAATTTCTGAAGGCTAGGTTAAAATGGTATTCATGGAAAGTATATTGAGGATCATCTGGTGAAAAGCTGAAGAGAGAAACAAATGTTTTATAGACATATGTGGGGGACTATGATGCTCAAAGACAAGCTCATTCTTGACTGGGAAGTTTGGATCTTTTTAAACTTTGATTGTTTTGTACCCACAATGCTAGCGAAACCTTTCTGTTTTTACAATCAGTACTTTTACTGTAGAAAATAGTTTAGATACCAGAATGTTCAGGAGGGAGAATGAGTGTTTAGGGTAGCTATAGAATAGCGTTGCTAGCTTTTTAGCTAATGCTAGGTCTGATTTATGTGGAGCTCACTTAAATTCCCAACATACTTAAAAATACCTCAGGACTGAGGATGTGAGGGGAAAAATGGTGAATTGATTTAATTACCAGTTTTAGTTTTGTTTGGCTGTTGTGCTTTTTAGTTATTTTCCCGAAGAGAGGTTGATCTTTCACTGGTTGGTAAACATTAAAACATATCGATTTGGAACTGAATACAGTCTTTATGCTAAATTTGGTATTTCTTTTTGCTGACCAGAAGGATATGCTATATCTAACTACATTTTTCTCATATTGTATAATTGTATAGCTAATGTGCACTTAATAAGATTCTAAGTTTTTACTTCTTTATGATGTTAAAAATGGTGAGTGATACATTTCTTATTTACTAGATGATTAATATTTTGGATCTGTGTCCAGCTGTATTTGGATGGAAATTGGAATTCAATCAAAAATGCACAAAACTAGTTTCATCTCACTTAAAAACTACTTGCTTACAAAATCAGATATGAAAATACAGAAGTGTCACAGAACCCTACTACATTATTACTGAATGATTGCTTACTTTCTAATTTTTACCATATAGTTATAAAATAAATTAATTTGAATATAAATATTGTACTTACATTTCAGTGTATAGTAAGTAGAGCAGTATAAACAAGTCATATGAAATTTTAGTTTGTACTGACTGCATCAGTGCTTTTTATGTAGCCTGTTGTAAACTGGATGGATATCTAGATGAGTTGATGTACCTCCTGGATGTTGTTTGTGTATTTCCTGGGATTCACATACATCTGGGTGAGAACCTCTGCTGTAGGCTACTCCACCAACTTCCACCAGTTCAGTAGTTTGAATATAATTAAATTCTGGCAGCAAACATGCACTGTTTGAATAATATTTTTATTTAAATGCCAAAATAGATTGAAAGGCAATACAGCATGATGGGGGCTACTTTACCTACAACTAATCAGGAAAACAATCTTGGAGTCATCATGGATAGTTCTCTAAAGACATCCACACAGTGTGCAGCAGCAGTCAAAAAAGGAAACAGGATGTTAGGAATCATTAAAAAAGGGGTAGAGAATAAGACAGAGAATATCTTATTGCCCTTATGTAAATCCAGGGTACACCCACATCTTGAATACTGCGTACAGGTGTGGTCGTCTCATCTCAAAAAAAGATATATTGGCATTAAAAAAGGTTCAGAAAAGGCAATTAAAATGATTAGGTGTTTGGAATGAGTCCCATATCAGGAGAGATTAAAGAGGCTGGGATTTTTCAGCTTGGAAAAGAGGAGACTAAGGGGGGATATGATAGAGGTATAGAAAATGGTGATATGGAGAAAGTGAATAAGGAAAAGTTATTTACTTGTTCCCATAATATAAGAACTAGGGGCCACCAAATGAAATTAATGGGCAGGCAGTTTAAAACAAATAAAAGGAAGTTCTTTTTCACATAGCACCCAGTCAATCTGTGGAACTCCTTGCCTGAGGACGTTGTGAAGGCTAGGACTATAACAGGGTTTAAAAGAAAACTGGATAAATTTATGGAGGTTAAGTCCATTAATGGCTATTAGCCAGGATGGCCAAGGAGTGGTTTTCCTAGCCTTTTTGTCAGAAGGTGGTGATGGATGGCAGGAAACAGATCACTTGTGTTCTAAGTAAGTTTAGTACTTATCATAGATTCTCAATTTCAAATTTAAATAGATTTATTTTTAAAAAGAAAACCATGTGTGTTTCATTTAAAACAAACTGATTTTTTAATTTATTTTTATCTACCATGAGTTATATAGCATTGTCATTTCAATATATTTATCCTTGGGTGATATGGGAACTCCAGGATCTGGACATACTGTGTGTTAGTGTTTGGGTACAAAGTGTATGGTGTCAGTTTGGCAGATGATTTGTTACATGAAGCCCTTTTTAAATTCTCTGATTTTTAACTTAGAAATTAAGGGAGATGTTCAAAGGCACTAATGACATTGACGGTACCTACATTCTCTTGACTTAGGATACCTGACTACTATTTTTGTCTCAGATAGTCCACCCTTAATTTACACCACTTCTGCAGCAGTCATTTTAACTTTACTGAAATGTGTGTTTTATGTGTATGTATAAGTTAGAAACAAAACTACGGTTCAGATTTTGCAAGTGTTTTGTCAAGTCAGAACTTTGAATTGTTTGTGATACTATACAGTTTTGGATAATTATCAAAATGAATACAACTGTCCGTGGGTGGGCTTTAAACTGTAAACTTGAGGTGTTTAGGAAAATCAGTGTGCTGTTGATGCACAGTACATTCTTGAAATAATTTTGAAAAAGGTTTGACTAATCATCAAATTAAAAGTTAGCTTGCTTAAAGTACTCTTCAGTATGTTGTTCAGGCAAAAGAATATTTTTAAGGTATGCAGAATGTTCTTTTTATTTAACTGTGTGTGTCTACCCCTTAGAATAATAAAAAGGACCCAAAACAGGTTAATTGAATCTTATTTGTGCACTCAAAAAAAGCATCTTTGGGTTTGAGAATAAATATAAAATACCTAGTTGCAAAACTGAATTGTAGAAGCACTTAAAAACAGGGATTTACAATGGGCATACCTTGTCAACCTTTAATAATAGCATTTCTAATTCAGTGCACTTTTACAATTTATGCCATACCCTTAGACATGAGTTTAACTGTCATTGCAATTTTTCTTTCTTTCAGTACTTTTCAACTAGATAATGGTTTCCTTTGTATTAATATTTTCTTCTGTGTTTTACCAAACACATCGGGCACAACAGATAGTTAACCCACTTGTGTTCATTGATTTAACAAGAGTAATGTTAGCGGATCTAAATTTACTTCTCTGTCACGACTCTATTTCTTTATTAAAACAATAGACTAAAATATTTTAATTACACATTGTGGTATTCTGGCAGTTACTGTGTTTTTTGTTTTTGTTAGGAATTTCGAGATGACATGTCCTCCATCCTTGCTGATGTATTCTGCATATTGGGTAGGTTTCTTTCTTCCTTTCATCACTGAAACAGCTTAGTGGAGGAGAAGTGTGTGCTCTGTCCCATAAAGCTCTTCTTGAAATTCCAAAATTTTATATAAAATAACTTTTAAAATGTAGTTGAATGTAACTAGTGCCATTTAAATGTTTGTTGTTTAAATGTTTGTCGTTTCAGTAATGCAGTATGTACTATAAACTTATACAATTCATGGTTATTTTGTTTTTGTCTTCATATAAATGAGTATATCCATAGTAAAACACTTCTTATGCCTTACCAAACTATATATATATATATTGTTTAGAAATCAATGAAATTGATAGTTACAATCTGTTTGAACAGGACTATTGTGCAGCTCCGTAGAACTAGCAGAGATGAAGTTTCTGCCAGCAGTATTAATGCATTGGTGTAGTGTGTCAGGCAATCCAAATTTCCAGATAACACAGGCTTAATAATTGCATATTTTTAGCTAATTATTTTTTGGTAGTTTCACAGCAGACTCTAGGCTTTATCTGCCCTTTATTGTAGTTTTGTGGAAGGTATCCATGTTGACTGATTTACAAAAATTCCTTTCAGAACTTCCAATAAAAGGAGCAACATATATGTACATTTTTGTCCTGATTGTGCAATCTTTATTCATTCCAGTAGTCCCATGAAAGTTGATGGAAATACGTGCACAAAAAAGTTACAGAAGCTTGCTCTTAAGTATGAACAGCAATAGGTTGTGAAGTCAGTGACTTAGTAATAATAACCATAATTATGACTTTTAAAGTAAAGCTCTTCTAAACTGTAATTATTTTTCTTTGATTCTTACAAATCTGGATTGTAAATGGTAATGATAGCTGCTATTGTAGCTGTATTTGCACTTATGATGTTGCTGAAATGGAGCTTAGTCTTACAGGAATATATAGCATTTGATCCAAAACTGCTAACATCATTGAAATACTGGCCCAGCTACTATCATTAATAGCAGCAGCAACATTTTTTCTGTTGTTGGTTTGATATCTGTATGGACCACCTGGAAACTCTTCACATTGTGTTTTAATTCTTTTCCAGATTTGTAATCTACATGAATGTGTATAAATGTAACTGCTAATTTCATTTAGGAAACTGACCTTTCTCCCCCTTTCTGTTTGATCTTGTACATTATCAGCAAAAACATGCATATTTTATACCTGATTTTTTATAGTGTAAATAAATAAGCAGAAACTTTTGGGTCTGGGAAAGAAGGGGAGGAGCAGTTTGTACATAAAGGAGCTGTCATCTTGTTTTGCATATCACCTGAGTGCTCAACAGTAGATGTTGAGTGAGTTGTGGCTACAGGAGAAGATATGCTGGCTTGGCCTACCCTAAGTTGTTTCTGAAAATGGGATCCTTGGGATCACTCGAATTCTCCATTAATAGAAACAAGAAACAAAAAAGACCTTTTTAAACGTCTCATGATGGATCTCACCCTAACTTTTATATTAACATAATTTTTATTGATTTTTATGGTGAAGATTGTGGGTTTATTAATATCCCTGAAATAAATAGTTCTTGAATTTTGGTCCTTTTAAAAATATCAGGGAAATTGAGGGCTAGTTTGTATGTTAATGATCTTCCTTGAGATAGGGGTTATGCATTTTTGCACTGTGTCTGGAGCGGTTCACGAGAGAGATTGTGACTCAGGGCTACATCGGCTCAGCTACATCTGTGCAAACACTACTGTGCTACATCGGCTCAGCTGCACCAATGTAGCTGTGCTGCTTTAGCACATCTGGGGAAGATGTGCTACACTGACAGGAGAGGCATAATTACTCCACATCAGCGAGATGCAACAACTGTGTTGGCGGGAGAGCATCTCCTGCTGACATACCACTACTGTCAACAGCTCTTAGGTTAGTGTAACTTGCATTACTTGTGAGGGTGGCTTTTTCACATACACCCGACATAATCTACCTTGACTTAAATGGTAGAGTAGACAAGCCCTAAGTCTGGCTGCTGATCTGGGAAAAGTGTAAACTTCACTGGTTCTGTACCTTGCTTAGTGTCTCTCATCTGACACGCCGACCTAACTGTGCTCTGTGCTTCTATAGAGGCTGATTCACCTTATGTGCTGTGAGCAGTGTAACGGCTAGTGAGGTAGTAATGGGGCACCTTGTAGTGCCATACAAGTGAGCCACAATTTGATCTAAATGAAACAAGTAGTATTTAAAGCAATATTAAGGAGGTTGAGAAATTGAATGAGAGGAAGTTTAACATTGACGTTCTTCCTGCGATATTAACCAGAGCTATGTTACGTGCTGTGTGCTTTTGATATCTTACATTAATAACACAAAATATATCACTACTTAACAAGACTAACAGATACTGTTAGGTATGTTCAAAGCAGTGGTTAAGATTGCAGAAGCACCCTTAACTTTTGCACTTGATTTTTCATCTTCAGTGTTAAATTAACAATTTTTTTTTTGTAGTTAGTGTAAATGATTAGTTCCAAGTAGGGCCTAATCCTTTTTCTAGTTCTACATTTAAAACATACTTGTAAAAAACATATTTGCACATATGTAGAAAACATATTTAAAAGGCTTAAATATTGAGTATAAAAATCTGGTGGGAACGTTTTTTAATAAACTTTAAAATGATTCTTTCTTTATAGAGTATGCAGGCTAATTGCCCAGTTACTTTATAGCAGTGGTTCTCAGCTGCGGTCCACTGCTTGTTCAGGGAAAACCTTTGGCACGCTGGGCCGGTTTGTTTACCTGCCACCTCCGCAGGTTCGGCTGATCGTGGCTCCCACTGGTTTTCTTGGCTTGAAGTAGTAATAACTAGGGCTGTCAATTAATCACAGTTAACTCATGCGATTGACTACAAGTAAATCGCAGTTAATCACAGTGTTAATCGCACTGTTAAACAATAGAGTACCAATTGAAATTTATTAAATATTTTGGATGTTTTTCTACATTTTTAAATATATTGATTTCAGTTACAATGCAGAATACAAAGAATACAGTGCTCACTTTGTTACTTTTATTACAAATATTTGTACTGTAAAAATGATAAAAAGGAATACTATTTTGCAATTCACCTCATACAAGTACCACAGTACAGTCTCTTTATCGTGAAAGCGCAACTTACAAATGTAGATTTTTTTTTATTACATAACTTCATTCAAAAACAAAACAATGTGAAACTTTAGAGCCTATAAGTCTACTCTGTCCTACTTCTTGTTCAGTCAATTGCTCAGAGAAACAAGTTTGTTTACATTTACAGGAGAGAATGCTGCCTACTTTTTATTTACAATGTCACCTGAAAGTCAGAACAGATGTTCACATGGCACTTTTGTAGTCAGTGTTGCAAGATATGCTAAACATTCGTACGCCCCTTAATGATTTGGACATCATTCCAGAGGACATACTTCCATGCTGATGACTCTCATTTAAAAAAAAAAAAAGGTGTTAATTACATTTGTGACTGAACTCCTTGGAGGAAGAATTGTATGTCTTCTGCTCTGCGTTTCACTTGTATTCTGCCATATATTTCATGTTACAGCAGTCTCAGATGATGATTCATCATGTTCATTTTAAGAACACTTTTGCTGCAGATTTGACAAAATGCAAAGAAGGTTCCAGTGGGAGATTTCTAAAGATAGCCACAGCTCATGACCCAAGATTTAAGAATCTGAAGTGCCCTCCAAAATCTGAGAAGGACAAGGTGTGGAGCATGCTTTCAGAAGTCTTAAAAGAGCAACACTCCACTGCAGAAACTGTAGAACCCGACCACCAAAAAAGAAAATCAGCCTTCTACTGGTGGAATCTGACTCAGATGATGAAAATGAACATAGATTGGTCTGCACTGCTTTGGATTGTTATTGAGCAGAACCCATCATCAGCATGTTCTCTGGAATGGTGCTTGAAGCATGATGAAGGGACATATGAATCTTTAGCGCATCTGGCATGTAAATATCTTGAAATGCCGTCTACAACAGTGCCATTACTTTTAGGTGACATAGTAAACAAGAAGAGGGCAGCATTACCTCCTGCAAATGTAAACAAATTTGTTTGTCTGAACGATTGGCTGAATAACTAGAGCCTACAAGTCCACTCTGCCCTAAAGTTTTAGATTTTTATTTTTGAATGCAGTTATTTTTGAACATAGTTCTACATTTGTAAGTTCAACTTTGATAAAGAGATTGCACTGCAGTACTTGTATTAAGTGAATTGAAAAATACTATTTCTTTTCTTTTTTACTGTGCAAATATTTATAATAAAAAGTGGGCACTGTACACTTTGTGTTCCTTGTTGTAAAAGAAATCAATATATTTGAAAATGTGGAAAGCATCCAAAAATGTTTAAATAAATGGTATTTTATTATTGTTTAACAGCGCTATAAATTGTGATTGATTTTTTTAATTGCTTGACAGCTCTATTAATAACCCAAATACCTGGTTTCTGCCTTCAGCCCCCTCACTATAAAAATTGTTCCAGCACCACTGGCCATATGTTTTCATATTTAAATGACTTTGCTTTAGTCTGTCACAGATCATCATTCTTTTTATTTAGAATAGAAGTCTAGGTGTAATATTTCCAAAAAAAGTGCAGTCATTCTATTTTGAGAAAACAAAATGTTAATGAAAAATAGAATTTGAGAGGAGAATAGGCCAATATTTCTATGCTCCTTTTTAGTGAAAATGGTTTTATTTGTAAATTGCTGTTATTTTAGAAATCAAACTGATTTAAAAATAATTTATTAATTTATAACCTGGATTTAGTTTCACAGTAACCTCACGCTTCCATCGAAACAAAATCAGAGAGAAACCAGAAAGATATGTCTCCATGACCAGTAATGTCTCATTTTTCCCTTCCCCATATTCCTTTTCTTCAGATATCGAAACAAGTTGTTTAGAAGAAAAGAGCAAGAGAGATCATTTTACGCAACTGGTGTTGGCCTGTTTGGTAAGTTGTGCTTACATACTACTTCTGTAGCAGAAAACTTCCACGTTAAAATATGACAAGAAAATTGCAGTCTGTGTCTTTTACCAGATATTTTTTGGTGAAAAAATTGTAATGTAATTATTGAGTTTATTTTTAAATTATTACTTATTTTGTAAGAAATACTGTGTATGTATATGACTGATAGTAATTTGTATATGTCAAACCACGTTTTTATTGGCAAGAGAATAACTACAAAATTACTTTCATCCTTGTAGTCAGAAGGCTTGTTAGTGTGAGGTAAAGCAGAATAACAGATTAGACAGACCAGTTGTCATAGCACATATGGCAAATCCTGTGTTTCTTTATTATGTAGACTTATAAGAACAGATCATTATTTTAACTAGCTGTATTATAATTGCACAGTCATTAGTTTCAGGCAAAATAGTTTGTGAAGAACAGTGTGTGTTCTTCCTCCAAATTTATGCCTCTTTTACTGGCTAATTCTTTCCCACAAAATAAAGATGATGGAGGAAAGAATTAGACAAATTACCGATTTAGAATTTTTGAGCTTTGATTTGTCACAGTTTTTCTAGATTTAGTGAATATGTGAGATGTGAAACTCCAAAATACAGTGTAATGAGCTTAATTTAATTATAGCCTTTTTCCCCCTATAAATATTAGAGGTTCTTTTCTTATGTGACAGTGCCATTTTGCACATGTCATGTGCCTTATTTGTATAAAACAGCAGTTCTTTTTCTTACATTGTGCGTTTTAGTTTTTGTAAGATGCTGGGGCTCAACCTACAAACCTTCTGCATGGATTTTGAACATGACCTTTCCTTTCCCCAGCGTTTGAATGTATTCATTTTTGGTTTTGCCATTATGACAATACCAACTACTAAATTTGGATCTAGATTTGGATTCCAGTCTCTCACCTTACTAAAATTTGAAGTTTTGAGATGTAGGGTTTTTCCTTTTGGGAGCATTTCTAATTAGTATAAAATATCCCCTTGTTGCTGTTCTTGTATCGTCATGTCCTTTTGCAGTTAGGTGTAGTCCTCGTTTGTGTTTGCTGCTAATCTGTTTTTTGTGTCGTCTGATGATGTGATTGTGGTGGAGTTTGCATTGGAGAGACACTTGATAACAATAAGCAGCCTTGCAGCATGTCATTTTTTTGTTTAGTTGATCAAAGAGCCTCTGGAAGCCCTTAATTCTTGCATGGGACTAAAAGTAGCGGGACCCGTCACTTCACCATTGTAACAAAAGTAGCTTTGCCCATCATCTTGACGTGTTGCTCATACTTCAGGTGGCTCACAGATTGGAAATCGTGTTATAGACAGCCAACAGATAATGGTCGGTCTCATTTGAGCATAACATGATGGATGCTGTAGAAACAATTAATTATTTCCAGGAAATGAAATATGATTCTTGGGCTCATATAGATGCTTTGAGACTTTGCTCCCAAGTCCCTATGTATATTCTTATCATTTAGATGTTTTTCTCTTTGAGTAGTCAATCCAAAAATGTTCACTTATCCTGCTATCTGTAGTTTGGCTGCCATTATAGGGCATCCGGAATTTAATATCAGTGATATGAAAGGATTTCTATGGGAACGATGTTGAAAAGTGATTTTTTTTACAGGTTTTTGAACCTTTCTATTAAAAAAAAAAAAAATCTATAGCAGGGACATAATTTTCTTTGCAATTCTACAGGGTAGTTTTAAAAAAATAGAATTAACAGAAAATGCTGTGAGGTGTGTTTTTTTCATCAAGGTGTGCATGGGTGTTCTGCTGGATGTCCCCTTGGTGCAGACTCTTTTGTGTCTAGGAGTTGGCCTTTTCCACCATGTAGAATAAGACTTTAGTTATAAGATGCTTCCAAGTGTTGCACTTGTTTTTCAAAGCATGTGAAGGGAAAATATAGTGATTTTTGGCTACAGGCAAAAATTTTAGTGATCAAGCTAAAAAAGATAATCCTGTGGTGCCACACTCTGCAAACTCTGTAGCCTTCCGTGTATTTTATATAGATTCCTCACTTGTAGAATTGTAGCTTTTCCGTTGCAAGCAATCGTTCCTTTTGAAACAGAGTTTATATGGTAAGTTTTGTATTTGAAGTAACTTTATTTTCACTGTTAATATACATACCCAGATAACTCATGGTCAAGATCAAATGCTATTTAGTTTAATATACTTATCAAGTCATATGTATGACATGTATGTTGCATTCTTGTTTTGTGCAGTACCTTGTTTCAGACACTGTCCTGAAGGAGCGTCTGGATCCGGAAACACTGGAATCATTAGGGCTCATCAAGCAGTCTCAGCAGTTTAATCAGAAATCTGTTAAAATCAAGACAAAACTTTTGTAAGTGTGTGGGTAGATTTTTTTTTTTTTTTTTTTTGAGGGTGCAGGTCGATATATTTAAATGTAGCTTTTTATAATCAATATATTTTCAAAGTAATGTTCTCAATGTTGAAAATTTTATGAAGTACTTGGTGGTTTTTAGAGTGAAAATGTTTTGTTGTACTTAAATTACTCATTGCTAATAAAACATAATTTGTTCTTTTATATTTTTCATAGATAGAGTAAAAGCTCTTTTATCCAGCACTTCACCAACCGGCAGGCTCTATAAACCGGCATTTCTGATCTGCACTGAAAGTCCGGTTTATAGCGCAGTTGGTATGAGGCTAGCAAGGTTGTTGGAGGGGCTGTGGGGCATGCTCTGGGAGGGATTTTGGGTATAGGAGGGGAAGGGGGTGGGGCATGGGAGGCTCTTGGGGTGCTGGGTGTGGGGAGAAGGGCGTTCATCTCTGGTGGCTCCCTGTCCCTGCTGTTGCTGGTGGAGGTGCAGCCAGGTGGCTCGCAGGCACACTACCTCTGCCCCCATGTCCCCCTTCTGAGCTTTGACTCTGCAGCTCCCAGCCCATCAGCTGGGAACCGTGGCCAATGGGAGCTACAGGGCGCAGCACCTACATACGGAAGCAGCATGCCTCCTTGCAGAGGCAGAGACACCTGACTGCGCCTCCGCCAGGAGCAGCGGGGACTGGGAGTCGCTTGTGGGGAGCTGCCGGAGGTGAGCGTGGCGTCCCAATCTGGCACCTGAGTCCCTCCCATGCCCGAAGCCCCCTCCCAGACCTCACCCTGCAGCGACCCCCCCCACCATGCCCCTACTCCTGCACTCCAAACCTCTCCCTCGGAGTTAACCGACATTTTTAATTTACCAGAAAGCCCCCGCCCCAGGTTTTCCCAGTGTGCCAGTTAAAATTTTTTTTTTTACTGTATATGAAACTTGCATCTATTTTTATTATAACCTCTAGTTATCTTTGCTCCAGTGGTTTCAAATATTTGTGTTCAATTGTAGAAAATGCTAACTTGCAAAATACTTAAATTACTAATATCTGTGACTTAAGCATAGATTTTCAGTGGCTTTGTATCTACATGTCTACTGTTTCATTTTCAGTGTCTGTGAAGTGCAATTAAAAGTAGTTTCAATCCCTCAAGCTCAATCCTGCAAGGCGCTGATACTCTGACTCCATCCAACAAAGCAGTTAGGAACAAGTTTAATATTAAGCACATGATAGACCCATTGATTTAAAAGGGATTAATCACATGATTAAAGTTAAATGTGAGCTTGATGTTTTTGTTGGTTTGGGACCTGTGCTCAGCAACTGAGACACCTTAGCTACTATTTGAAATGAAGCTAATTGCTTTCTGCATTCTGTAGTTTTCCCTGTGGTAGGAAATAAACCATTAATTCATAAGCATATATTCAATGTTGGTAGATAAGTTGAATATTTATAAAATATTTAACCTGTATAAACTTTACTAATATGAATAGCTATCTTGTGTTGAGCTGTACACTTCATTTTATAGTGTTTAATTTCTATTTATCTAATTTGCAGTTATAAACAACAGAAATTTAACTTATTAAGAGAAGAGAATGAAGGTTATGCAAAGCTGATTGCTGAACTGGGGCAAGATTTATCCGGAAATATCACTAGTGATTTAATCCTAGAAAATATCAAATCCTTAATAGGTAAGGAATTTATTGAAGCAAATGTAAGTATTTTCCTACATAGTCACCTTGAGCTCTTTCTGTAGAGAGCCACTCTGGATAACGTTTTTGGTGTCTTTTGGGGATCAGACAGCAGATTTATGGTGCCACAGTAATACATTGCATTGCATAATCTCCAGGGTTGGTTCTGTAGTCAGAAGTTTCTTTTGGGGAGTTACTGTGATAATGTTGATTTTGTAAATGCTATGTATTTCAGTTTATTTGTGGTGCTGAAGTTGTCAGCCCAGCTTTACATATTGTTCTCCACAATTTATTTATTTAGGACTGATATTTAAGAATGGAGTTTATGATGATGCAACCTTCTTTTTAATTGGTGGGAGCATGGTGATATACCAGTGCCTTTTTTTAATAGTTTAGATACCCAGAAGAATAAATGGCTATCCAGTTAGTCTAAAAAGCAGAAATCAAAGAAATGGGTATTTCTCAAATGAAATGAAAATCAGTAAATGATGTTAGATTCCTTCACATAGATCCATCTGTGGGCTGGTTAAGTGCTCATAAAGGATTGAACTTGACAAAAGAGTGTCACAATGGGAGCCCAAGTTAGATTATTTTTTTAAAAAAAAAAAATCTAAATCTGTTCAGATCAGCTGTATATAAATTTATTTTTTAGAAACAGCTTGCAAATTGGCTTTCCACATTGAGACTAAAAATTTCATTATATGTAGCTGTTCTGTATGCACATAATATGGCACCTTTGGCAGACTAAGACCTTAAATAATTTAGCTGTTTCAAATTTGCAGTTTAGTTAAAAATAGTTAAATAACCACTTACTACTTTGCTTAATATTATAAGTGAGCAGGCAATTGTGAAATACAGACAGAGTCTGGGTTGCCTGGTAAATTAAGTATACTAATATGCTTGTGTGTCTATACAAGTCTGTATTTTAGAACAGTGGTTCTCAAACTGGGGGTCGTGACCCCTCATTAAGTTGTGAAGTTATTACTTGGGCATAGTGAGCTCTCACTACCAAATTCCACTTCACCTCCAGCTTTTATAATAGCGTTTTTTTTAAAAAAAATTATAAAGGGAGTTGCACTCAGAGGCTTGCTACATGAAAAGGGTCACAGATACAAAAGTTTGAGAACCTCTGTTTTAGACTGATTTCACATCTCTCCCCACCCTCCTCTCCTTCCTACCTGAAAGACTGTGCGGGTATTGCCTCCATACCTCATAATCTAGCTCCTTTTATTCCCTTGGAGCAGAGGATTTTGTCATATATGGGTTCTTTAAGAACATAGACCTCCAGGGTCAGAGGAAGAGTGTGCAATACTGCATTTAATGTAAGACATTTCCTGATGTATACAGGTCCAGTTTTGCTTCCCTTCTTGCTAGTATAGAAGTCAAGGAGTTTGAGTGAGATGACTCAGCAGTATTAAGAGTGCGAGATCTCAAATTATCCCACTGAAACAATTAGTTTAAATTTACCTGGAGTCAAAACTGTCTTTGGACATTTCCACCAACAGTTTCCCCAGTTTGTAATCCTCACCTTGCATTATAAAGTGTGTGCTAGAAGTAGCAACAAACTGGCTGTGGAGAGCTGAGTGAGAGAAACTGATATTTTATAATGAGTCTCCTTTCAACATATTTTATTTCTTCTGTAATTGATTGTTTGCTCACTATCTCCCTCAGCTTTTAGGCTTTCTCCCCAGAGAACTATCAGGGTCTATTTAATACTTTTATAGTAGAGAGGTTAAACCAGTTATGTCTAAGATTACTTCCACAGGAGACATTGATAATGTAGTTTTATTTTCTACAAATTAATAAAATACTTAGCAAAATTGATTGTACTGGGGAGATAAGATATTGAAAGTCTATGAATAAATGTGTATATCCTACACTAAAAAGATTGCAGTAGATTAGTGTATGTCTGAATAGCTTAAAAATAGGTCTTGACAGCCTTGAGGGAAACAATTACATATAGGCTGCAATGGTGAGTCAAATATTCACCTAGATATGGTGAGTCAAATATTCACCTAGATACCCAAATAATTTCTCAGCATTAATAAAAGGAGCAACTGATTGTCTGAAGGCAGGGATCCCTGGAAGACTAAACATCTAATACCTCTGTTTTATTAGAATTACTATTGAAATCTAAAATTTTGCCAGAGTGTTTAATTAAGGCAATTAAATTAGAGCTGGATGAACTTTTGAAGAGTAAGTAGCCTGTCCTAGGGGTTCTGTTGCAAGCACAAAGAGTATGGGAGAAAGTGAGTAATACTGCCTTGTCCCTCTAGGAGAAGTGTACAGAATCTAGCGCCACTTAAGGAAGTTTCTGAAAAAGCCAAATCTAAATCATGGGGAGGAGGTATCTGTAGTCAAATCCTATTAAAAGCTGCCCCTGTGAATTGGGAAGCCACTTAAGTTTGGGGCTTGGAGAAGAAGGATTTTGCAACAAAACTGTTAAACATTGAGGCAAAACTAAATTGCTCTGATATAATTAAAATGGGGAGGAAACTTCAGGCAAGAGACCCAAATATTATACGCACTTAACATCAGTAAGGAAATGGGATAGTAAGAGCCAGAGCTTTCAGGCCTCCTTTCATGTTTTAGTATTTAAGGAATAATAGCTAAATTAAATGACTAGGGAGAAGATTGTTCCAGTACTCTATATTCTACGAAGGCTGTGCTAACGTCTGATAAAGTTCAGCTTCAAATCTAGCAGAGAAAAATTTTGTAGTTGCCTTAGGTAGCTGGTATTGTAGGTACTTTGATGCTTGTTTTAGAAAAGGGCTATAGAATGCTTTCACTGTTCACTATGGAGAGTATAGTTCTACTCAAAATTCAAAATAAGTTTTACAGATCACCTCTGTCTTTCATAGTTCTCTTGAATCAAAACTGGGTTTCCATAAAATATCTGTTCCTTTGTAGTACTAATTAAGATAGTTAGAAGTACTGCAGGCATTGGGTTTATTTCTTTCTAATCATCTTATAGCTATTAAACCAGCCATTCTGTTTTTACCAAAAGCTATTTCCATGGTAATTTAAAAATTACGATGTCTCACTTAGTCCTCAGTGTGCGAGTATGTCACACAATTGGTATATGTTGGATAACCTGTGTCAGTCTTTAACTGACCAGAACTTCCTGTTTCGCAATGGTGAGGTTAACATTTTACTAAAGAAAATACCTTGATCTCTTTTAAACAGTGAATATTTTCCCTTGGCAAGTGTGGCAGAAGGAAGTGATTAAAAATACATTTTTTTTTCAAAGTTTATAATGACTTTTTCTTTCTGAGATCTGAGTGTTCATATACAATAGTATTTAACAAGAACATTGAATTTTTAGCTTTTAGTTTAATCCAAATCTTAGTCCTATCCCTAACTTTGAAATTCTGATGTTTAATACAGCTTCTATGTTCAATATAGTACCATAAAGTCAAAATATATACTGCTCTGTTGTGCCTAATTATTTTGATAGAGAATTGCTTTTTATTCAAAACAAATGTCTGAAAATATTTTTTAATGGCGCATTTGCAATTTTTCCTGATTCTAATTTAATTGTGTTGTATTAGAAAATGAGAAATAGCAGAACTGAATTTTTAACTTGTATTTTTTCCCCCCAATAGGATGTTTTAACTTGGATCCCAACAGAGTTTTGGATATTATCTTAGAAGTCTATGAATGTAGGCCGGAATATGATGAATTCTTTGTACCTTTGATAGAATCATATATGTATATGTGTGAACCTCAAACTCTGTGTCATATCCTTGGGTTCAAATTCAAATTCTATCAGGTAATATAGATGTATTTTTACTATTTGAGCACTACCACTTCTGTCAGCCCCTTTCCTGTGTAATTATAGTGATGTAAGTTTTTGATGCTTGTTTAGGAAAAAAGGTTTTCTTTCCACAAAATACAATTAGCATTGGTTGTAGAGGTCTGATTTTAGAAATAGTACATTTCTCTCTTTGTGATACTTTAACATGGGGTAACTTTTTGCATTACATTTTTTAATCATCAGTATATAATCTAAAATTGAAATTGTTCAGTACTGTATTTGAAACAAGCATTTTTTAGAGTACATTTTAAGTGTTTGACTGTATTGTCCTCCATTTGAACTTGTAGATGAAATGTGCAAGTTCTTACGTTAATAGAAATGACACATTCTTATAAACAGCAGACTAGATCCCTCAGAACGAGGAAATCATGACTGATGTTTAGCATGATATTTCATCATCTTAACTGCAGAACTAGTAATTGCGTGCAGTCACTGTGAGATGCGAACGAAGCTAACCGGTTGCACATTTTTCTTCATTCAGACTCAATATAGTAACAATGATAGAATTAATATATTTTATAATGGGGATAGAGAGAGCTTTTATTAAGATGCCTGCTTTCTCCGTTCATACTTTTTTTCTCTCTCTTTTTTTTTCAAGAGTTAGTAAGTTATACTTTTCTGTGACATTCTAGATTTGCTGTTTCTAAAAATGGTAATGATTGCCTTTTAGGAGCCAAATGGGGAAACACCTTCCTCTTTATACAGAGTTGCTGCAGTGCTTTTGCAACATAATCTTATAGATTTGGAAGATCTTTATGTACATGTAAGTTATTTATTTTTCTCTGATTAAATGTTCATAGCAAGAACAATGAATATAAAATTGGGCTTGCAGCTGACCTGTTTCTCATAGTGCTAAAACTGTTACCAAGAGAATTCAGATAAAAGGATTTAGATGGATTACCTTCTCCAATCTTTCTCTCACTCTGCCAAAATGTGTCCCAGGAGATCCAATACCTCCTGTGTACTTCAGGCAGGAGCATCTACAGCTTGTAGCTGGCATGGTCAACTGGGCAGAAACATTTAACAGAGAGCTGTTAGGTGTGCTTGTCAAGCCAGGAAAAGGAATTTCAACAATTTTCAGGGCTTTAAAGAGGAGGGGTGACTTCCTGGCTACCTAATCCCTGGGCAGCAGAGTTCACAAGGGTCATAGTGGGACAGCTTCTAGAAGTCAGCAGCAGTCAATGTAAGTCATGCAGCGTCTATACTATCCCTGTGTCAACCCAAATACATTGATCGTAGTTGGGTTTCAATAGTTTTCTGTTTTTTTGAATTATTGATGGCTCTGAGGATGGTGTGGAGTATGATTCCTCAGTCTTCCTTAACTTGATTAGGGTATGTCATGGATGTATCATTCTTTGAAGTGCTGCTGGGAAGTTAAAACAACAAAAACAAAAAACTCTCCTTTCTATGGAGTGACCTGATTTTCTTCAGGAAGAAGAAGGGATCTAGCTTTTTCTCCTTCAAGCTTATTAATCAAAAAGTAGTTTCAGGTTATGTTATTTTTCTTTATGTATCTTAACACTGTCAATGTTTTATTTTCTCAGCTTCTTCCAGTAGATAATGCCATTCTTGAAGAACACAAACGAGAGATTGTAGAGGCTAAACAGATTGTTAGGAAACTTACAATGGTGGTTTTGTCCTCTGAAAAGACTGAAGAGAAAGAGAAGGAAAAGGACAAGGAAGAGGAAAAAACTGAAAAGGTATTTTTTTCAAATGAGTTAATTATAATTGTAAACATAACATGGTCATTGCTATGAAAATGACTTATTTGTCCTTTTAATACAGTGTGTCCAGTTGTGATGATAAGTTTAATTGGCTGTTTATCTAAAACAAAGCCAAAACTGTAATTAAACTGTTATCTCCCCTATTTCAGCTTCGGATGTAATTTTTGTTATGCAAGAAACCGTTCCCCTGAAAAGTGTTGTGTTTTGTGTCTGTTCCTGAATTCATTCAAGGTTGTGTATTCAGTTCTGTAGTTAGGTGGTTTGATTCCCTCCCCACCACCTCTTGTTTCTTATCACCGTCAATCAATATCGCTCATGGTTTGCCTACCTTTTGTGCTGGTTTAACAAGCTTTGCTATGTTAATAACCTTAGTAGGGGGTGTCATCATGTAACCCACAATTGAGTTTTAACTATGCAGGGTTTATATAATCTATTACACACAAACTGTGCCAAAAGAACATTATTAAGGTGCAAAGTCAAACACTTAAAAGTTAGGAATGCCAGAGCTAAGGTTGCCTGTGCAGCCCCATTGTGTGTGTTCATTGTGATACAATCTTTAATTTCATGACCACATACAATTTTTTTCTACAGGACCTCTTTCTGAGTCAGTCCACAGAATGGACAATGCTTTCTTAATGAGAAGCTATTAAATATTTTTTCTTCCCTTCACAGTTCAGTTTGTGGCCCATGCCTTATTTACTGCATACTATTCAAACTCTGTGCTGAAAACAGTTATTAGTTTCCTCATGGGCATTCTTATGGTGCGCATAGCTATCGTCTGAGTGCTTCACAGACAGTGATTAATTTATTTTCATTAATGGTTTGGGGACTTATGGAGATAAGGCCCCCCCCCCCCAGTTTTACAGGTGGAGAACTGGAGGCAGAGAGGTTAAAGGGATAAGCATCCACTGAGTTCGCATGGCCAGCTTGAGATGCCTAGGATCTGATTTGTCAGAATACTTAGCATTCTGTAGCACGTTATATATTCAAGCATAGCTCCCAGTGACTTCACATGCATTAGAGTGCTCAGCACTTCTGCAAATCAGGCCCACAAGGTGTCAAGATGGGCACCCAAAAACGAGAGCACAACTAGTGAGCACCTATGAAAAGTTTGGTTTAAGTGACTGGCTAAGCATCATGTAGGAGCTCTATTGCAGAGATAGTGGTAAAATCCAGACCTCCAGGGTGCCATTCAAGTGCCTTAACCATGAGACCATTTTTTTCTCTTCCTGCGAGCCTTGCCTAATTCACTATTCACCTTCCAACTTCTGCAACAAAGAAAGTGAGGATCAGATAAGCCCCCTTCACTACGCAACCCTGATTTGCCCCAGAACAGTTCCATCCTCTGTACTGAATGAGACAGGGGTCCTATGGAGAAAAAATAACATGACTGTATAATTTTTCACAAGGGGGCTGAATTGTAGGTGCACAGGCAACTTTAGTATTAACAGGAGTTTTGTTGTTGTCCCTCCACGTTGTCTTTGAAAATCTTAACCTAATTGTTTTGTAGCTAATATGAAAATAAACCTGTTCTAATCCATGATTTTTTGATGCATTTGTTATGTATGGTACAGCTGGATGAGGATATGTGAAGAGACACAGTTTAACTGCTGTAAATAAAGTTGGTTGGCTGATGGCGCATGATGAAGAGATGTTCATTACATAAATCGTTAGTTTTTGTCTTCAGTGCTAAAATTAATATTTTCTGGGAACAGATTATTGTGAAAAATCCATAGTAATATTGGCAAAAAGCAGTGTCCACTTTTGCCTGAGGCAGTGAGTTTAGTGTACTGAATAAACAGTCATTTTCAGAATAGAGGTAGTGCAAGTGTTAGAGGTCACAGGACTGAGTGATGTTAGTAGATTTGTACTTCATTTGTACCTGAGAACAGTTCCATGACATAAATCTTAGGGTATATTTACACTGCGCTGCTGTAGTGTTTCCGTGTAGACATGCACTATAACAATGAGAAAGTTTTTCCCACTGGTGTATTAATTCACCTCCTTGAGAGGATGTAGCTTGGTCAGTTCTTCCACTGATCTAGCTCTGTCTACATGGGGGAATAGGTTGGCATAATCTATGCCTCTCGGGAGTTTGGGGGTTTTACACCACAGAGATGTAATTTTGCTGATGTATGTTTTCAGTATAGACCAGCCTTTAGTCTTTCATGTCCAGTGGTGAAAACTAGACCTGTCAAGCGATTAATTTTGCTGTTAAACAATAATAAAATACCACTTATATGAATATTTTGGATGTTTTCCACATTTTCAGATATTGATTTCAATTACAACACAGAATAAACGTGTACAATGCTCACTTTATAGTTATTTTTATTATAAATATTTGCACTGCAAAAATAAAAAGTATTTTTCAATTCACTTAACACAAGTACTGTAGTGCAGACTCTTTGTCATGAAATTAAACTTACAAATGTGAAATTACGTACAAAAAATAACTGTATTAAAAAACAAAAAAATGTAAAATTTAGAGCCTACAAGTTCACTCTGTCCTACGTGTTATTCAGCCAATCGCTGAGACAAACAAGTTTGTTACATGTGCAAGCGATAATGCTTCTTGTTTACTATGTCACCTGGAAGTGAGAACAAGAATTTGCATGGCACCATTGTAGCTGGCATTGCAAGATATTTACTTGCCACATACACTAAAAATTCATATGTCTCTTCATGTTTCAGCCGTCATTTCAGAGGACATGCATCTATGCTAATGATGGTTTTGCTTAATAACTATCCAAAGCAGTGCAGACTAAAGCATGTTCGTCATCTGAGTAAGATGCCACCCACAAAGGGTTTTTTTTTTCTTTTTGGTGGTTCCAGTTCCACAGTTTCCACATCGGAATGTTGCTCTTTTAAGGCTTCTGAAAACACGTTCCACACCCCGTTCCTCTCAGATTTTGGAAGGTACTTCAGATTCTTAAATCTTGGGTCCAGTACTGTAGCTATCTTTAGAAATGTCACATTGGAACCTTCTTTGCGTTTTGTCAAATTGCCAGTAAAAGTTTTCTTTAAATGAACAACATGCTGCTTCATCATCCGAGAACATGAAATATATCACAAAGTGCGGGTGTAAAACAGAGCAGGAGACATACAATTCTCCCCCCGTAGGAGTTCAGTCACAAATGTAATTTGAGTGTCGTTAGCATGGAAGAATGTCCTCTGGAATGGTGGCCAGAGCATGAAGGGGCATACAAATGTTTAGCATTTTTCTGCTGCATAGCAAAGTTTCAAAACTGTATTAAGTCAAAGTTGAATTGTAAATTTTTGGAAGAACAAATGACTCTTTGTTCAGAATTACAAACAGTTCAGAGTTGTGAATACCCTTTGTTCCCTAAGTGTTTGTAATTCTAAGGTTCTATTGTGTTATTTTTCCAACAGATTTCTGGATAGTTTTTATTTTATTTTATTTTATTTTATTACCAGGACTTGTATTTTGGATTTTTCTGTACTGCGGGGGTGGGCAAACTTTTTGGCCTGAGGGCCACATTGGGGTGGGGAAATTGCTTGTAGGTCTGGGGCAGGAGGTTGGGGTGCGGACGGGAGTCTAGGGTGTGAGAATGTGTGCGGTGTGCAGGAAGGGGCTCAGGGTAAGGGGTTGGGGCAAAGGAGTGGTATATGGGGGCTCAGAACGGGATTCAGGTTCAGGAGGGAGTGCACAGGGGCCCTGGGGCTGCAGGGACGTGGTGCGGGCCACTTCCCAGAGCGGCGCTGGGCCCACGGCACTATGGGGTGGCAAATCTGTGGGCTGGATCCAAAGCCCTGAGGTTCCAGATTTGGCCCACAGGCTGTAGTTTGCTCATCCATGCTTTACAGAAAGAACGGAAAAGCATATCATATGTGCCCCCAACTCTTTCACCCTTACTACAAGAGCCCTGTAGTCACCACTGATCTCAAGATCATATCTGGTAGTATGATATAATGTCCATGTGGGTGAGGAGCAGAGGGTAGTAGTCAGAGGGACAGATGAGCCATATCAAGCTTTTTGTAATGTCTCAGATGCGGGCTCCAAGCATGCCTCCGTGGGCATCAAGTCAGGTTGGCAGATGGATGTCTCATCCCCTTCCAAAGGGGGGCAACGGTGGTCAAGGACTCCTACTTTTCCTCCTCTTGGGTGTGGTGGCTGTGTGCCTGCCAACCTTGGGGACAGATGGCTCCTCTTCCTCAGCCACCTAGATCTGCTCCTTTCTTACTATGCCAGTATAACATCGCTTTTCTTCACCTTGATGGAGGAGGAATCTACATGGGAGGGAAGCACTGTCTTCTACCTGAAGTAGCCAGCAGATGGTCTTCTCCCTATAGAGCAGCTGGTTTTCCTTCCTCCTCTGGTGTCGCTATATCTTTTCTAGTCAGCTAGCGTCCTCCATCCTGCATGTCTCCTTTTGCGTTCTGCTGATGAAGTCCTGGTGTTCCTGGATGCTGCACAGATGAGACACCATTTCCTTTCATTTTAAAATACAGTATTTGGCAACCTAATTTTACTTGCCATAGAATTAAGTTCCAGATTCTGTTTCTTTTAGAACAGTTGCTAACATCAAAACCGCAGTGTACAGCATTGTATAGGAGATGATTTCTTCCACTATTGAAAGGGAAACTTATATTTTCAAACTGAGATCCTGGCATAAATATTTAAATAATACTTTCAATGTTGTCTTTAAAAATCAAGTGTGTTCAGTTCACTGTAATGTCTAAATACACCATTAAATTCAGACTTTTTGTTTTTCTAACAGCATATTGTACATTGTAATGGTATTTTATATAAATTTTCCAATTAAACAAGAAACTCAGGCCCATTTTTAAAAACAATATTCACTGCTTCAAGGAACAATACTCTAGAATTAGTATGTAGGTTTGATTATGTTTGTGCTGCTGAAGAGTGTGATCATATCTTACAAATATTTTAAATACATTTTTTAAAAAAATGTGTAATAGTATTTACTGTATGGTAAAATACATTTGAAATAATTATGGTGCTTAGAAAACAAATTGTCATCTTTTTTATTTTAACCTTTATACTGAAGAGGAAACACGGGGAGGTTTTAGGAATGAATTACATTTTTCACTCCAATTTCTTGTTTGCTATCTTTTTCAGCCACCTGATAACCAGAAACTTGGTTTGTTGGAAGCTTTGTTAAAAGTTGGTGATTGGCAGCATGCACAAAGTATTATGGATCAAATGCCTCCATTTTATGCCACTTCACACAAGCCCATTGCCATTGCCCTTTGTCAGCTTGTACATGTGACCATTGAGCCTTTGTACCGCAGGTAAGATGAAGAGCTGCCTTGCATTATTAAATGTTGGGAATTTGTACAGGGTAAGTATAGAACGTATTCATCATGTTTGTAAACTCTAAAGCTGCGAGGTGTTACGTTTCTTTGTTAGGACAAGATTAAAATACATTATGAACTAGATTGGACAAATGCACTTAATTTAATAAGGACCTAATATAGGCTGGAATTTGCCTGCCCTGCTAAATAACCAGTAATTGATCTGTGTATGCAGGGAGGGAGAAGGGAAAGGAAGCACGGGGTCATAAGATTTACCATACAGCCTGGACCTGGGACTACGGTGTACACATGCTAACAGTACTCCAGCTTCTAGGTTTTAATAGCTTCTGTTGCTCTTCTATACCTCCTCCACTAGGGGTGAATCCCACTGATTCTGAGAAAATGCAGATTCCCCAGCATGCCTTCAACACCAGCCTAGGTTGGCATGCAGACTATTGTCCTTTATGCAGTGGTTCTGGTGGCATGTGAATTTCACCCATAGGAAAGAATAATTGAATGTATATGTGAATTCTAGATAGCCAATAATACAACAGGAAGACGTGAGGTTGATAGTAGATAATACGTTGAACAAGTCAACAATATGAAACTTAAACAAAAAATGAGAGAATCAAATGCTGTATTGGGGTCTTGCTAATTTGTATAAGTAATATACTGAGACCTGAGACACTCACTCTTCTCTAGTAAGTAATGGTTAGGGCCAGTGTTCTCTCTAATTTTTCCCATGCACATGCAGAGTGAATTTTGTTATGTGCACCAATATGGAGGGGCTGAGGGGTTCATAGTGTGGGAGGGGGGGCTCAGGGCTGGTGGGGAGGGGAATGAGGGGTTTGGAGTGCAGGCTGCCCAGGGCTGTGGCGGGGAGAGAGAGGACACCCCCCTTCTCTCTCTCCCCGCAGCAGAACTTGGGCTGGGGTGGGGGAGAGCCACCCTTCCCCTGGCCGCAGCCAAGGGTGGGGTGCCTCTCCCCTAGCTGGGGCAGGTCCATGCTGCAGCCAGTGGAGAGAGTGCTTCACCCCATCCCCCAGCCCTGAGCGGCGCTTAACAGGCAGGTCATTGGCCATGGAGTTTGGAGGAAACTTAGGTTAGGGCTCCGCGTTTGTCTTGGAGGTTGTGGAAGTCGCAGATTCCATGACTTCCTGTGACCTCTATGACTTCTGCAGCAGCCATTGTGGCTCACCCCAGGACTGCCTGAGCAGCTGGGCCTGGAGACAGCTACACCAGCCACTGCTGGAGTGGACCTGGCGCCAGCCATATCGGCCCCTGCTCTACTGGCCCCAGAGACTGCATGAGCAGCAGACCTGGGGCGGCCAGAGCAGCGGCTGGCTCTGGCACGTTCCCCAGTGGCAGTTGGTGCCGTGGGCCCCACAGGACTCATAGCAGCTGGTGCCATGAGCTCCCCCGGCAGCTAGTGCCACAGGCTCCACCGCAGCACCCCTTTCCTAATATTCAATCAGGAGCATTTATGATGTAAGTCATGAGCAGGTCAGAGACTGTGATATTTTGTTTCTTGCTCAGGACCTGTCCATGACTTTTACTAAAAATTAAATCATAGGCTTAGAAATGATAGGTTTAAGATTAGCAGCCGAATTAGTCTGTATCCGTAAATAAGATGAGGAAGACTTTGTAGCACCTTAGAGACTTACCAGTTTATTTCAACATAAGCTTTCGTGGGCTATAGCCCACTTCATCGGATGCATAGAATGGAACAGAAATAAGATGCATTTATATACACAGAAAGGTGGGGGGGAGTTGTACATTAGCATACCAATTCTAAGAGGCTGTTTAATTTGGATGGGCCATTATCAGCAGGAGAAAAAAGTAACTTTTGAAATGGATCTCTGTGTCTGACAGGAGAGATACAACTATTGAAGGTAAATTAACTAGGGAAATACAATCAATTAGTGTAATGAGCAAACCATTCGCAAGTTCTATTTAGTCCTTGGTTAATTGTGTCCAATTTGAAAATTAATTCCAGTTCCATAGTTTCTCCTTGGAATCTGTTTTGGAAGTTTTAAACAGCCTCTTAGAATTGGTATGCTAATGTACAACCTTTTTCTTTCTTTTTTTTTTCTTTCTGTGTGTATAAATGCATCTTACTTCTGTTGCATTCTGTGCATCCGATGAAGTGGGCTATAGCCCACGAAAGCTTATGCTGAAATAAACTGGTTATCCTCTAAGGTGCTACAAAGTCTTCCTCGTCTTATTTAGAAATGATAGACATCAGTTACATTCAGTCTTGGGTATACCGGTGTAAAAAGAGAGAAGGAAAACTTGAATAAATCACATTGCCATATGTAAAGAGAGGTTAAGGAGAAGTCAGATGATCAGTTATTCTCGTTAATGAACAAGGACGGAGCTGTTTTCTGGTAGCTTTCTGTAGCGTGAGGCTACAGCTGCAGTGAACCCTGCCACTCCTGCCAAATGTGGCTCCCTTTCAGTGTGTAGGCACTTCAGAATTTCTAGTCGGGCAATAGCAACAGTCTCCTAATGGTGTCACCAGGTGGGGCGTATCATGTTCTGGAGGATGTGAATGACTTGAAGGTGCCTTTGCTCCACATTGCTTGTCAGCCTCTTGGTTGTGCTTACCTCCCAGAGAGATGCCCCACAATTTGAAAACCGATGGTTTAGAAACTTCAGAATATCAATTTAAAAGTTTGGCAATACAATAAGCTATCATATGAGATTATAGAATTGCCATCATTGGCATTATCAAGGTTTTGCTGGGTACCCATTTGTCAGGTATATTTTACAACAAATCAAAACACTTCTGTCCTGATGCATGGTGATAGGCTAGATCAGCAGTGTTCAATAGAAATTCGATGCTAGCCACATTCGAGGTTTTGAATTTTTATTTGCCACATTATAAAAAAGGATTAAAAAACATACTACTACCATAACCCTGAAATCTGGCATATAATTCATATTGACTGTGCATCTTAACTCAGCCTCCAGATTTTACTTGGATTTCATAAAGTTTACTGCAGAAAAAGTGGATTCACAGACCCATGCATTGCTCATGCACTGACCACGATTCAGTATCCTGTTTGCCACATGTGGCTAGTGGCGAACATATTGGACACCACTGGGCTAGATAATTCAACAGGTGCCTTCCAACCCAAATGTTTTGTGTCTGTGTATAACTTTGGTGTGGGAGAAACGTATATGGGATCAAGTTGATGATTTTTTCCCTCTTTGTCTAATTCTATCCTCAGGTACATATATGCAACCGTCAGTCAAGTTAGTATGGGTTGTACATGTGTATTTAAGGCAGAATTGATTCATATTAGCTAATTGAACAATAGATAACCATCAGTCTAATATAAGTTGATCCAACTGCTGGGCACCGTGTGCCTATAAGCCACCTGGATCTTCACTGAGTTTAATCATTATTTCTAGCTCTGCAGCTACAGGGCATATTCCTGGGTGCAGACTTTTTACCTGAGCGCTTCCTGTGCTCCTGTGTTGTCCATTTTTTCATGGGGATGACTTGGTAGTTAAGAAACTGTCAATAGCCTTAGATTGTTATCTTTATGGCTTCTTAGAAATTGTCCTTTAACAAGATATCAAATGCTCCTGGGCAGGATAGATGACTGGAATACATCGTAATATCCTTGAGCAACGTTAGATTTGAGTTCAGCATATAACACAAAATGGATGTCCTAATATAAAATCGCGTTTATAATTTAATTCAGACACGTCTCACTCTGCCACTCACAGTAAATACAATATTTGTGTATGGTAACTTTCTGATCTTATGTTAATGTTTAGCTGATAAAGCAATTTTCAAGTTTTGTATATAATATTGACTTCACTGCATTCTATTTACTATTTTAATAAAATATTTGTAGTCTAAACTTGTTTGAGAATCATGCAAAAAATAAATGTTTGTCTTTGATATAGCTCAGGTCAATACTGTTACCCAGTCCTGTTCTGATTATTACAGCAAATCTTAAATATTAGAGTGTTAAAGTACAAATACTATTAAAATAAGAATATTTCACCTAATGCACTTAGATTTACTTTAAAGACAGTGTTTATTTAATGTGGTGTGGGTTTTTTACCATATTAAAGATGAAGATTTTCTAAAATATTTTGTACCCACTGCTGATGATCTTGCAGAGTCCCTTTGATAAAAAGATGATTTGGGGATAAAATCCTGATCTCATTGTAGTTAATGGCAAAACTCCCACTAACTTCAGTGGGGCCAAAATTTCACTAAATCAGTCCAGAAGACTCTAGTATACTGTTGCATTGAAAAAAGCCATTGATAAAATAATGTAGAACCATAGTAATTAAAGTCAGTTAACTGATAAACTAAATTGTTTGTCCTGACTGTAAAAGTGAATAGTCCTCATGTTGAAATTTTATACTTCTGTTTTCACAGAGTTGGAGTACCTAAAGGGGCTAAAGGGTCACCAGTTTCCAATTTGCAAAATAAGAGAGCCCCAAAACAAGCAGAAAGTTTTGAAGATTTGAGAAAGGAAGTGTTCAACATGCTTTGTTATCTTGGTCCTCATCTCTCCCATGATCCCATTTTATTTGCAAAAGTGGTTCGCTTAGGAAAAGCATTTATGAAAGAGGTTGGTAAGATAGAGCAACTTATCTAAAATTTTTGATGGAAACATACTGTTCCCGTATGATGACAGCAAAAGATATTTTATTAAATATTTGTGATGTGTTCACATGCTGAAACAGAAAATGTCCAAACAGTTTTTAAAAGGACAGTCTCCCTTTGCTGTTGCAATCCATTGATTTCCTTTATTATAACTATTTTACAATGTTATATTTTGTGTGGATAGATTTTTAAGAAAAAATACTATACAATTGAAGCTTGTGCACTGGAAAAATGCAAAGGTCGTCCTGGAGGCCATGGTGAACAATAAATCAATATGGGACCAATTTTAAAAAGTTTGTTTCTCCCCATCTGTAAGATATCATGGAAAGTAGCTCATTTTATTTTTGAAGTGGACCCTTTTGGGTGCTGTTTTGGCCACGGACCTTACTTTTCCACAAAGTGAGTGTCAAGATTATATAGTGATCTTTTTATTTAAAAAGGGCAAAGGGGAGTTTTTTTGTATTATAAACTCTCTTGGAATGTAGTCTTCAGATCAAGTCAAGGCCCCATGGTTGTGTTTGCTTCTATTCCAGCAATGTTCTGTTCCATACATTACAGGTTTGGCCACTTTGCTGACCTGCCTCATCTTTCAGGTCATCTGAGCAAAACTATAAAAACAATTGAAGCTTAAAAGTGAAAATGAATAATATTTAAAACTTGGTGCGACTTGCATCTTTGCACTCTACAATTAGTGGCTTGCCCACTCCTTCCCTCTCTTCCCCCTGCTTTTTCACTGGGGGTGCTGTGCTCTCTTACGATATGTTTACACTTCATTGTAAGCTCAGAGTTTGAACTGTAGCCCAGGGCTTGAACTCAGGGTGCCAGGACCCAATGGGGGATGCAGGGTCCAAGCTAGAGTCAGGAAGGGACCCAGAGTTAAAACTCCATTACTTTGCAGTGTAGACATATTTCCAATAGACTTGTGCTCTGGAAATCCACCAACAGCATCCCACAATCCTACAGGCTGACTTTCTTTGTCCTTTGGACATACTACATCACTAAAAAAGGGCTAGCGCCACATTTTGGAATAAATGTGGTTGGACTCGGGTCCTGCATAATGCAGTGTAGCCACTGAGGCCCTAGATTGGGTCCCTGGGTTCAGCAGTTCCTAACCTGGTGTTACAAATGAGTATAGATGCTCAAGCCTAGGTTAAACAAACCAAGGATCTGCTAACTCAAGTTCTACTAACCCTGAGCTTACCTTGCAGTGTAGACATACCCTTATTGGCCAAATACCATGAGTCAAATAACATCAAATGCTGGCTGACTCAAACTACAGCAAGTTGAATAATCCAGTATCTTCCATCTCCAGTAGTAGTTGCCATAATATTATAGTAATTTTTAACTTTTCCTGCCATTCTCCGTCCTCCACTTGAAAGGATGTTGTTATTCCTTTATGTCCTTATCAGAGCAATGAGAGAGCCCAGTGACTAAAACTGCAATTTTCCTGGCACATCTCCCTCCTGCCTACTTCTGGTGTAGAAGACTGGCATTTGAATGAAAATGGTGTTGCATGCCAGTGCAGAGTATTGCTATTAGACTGCCAATACTGGATTCATATAAAATGAGGATTTTGCTTACAGGTCTTGGCATCTTATTTAGAATACACAGACTTCTTTTAATCACAAATTTAAACATGTGACCCAGAGCCCTTCTGGCTTGAGAGATACTTAAGTTGAGTAATTTGGAGTTTACCATGTGGTGGTGGTAATTTCTGATGAGACTTGTAAGAGTACCCTGATTCTGGCTTCTTTGACATCTGAACCTATGCACTTCTCACAAATATCAGGGGGGTGTCTTGGTGTCATAGATCAAAAATTCCCCTTCTCTTATTGCTGCATAATACTTTTTTTTGTAGTGAAAAAACTAGAGATTATGTATTTAAGCATTCAGTAAATGGGAAATGAGAGAATTCCAGTTGAACATGCAACAAGAATAGTGCCCTTTTTGAATATATGCACCAGGATAATAATCAGATATTGTATTTTTAGAAATAGTTCAAAAAGTGTAATAATTTTTTATAACCTTAGAGGCACAAGAACTATATATCTTGCAATACTGTGTACAAGTCACTGAGAGTACACACACATACCATATGCTACAAATGCAGTATTGTAAAATTCTTTCTGATTTCGGATGGCAGAATCTTTGCTCATGCATAACTTTTTAAACAGTTCTGTTGATGCATGAGCTGTAATAGAATCTCTCTCTCTCTTGTCTGTGTGATGCAAATAAGAGTCAAACATAATACAGTAAAAGCCGTGTTGTTTGGCATGTTGGGGGGAATGAAGGTTGCTGGTTAGGCAAAAATTCCAGATAACTTAAGGGGCTCATGGCTGGGGTTGGGGTATATGAGGGAGTGCAGGATACGGGCTCTGGGAGGGAGTTTGGATGGGGGAGGGGGAGTTTGGGGCAGAGGGTTGGGGCATGGGAGGGGTTTCAGGGTGCTGGATCTGGACGGAGCTCACCTCAGAGGGCTCTCTGCAAGCAGTGACATGTCTCTGCTGCTCCTAGGTGGAGGCGTGGCCAAGCTGGTCTGTGCACTGCCTCGAGTACTGGCTCTACAGCTCCCATTAGCTGGGGACCACGAAGATGAGCGCCACCCATTTACGGCATCCCAAAATGTCAATTTCTAGAGTGTTCTGGTTTATAAAGTGCTGGAAAACACAGCTTTTACTGTAAAACCTTTTTACCCGCTGTTGTACAGCAATGGCAATGAAATACACGCGTAGTTGTCAGATTGTGCTGTTCTTTCAGTATCACTTTTCAGAGAAGAACTACACATAGCAGGCATAAGGTGTGTCCTATAATAATGTCATGGTAGTGGTGCAGCCGAACAAGTGTAAAATTCAAAATTTATGGTTTTACCATAAAAATGTGCTCTGATTTTAGAAGAGTCAGATCTGCATGAGTAGAGGACAGGTAGTAGTCTTAACCTTTTTTTAACCATGACATTTGTGGGGTTTTTTTCATTTTCTTAATGAGTCGGTGAAGCAAAATATTATATTTAATGAACATCACATCTATTTTACCAATAACACCTTAGAATATTGAGAATATTTTTTAAAGATCTCAGCCCACTAATCCTTTTATTCCTCTTTACAAGCTTATCTTACATAGAAGTAAGAAACTCAGACTCTTCTAAGGGCTTGTCTACACAGGACACTAAAAAATGTATCTGAATTAACTAAAGGTGTGAATTTAAAAAAGATTAGTTAAACTGCGTTAAGCCCCTGTGTGCACACTCTCATTCTCTAAAGTGAATTAAACTAAACTGAATTAAGGCCACTTTTATTCCACTGAGATACAAGTGTGTTTAGAAGGCTGTCTCAAATGTGGCTATGTTCTATCCTCTCCCCTTCTCCTCCTCTTTTTCCTCATTGCCTCTAGTTAGGTTTTTGTTGGTACTTTCTTTAATCCCTTCCACCCAGGTCAGGGGTGGGCAAACTATGGCCCGCGGGCCCCTCCTGTCCGGCCCCCGTTCGCGGAGGCTGGCCCCGCCTCTGCCTCAGAGCCACACTGCCCGGCCACCGCTGTAGGGCCAGGGCTGCACGCTCCCCCCTCCCCCTGAGCCGTGCCGCATGGGCAGCGCTCTGGTGGGCCGGGGCTGCGTGCTCCTCCCCTCCCCCGGAGCCACGCTCCAGGGGCTGGGGCAGCATGCTCGCCCCTCCCACAGAGCTGCTCTGCGCCGGCAGAGCACTGGGGGCTGGGGCAGCGCCCTCCCCCGCAGCTGCGCGCGCAGGCAGCGTTCCAGGGGCCAGGGCAGCGCCCTCCCCCGGAGCCATGCCGCACCAGCAGCACTCTGGGGGCCGGTGCTGCGCACTCCCTCCCCCATTCCAGCCGCGCAAGCAGCGCTCTGAGGGCCCGGGCAGCACACTTGCCCCCTTCCCCAGAGCTGTGCCACGCGGGGAGCGCTCTGTGGTCCGAGGCAACGTACTCCCTGCCCTCCCCAAGAGCCGCGCCACGTGGGTAGCGCTCTGTGGCCGAGGCTACGCGCTCCCTCCTTCCCCGTAGCCACGCCAAGCAGCCATGTTAAGGGGGGGGTGCGCTCTGGAGGGAGCAGTCAGGGAGCAAGGTGAGTTGGATAGAGGTGTGGGTTCTGGAGTGGTGGTTAGGGAGCAGGAGGGTGGATAGGGGTCGGGACACTTAGGGGACAGGGAGCTGCGGAATTGAGTAGGGGGTGGGCTCCTGGGGGTGGTTAGGGGTCTCTAGAAGGGGTAGTCAGAGGACAAGGTCAGGGGGTTGGATGGTTTGGGGATTCTGAGGGGGCGGGAAGTGGAAGGGGGCAGGATTAGGGGAGGGGCCTTCCCTACCTGGCCCTCCATATAATTTTGCTCACTGGATGTAGCCCTCGGGCCAAAAAGCTTGCCCACCCCTGACCCAGGTGGTTTGCAGATTCTCTTGAGGTAGACTAGTTGAAAATGAAATACAGTAAGTGTATTTTACCCAGTTTTCTAAGATGCCAGTTGACATTGTGAGTAATAATATGGCCACCTACATGCAAATAGGAATCAAGCAAAACTGTAATGCTAGCCTCATATAAAGGGACTTAAACTGGCATTATGTTATACATGTGTGTAAATCTGAACAGATGTAACAGTATATAAGCCTGTCACTAATTTAAGAAATTTAGACAAAAAATGAAGTGAGTGCCCGTTTATTTTAGCAAGCAAATTATAACCTTGTAATTTCACTCTTAGCTGGATAGAATAATAAACCTGTACAGTAAATTCCATGTAATCAGAAATTTGTCTTCTATGCTGTAATTTTGAGACCTGACCGTTACAAGTTATTATGCAACTGTACATCATGTAGAGAAGTGTAGTTGTACATTTTTATTAAAATTTTAACATAACTTAGTAGTCATGATTCAGTTAAATGTCATCTTTGTCCAAGACCTTTTACTGAAATGATTTGTTTTCCATGTAACTCAAAGATAAACTACCAACTTCTCTACAGATGTACATTAATACTGTATTATATGCTATATTGGATATAGCTATGTGTGTCATGTTTAAATATTGTTCTACTGTAGTCCATGGCTTAGTATCTTCAATCTGTTTTTTTTCTGTTCACAATTTTTGTGACTTGTAGTTGATTTGTAAAAGTAGAATTATTGATACCTGTATTTAAGGACAAATTTTTAATGGGAGGCTTCAATACAAATATTGGGCTGTGGTGCTTTCTGTTAGATTGGTCTAGTCATCTGAATAGGTTGTCCTGGTTTCTGGGAAGAAGGCATGTTTGAAAAAGTAATTCACAAATATAAGAATATACTATCATATTTGTTTATCATGTCAAAGATCCATTCTTTACTTATGTTAGACACTTCATATCATTCTATTTTGTCATTTTAGTGGAAGATTCAGTATTTGAAATATACAAATATGATAGTTTAAGATACATAAATGTTATGCTTATGACAAGGATCAGCAACATTATAGCTGTTTGCTTTAGGTTGGAACTTCGAAGAAACTGAACAGTGAGGACAGAATGGTTAAGGTAACATAGGGAAAGTTATTTTTAATGCATATTGCAATCAGCATGTTATGTCAACTGTTGAAGTTTTCCCATTCATATTTAATATACGTGATTGAAATATTTATAACCACTGTTTTTTTAGAAACTGCCAGTTGACTAATCATACAGTAGTTGATAAACCCAGGCTTCTAATACTGCAAGCCTGGCTTTTGTGCTCAAACTTAACTGTAAAGTATACTGCACTTTATGTTGTTAATGTAATATTCAACAGGAGTGGGGTAGGATAAGAGGGACAATGAGTACCAAAAAACCTGAAGAGATATTATTTTCCAAAAGGTGGCTATTAGAGGAGTTGCTGTCTGTACTTTTATAACTGGCTTGGAAATTCTGCTATTCTAGAATATATAGTTTGAAAGCCAGACATATTTCATCTCTTTCCAACACGGCAGTAAAATATAGCATAGAGAATAGTGACTTTTTTTAACTGATAGTGGTCATTTAGTCAATTTACATCTTCCAACAAAAATAATATGCAGTAAAGTTATTCTATTAAAATGACCATTATTTTATATATGGATGTGGATTTCTTTGAGAAATGAATCAACTTGCTCTTCAGTGGTGGCTTTGTATTTCTTAAGTTTTGAAAACAAATCTGAAACATAATAATCAGAATGAAATAACTTCTGAATATGTAAATCTTTCTGATATAGTTACTGATAGATTGATAGGTATTAGTATGGTCCTCCAGAGAATGTACACATTTACATATGTAATATCTAAATGAAATAGAATTTTGTTTAATTTCTTGACATAATGAATCTTTGTGAACTCTGTAAAATATTGCGCTCTGTCTGCTGTGCCAAAAACATTAAATTTTTGAAGCAGTAGGACACAGCATGCTAAGATTTAGTTTTCTGGTCTGCACTGGAACACAGAGGAGGTGCACTTCACACAATTTCTAAATTAGCGTAGTCTTTGCATTGCAGATGATAGTGTCTAAATATTGGAAGTGTCTACGTACAATTCTTTACTTTTCTCCCCCCTTAAAGTCTTTTAAAATAAGATGGATAATTTCAGATTTTATACAAGGCTGCCCCCTTATTTTAAACAAAACCCAACAGTCACCATATCAACAAATTAGGCTCCCATCTCATTGGTGTGCATGCACCCTGCATAGCCAACCCCCTCACTCCCCCAAAACCCACCTCAAGATTGTGCAGCACAAATGCCGGTTTACTTCCACAGTACAGAAGCCACTTGTTGGTTCAGTGTTAGTATTATTCCTAAAATTATAAACAATTTTTAAATTCTTCAGATAGTTTGTAATGTGCAACCTCTAGATGACAGAGTTGAGCATCTCAGTTATTGAAATTTTGCAGTGTGTTAGTTCCCTAGCAAAAACTAATGTTGAAAAAGGTGTATTGATTTTGGGGACTATTCCTGATGTTTACTAAATTTTCTTTTAAAAGCTTTGGGGTGAAATTTTGGCCCAGTTGAAGTCAGTTGGAGTTGTGCCATTAACTTCAATAGAGCTAATATTTCACTCTTGAACTTAAGCAAAATGAAATAAAAGTGAATCTGGAACCTTTCAGTTAACATAAAATGCTTAAGAATAATTTAAAATGTCTGCTTTCATTTCTGGGTTAAGTAATGAAAGTATTACTATGTTGCGACATTTTCCACTACAATTTCAATTTTCTTCAAAAGAACTTTAAAATTAAAATTATTTAAAGAAAAAATCCTTAAGGTTTATAATAATGAGTAGCTGAATCTTTATTTGGGTGTTACAAGTGTTGGGTGAAAAATATTCAAAACATATTTGAATTGTTACTCTATATATGCAACAATGTATTTGTATACAATGGGTAGTCATATACTGTATACAGCTAAAAAGATACAGATATAAAGATGAAACAATGCTACAAATTGGGAGTATTAAACCATTTGTGGGTAGTACATTAGATATAGATTTATCTGAAATTATACCTATTCAATAATAATAGACTAACTTAACATTCATATAATTCTACTAATTAATATGAATGTCTTCATTGTAGTTTCAATCTGATGGAAATAAACAAGAGGATAAAGAGAAAATGGTGAGTTTTGGTCCTGGAGATTATTATACATTTCTTTTACAAATAACTTCTTTTCACTAGTAATGCTATACAATTTTAAATGAAAAACTTTCTAATGTTCTTTGTGCCTATGCAGTGCTTTTATTTTTAAAAACATCTTAAAAAAAAAAAAAAAGAGAGAGAGAGAGAGAGAGAGAAGCAGCAAGTGAAAACTTCACATAGTTGCAACCCAGTCTTTCTTGTCAGAAGATAATCTGTTTGCTTGTACTTCTCAGGAGTATGCTTGGTTCTGCTCTTTCTGGTCTGTGAGAAGAAATCTCATATCTAATTATGAATTATAATTGGACAAAATATTTATTATCAATAAACGTTTTCCTCTCCCTATAAACTCTGTTTCATTGTAGGATGAAAATTGGCTTAGAGTTACAGTGTTCTCAGGATTTTCATGGTTCACCAATGTCAGAACAATCATACTTTTTTTTTCTTATAAGCTATACATTTATGGTTGTCTTCACCAAGTTGAAACAATGGATTCATCTCCTTATTGAGTGCATCCTGCTTGAAAACAATCACAAAAAAATCTTGACTTCCTCCAGCTGGCTCTCTTCCTTCCAGTTTCTGAATATTCAGTCTGATATTCTTCCTGCTGGGCTGCTCTTATTTTGCAGTAATGGTCTCTTGACTGTATTCTGTCTCTTGCTGATTTTATCTGGGAAAAGTGTAGGGAAATCAAGGAAAACAGTAGAGCAGAAATTGTGGAGATATTTTATAGCTAGATGGCTAGTTACTATTAAAATGTACTCAGCTAATCCCAGGAAATTAAATTGCCACTGAACTCAGTGATACTCCTGTGAGATCCAGTTTCTCAGCTAGCATAGGAATTCACCTGAAAAGGTCTGATAATGAAGCAGTTCAGTTTCCTACAACATCTTATTCCACCAGTATTTCACATGCCACAGTTTTGTGACCTCCTGAGGTATCAGAGCAAGAGTGTGTTTGCACAGTACTGCTCAAAGGTGTTGGGAAAAAGCTGTGTTTCTGGTAATTGTATAGTTTGGTCAAAGTAGTTTAAGTTTTTCCTGAGGCCATTCATCTTATATTAACAGTTGTAGCATTTTAAATTAGGCCCTTTGCTTAAAGATACAATGTCACAGTAAAAATAGCAGTTTTATGAGACTGTTGTACCACTGTTGCTACATACAATGCCTAAGATTATCATCACTAGGTTTGGAAAGATTTGATTTTTATCAGTAAATATCAGTAAATGGCTATTTCACTGTATATATACAAACCAAAGAAAAATATTTCCATTGATGATAACCACAATTTACAAATAGACAAAGTGAGAAAGCTGTGCTATAGCATTTTTTAAAATTTAAGGAAGTTTGTTTTCTATCTTCTGATATGTGGTGATGATTATTTGTGTTTTAATGGTTATAAAGCTTTAACTTTTTTAATCACAATGTCTGTTGCCATTAAGTTGTCTAACCTCCTTATTAACTTAATCCCCCAATAATTTTCTGTAATTGAAAATTTAAATTGATAAAAATTAAATAAGTGCTTAAAAATAAATAAACAGATATCCATTGAAATGATAAGTAAACAAAAATCAAATTCTGCCAAGCCTAACCATAAGTAACAGAAATAGAGATGATACTTTTCTGTTTTTCATTGTATTTTTGTCATTTTTGGCTATATCCCTGTTTGTATGGGTATTAACCACAGTAAAAAGGAAAAGAAAATATATATTTTTTAAAAAAAAAATAAGGGAAATTTGATTGTGAAAATGCAATTTGGCAGGGAGGTTTCAGGAGCAAGTGTAATAATGGAAAATATATTCACATTTTGAAAATTGATGAGATTTCAAATGGCTCAAGTTGTCTACAAAGATAGTCTTAATGTAGTATAGGACACCTTTCTATTGGTTTAAAAATTACTTTTTAAAACAACTGTAAAATTACTCTCTCATACCACTTGATATCAAAATAAAGAAGTGATTTATCACATTAGTTGGAATTTTATACATTTATTGTTTTGGGATAATGAATGTAAAGCATTGACTTTTTCTACCGCTTCCCTCAACACTATATGGCTAATACATTTAGAACAGTGGTTATGAGTATCTAACAAAATATTTCTGCTTAAAACCAGATTTTGTAATGTAGATGTTATTCCATATAAATAGGAAGCCACTGGTATATCATGAGGCATAAACCATGAAGATATTTTATTATTTAAGCAAGATAAATAACTTTACATTGACAATTACTTTTCCTGAACTTGTCTCATATTTATAGGTTATTTTATGTTATGTTTTTTTGTGTTTACCTCAGGAGATCTTGTTTAGCTGCTTGTTAAATATTACCGACCAAGTTTTGCTTCCATCTCTTACTCTAATGGACTGCAATGCGTGCATGTCTGAGGAGCTTTGGGGAATGTTCAAAACTTTTCCATACCAGTACCGGTGAGTAGTATAGAATAAATTTTTATTTTACGCACGGAAAGTCTTTTTTTTTTTTTTTTTTTTTTTTAATTTTCAGATTGATTGATTCTCCTTTTTCTTTCTCCCATTCTTATCCCTCCAAGCTATCGTCTTTATGGACAATGGAAGAATGAAACATACAACAGTCACCCACTTCTAGTGAAAGTTAAAGCTCAAACTATAGACAGAGCCAAATATATCATGAAGTAAGTTTTGTTGGATTTCATATTTTGCAGTTAAAAGTTAATGAGATTTTAGGAGTAATTCGCAGTTGTTTCATGTTGGTGTCACACACAGTGAGTCCTGCCAGCGTTAATACTTGATGATTCCTATTTACAGAGTACTTGAGTCATTAAATGCCTATGAACAGGGAGTCTCTTAAAATTAATGTTTTGTGATTTACTGAAGCTTCCATGAATAAATAATATCAGACTAATTGTTTTGTCAAATTAATGTTCAGCGAAGGTTTTTTTTTTCATTTTTGTCAAGACTATGCCAAGTGAAACTAACTTAAATTAATATCCTCTATGGAACAACATTTCTTGCACAGAATCACTTTAAGAGCTCTCTGTTTTCTGCAAGATTTTTCTTTAGAAACAATGCATTGTAATGCAGGCTATGTTGATTGCTAGGAGGATCATCTAGAACAGGGGTAGACAACCTATGGCATGGGTGTCAAAGGTGGCACGCAAGCTGATTTTCAGTGGCACTCTCACTGCCTGGGTCCTGGCCACTGATCTGGGGGCTCTGCATTTTAATTTAATTTTAAATGAAGATTCTTAAACGTTTAAAAACCCTTATTTACTTTACATACAACAATAGTTTAATTATATATTATAGGCTTGTAGAAAGAGATCTTCTGAAAACATTAAAATGTATTACTGGCACACAAAACCTTAAATTAGAATGAATAAATGAAGACTCGGCACACCACTTCTGAAAGGTTGCTGACCCTGATCTAGAATCTGCAAAATCCTTCCCTGTAGACAGATGCACTTCATAATTTCCATTTTGTGGGTTTTCCTTCTGTGTGGTGTATTTTCTCCCAATCCAAACTTAGATGGTGAGGTTTGTCATTATCCACAGACATGGAGTTAATTTTAAGTTGAAAAGTTATATGTGGTTGAAACTTACAGTATTTGCATTTGGAGTCCCTCTTTCTAACTCTATCTACTATGTCAGGGATTCATGTTAAATCCTTTTGTCGCATGTGTGAATTGAACCTGTGTGGTTTCACCTATGCTACGGTAACATGGTTATCATGCGGTTAGAACTCTTCCACAAAGGCAAGACAAAATCACTTCATAGATTCATAGATTCATAGATTTTTAATTTGCAGATTTTAAGGCTAGAAGGAGCTGTGTGATCATCTAGTCAGATGTCCCGTGTAATACAGGCCATAGACCCTCACCATTCTTCTGCCATGCAGTAGATTTGGATGTGTAGTTGGTTCCTTAACATTGCTAGCATTTAAAAAATGTACGAAGTATACACATGTTAATACCGATCATGTGCTCTCACTGCCTACCAAATATCACTGTGTTTCTGCAGAAATACCCATGAATGTGCACTTATCCCATATACAGAAGAAATATGTTGTCTTTGTGATCAAGTACTTTACACATTAATAACAATTTTTTTCAAATGACAGTGAGGAAGTCAAAACATGAGTGTGAGGAGGAACCAAAGAAATATACACATTAAAAGATGTTATCTACAGTGCCAAAGTATCCCAATCTGCCTTTGCCAATTTAACTCAGTGTAGACTGGCACTACTTTCAAAGCAACCATTGGGGTGAAACAAGGCAAATTGTTCAGTAATGCATAGCAGTTTTGGTAGAGAAGTGAGGAGTACTGTGTAGATTATTGACATTGCAGTTGGCAGTGCAGTCAGTAAATTCTATCTGTTTTTCTTTATCTTAGTACCTCACAATCACCAATGTATTTATCCTCACACATCCCTTTAATGTATGGAAGTGCTGTTATCCCGTTTTATGGATGGGGAACTGAGGCACTGAGACCAAGTGACTTGCCCAAGGTCACATAGGAAGTCTGTGGCAAAGCAGGGAATTGAATTCAGTCTCCCAACTCACAGGCTAGCGCCATAACTACTGGACAGGTGGCACTATGTTTTCAGACATGTTTTAGAATAATTAAAAGGTACTCTTCAAATTATGACAAACTCTAAACTCAGTATATCAGATATTGAAGTTTAAATACCGTTTAATCAAGTAGACATTATAGTCATGCTTTGGGATATGAAGTACAGCAAGAAAGAATAACGAGATTTTTAGCCAGTACTGTATAACTAACTGAATTCAGGCTTACTGGTAGCATTAATCCTAAGGAAACCACATTTCTTTTTCAATTCACTGTTGACAGAAAAACTGAGACATAAGTTTTGTTTTTCCTCCTTAAATAACTTCACCTGTTCACTTGAATTTTCACATAGTCATACTTTTATTTTGATTATACACTTAATGATAAATGTTTTCGATAAAGGCAGTTTTGAAGAGAACAAAATAAATCATTTCAAAACACAGCAAGAAATATTAGCATTAAGTACCTATTCTTCCTTTTACTTTAGGGCAGTTTGAATTAACTCAGTTCTCCTGCTGATTTGGCTTTCAAAGTAGCGAAGTCCTTGAGAAATTACTAGAGACTGCAGTGCTGCAGTAATGTGCTATGATCCTTGAAGCAGAAATGATGCTACATGTGTAAAACTGCTGAAGTACCACCCTTCTCCTTTTATATTTCTATGAAAAAAATATAGTCTTTAAGTTTCAGTATTAAGCTTGCAGCTACATTATCAAATATTCTGAAGTGAAAAATTCTGAAATCTCAACAATGTTTCTTCTGTTAACTGAGGGTCATACAGTAATACAATTAATTTTTTAACTGACAGTTAATTAGGTATATAAAAAAAATTAGATTTACAAGAATGCGGAAAGCATAAGTTAACTTTTCCTAACATAAGAGCTCTGTGCTTGTAGAAGATAACAGTGTGATTGGTCTTTTAAATTTCAGGTGTTTTATCTATGGGGCAGATACAAGTCTTTGGCAGTGAGGGGAAGTTTACATTTGTCCCGTGGCCCCTACACTGTAGGGACTAAGGGTATTTCAGTCTCTAGCCTGCTTAGAAGTACGTCAGTTAGCGCAGGTTGTCCACTAGACACTGTGTTGAGATTGCCAGCTCTTATGTATAGGCAATGGAATAGTGTCTAAATTTTTGCAATTTATGCTGGAGTCTGATTGGAAGCCTGTAGATGAATTTCTACTACTACTATTCTGAGCATTTTTGTCAACTATTTCCTCTGCAGAAAAAGGATTTAGGCTAGCTAATTGGTACAGGAGTGCATAAGAATAATCTGTACATTTGTGAGAGAGAGTAGTAAAACTACTAACACTCTGTGAAGGAGTTAATTGAAATAAAATCTCTCTTCTTTTACAGGCGTTTAACCAAGGAAAATGTGAAGCCTTCTGGAAGACAAATTGGGAAGCTAAGCCATAGCAATCCAACAATTTTATTTGATTATGTATGTGATGTGATATGCATATGTTTATGTATGTATGTATGGACATAATCTGGCCTTTCCTTTCTAATGTGAACAGTCCCATTTTAAGTCATTGGGGCTCATGTGAGGAAGTGTTACAGAACGAACCCTATACATATACATTTAAGGGGAGGATGGACTGCATATTTTGTGCATGGTATTTTAGTAGGTTGGAGAAAAGTGATAATTCTATTATTCTTGATTTATGATAGATTTTAAAAACACGGTAATTCAGTAGAAATTTAAAAATATACACTGAGATTTGTAAAAGTGACAAATAATTTTGAGTAGACAGATTGCGGGAGGCCCAATTTTCAACAAGTCCTGACCACTCATCCTCTGAAAGTCAGATCAGTATAACTTGTCATGTGCAGGGCACTCAAAAATTGAGGCGCTCAGTCACTAGTCACTTTTTTATATGTAATCAGTGTACTACTTCAGCTTAATAACAGTAACAGCACGTGATTTCAATCAGCTATTGCATCTTTTTTTTTTACTTGTTCATTTTGGTTTCTATTTTAATTTCTTGTGGTAAAATCGTAAGTGGTTGAAAACAAGAAGTAAAGCAAACAAAACCCTTTTTCATTTTTCCTATTTGTTAGCTTTCAATATGACAATTAGTGGCAGCAATTCTCATTAATGAGGTTTAGTTTTTTTGATGATGGAGTGATTTTTTTTGTATTAACATTTAGGAAAATAAATATACAAGAGCAGAAACTTTTTTGGGATTATGTTGTCTGTTGGTCTCAAGGCTAACATTATCACTCATTTTAAAGAAATTGCTAATATGGAAATGTTTTTTCGTGATCAGATGTGCTTCTGTTTTTTTATTTTTATTTGTGCTACAGAAATCAAATGAGATTACCTTTTGCTATGGAAGCAATTAAAACATTTTGTTGAAATGGGTTTTCTTTGGTTTATGTTTTTAAAACACAGGTATAAGTGTTGACTGTACTAGCCTATTTACTACAGTAGGTAATACCTAGGAATTTCTTGGTTTACGTGAGATGAAGGGGGTGTAGCACTGTCTTAGTCTGGCTGACTAAATCTTATCTATTTCATTTTTGTTTTCAGATTTTGTCCCAAATACAAAAGTATGATAATTTAATTACACCAGTTGTTGATTCATTGAAATACCTCACTTCACTGAACTATGACGTCTTGGCATGTATCCTTTTTGGGTAAAATACATGTGCTAATTATGTGCCTTGTTTCTTAATCCTTGATTGCCCATCTGCCCATCAGTAGGTGTTGTTTCATTATGTAGCTGTATTTTGCTATCCAGCTTTCTATTAGGTCTTAGGTCTTGCTGTGGTAGCTCCTAGGCTGGGGGACTGGCCTTTTCCATTTTCCAGCCTTTGCCGCTTCCTGACATTGTATAAAAATGTTTTTCCCAGAGCTATTTTACTATTTTAATTAACATCTGCCTTTGTAGGATTCCTATGCTTTCTAAATGATGAGGTGGTAATTGGTTTTTTTGGTATGTTGGTTTTATTGTGTCTTTATAATCTTATATGGTTATTTTTCAGCTGTAATTGTCTTCAGTGGCCCTAATCTCTTAATATATATAATGTTTTAGGATGATGTTTTCTAAATATTCAGGTGTAGTGTTTGCATATTAGAATTTTTGCCATTGAAGGGACAATTGTACATGGCTGTTGGCAACTCAAATGGAGATAACTTCTTTAACTTATAGGGATATCTTTAAATAATATTTGTGAAGCAATTTAAAGATGTATTGTATTATTAATTAATAATGCTTATTTCAAAGTTTCTGGGGAAAAATATATTCTTTAACTTTGTAAAAGACTGCATCATTGAAGCTCTGGCAAATCCCGAGAAGGAGAGAATGAAACATGATGATACTACGATATCTAGCTGGCTGCAGAGTTAGTATTTTTGTTTTATTTAATAAATTAGTGTTTCAGGTCTTTATCACAGCTGTTACTTTTATCAATTTATTTTTCAAAGAAAAAATCAATATGGCAAGTAAAGGCAATAGAAACAATTATTATGTTCATGAAAATATTAAGTGGGAATGTTAGTAATGCATAGCTGAATAAATGCAGAGCATAGTAACCTGATGTTGAAATAGATGACTCATAACTTTCAGTCACAGCTATTTCTCCCTCTCCATCTACTTTAGGTCTAGCTAGTTTTTGTGGTGCAGTTTTCCGAAAATATCCAATTGAACTTGCTGGCCTACTGCAGTATGTAGCAAACCAACTAAAGGCTGGAAAAAGGCAAGTCTGACCTATTTAATCTGTATAAAACCCTCTATTTTAAAGTTTATTAGTTGTTTGACAACTGCCTTTTGTTGATGCAAAAGTGCTGGTAATAGTAAAGCTGTCCTTGAGTACCAGTCAGAAAGTTAGAGAGCTTAAAGTACCTGGGAAAGAGAACATATATCCATAATATTTTCCTTTAGTATGTATGGTTGTGGCATGTTCTTTTGGGTCAGTGTTTGTTGTCTTTCATGCCTGAATCACTGGAATACTTACAGTATATACAAGTATACTTAATTTAGAAAAATGTATCTATAGCTATTACATAGAGTATTCAAGAAAGGTAATTATTGTAGTTTCTCTTACGGTTGCTCCCAATATCTTGTCTCCAAAAATGTCTTTAAAATTATCTTTTTTTAACTTTAAATTATTTAAATAATGTAATATATTTAACGACTATACAGTTACTTGCTGTCCAGTTGCTCCTTGGATCTCTAGCTTGTCGTCACTTTTTTTGAAAGTTTTCAGTTGTAAACAAACTTTACAGCCTGAATCCTTTCTTCTTTCCCCTTCCACTGTTTAGTGCACCTTGTTTCTTCTTTTTTTTTCTTGTTTTTTAATGTTCAATGGGTAATTTTGTCATATTTGGTAAGTATGGATTTATAATATAGTCCTGTATTATGAACTCTTGTATTAAAATTTGATAAAGGATAATTTATGAATGCTAATAGTGAGCTACTAATTTATTTTAAGAAATAGTTAAGATCTTGAATTTTTGCTTAAAAAGAGAAAAGAAAACACAATCCCTGCACCAGCAGTAAAATAGGGGCACTTCAGCACATTGTTTTAGGGCTCGGGGAGTTGAAAAATGCAGTCTCTTCCTTCCCCTCAACACAGACAACCATGTTTCACATGTGCGTACCAATTCCCACCTTATGTACTCTGGTGATGGTACAATCACCACTTAACTAAGTCAATATTGTGCAAGCATCTTTATAAATCATGGGTGGGCAAACTACGGTGGCCTGCGGGACCGTCCTGCCCGGCCTCCTGAGCCACAGTCCCTGATCCCCGAAAGCCTCAGCGCACCACTCAGGCAGCGCACTGTGGGAGTGGGGCAGTGTGTCTGGCTCCATGCGGCTGCTAGTCACATGGCTGAGCGGCATGGTAAGGAGGCTGGAGTTGGGGGGTTGCATAATGGGCGAGGTGTCCCGGGGAGCAGTCTGGGAACCCCCCTGGCAGAGTTGGATGGGGTGTGGGAGTCCCGGGGGTCTGTTGAGGATGGGCGGGGGGGCGGATAGGCATCGGGGTGGCGGGGGATTAGATGGGTGGGGGGTCTCAGGAAGGGGTGGTCAGGGGACCAGGAGCAAGGGGAGTTGGATGGGTCAGGGATTCTGAGGGGGGCAGTCAGAGAGTAGGTAGTGGGAGGGGGTCGGATAGGGGGTGAGGCCAGGCCATTTGGAGAGGCACAGCCTTCCCTACCCAGCCCTCCATGCAATTTTACAACCCCAGTGTGGCCCTTGGGCCAAAAAGTTTGCCCACCCCTGTAATAAATGGCGTTAACTTATTATATAAGTGTTAAGTTATTAAATAACTTAGCATACAATGCAGCATTTGGGGATGTTGAAAGAAAACTAGACTTCACTATTTTAGAAAGGTTGTTTAGTGTGATCATATTACTGCTTGTGGACTTCAATTACAAAGAATAGTAACTACATGACAGATAGTAATAGTTCAAGTGGTGTAGTCGATAGAGAATTAGAATGGGATCCAGAGGGCCTGGGTTTTAAGTCTGGCTGTGCCAGTGGCCTGCTGGCTGACTGCAGGCAAGTCACTTCCCTGCCTCAGTTTCCTCATCTGTAAAATTGAGATAGAGAACATTATCACGTAAAACCCAGGTCTCTATCCACTCACACTCTTCCATAATTTAGCCAACATAGGCAGGGATGGTGTCCCTAGCCTCTGTTTGCCAGAAGCTGGGAATGGGCAATAGGATGGGTCACTTGATGATTACCTGTTCTGTTCATTCTCTCTGGGCCACCTGGCATTGGCCACTGTTGGAAGATAGCATGCTGGGCTATGAGGATCTTTGGTCTGACCCAATATGGCCATTCTTATGTCAGACATTTTCTTAGTCGCTGAAATCAAGGGCAAAACAAATTTGATAGTTAGAATAAATTTCTGACATCAGTGGTTATGGAGAAATTGGAATTGGTGGTACTAGACATTTGGAACAAGCCTGCAATAAGAAGTCCTACTGGCTGCAGTTTATTTTAAATTCTGTTGCCAGAAATATTTTGTGATGTTTTAGAGTTTTGAGTGAGAAATTATAGTAAAAGCTTTATAAACAGTTGTATATGTTTAGTTGTTTAGTAAAAGGCAGAGATGTGATCTGTCGTCATAATTTGCTGCCTTTTCTTTTGAGTTGAACATATCCAGCAAAGTTAGATGTTTCTTGAGGAGGTGGCCATTGTGGCTTTTCATATTTTCTGCACTTTACAAGTCAGACACATGTTTAATAGGTCAAGGTGAGATTGCTACATTCACTTTAGGTTTCTGTCATTAAACACTCACTGTGTATGCACTGAATCATCTTTAAAAACAATTCTTTAGCTAAAAGCAGTTACCTGAAGATTTCTCATTAATAGTTTTTTTTAATCTGTTTTGTCTGATATATACATAAAAGGCATGTAAAGATAAGAAATACAAAGGAAATAGCTGCAGTTTTTTCTAATTAATTTGTTGGTATTGTAAGTAAGTGGCACTGTACTTGTTAGTGTGTTCAGGATTGGATCCCAATATTTCTCTCCTGAAGAACACTATGGCCCTGGTCTCGGTCCATTGGAGGCATATCACTTTTACTACTACCTGTAAATTTTCAAAAACAGTTTTTCTTTCAGCATTTAGCAGTGTTCCTGAACCTTAATTATCTTTTGGAAAAGGAATGTTATGTTTCTGTTTTGGTCTTGTTTCACTACAGCAATTTTTACACACAGTTGTTTTATTTTGCATTAGCTATTGTAAGTAACCATTTCTGTTGCTCATAATATTTCATTTTTATGTAGTTCTTATTTTTCTTCTGTGCAGCTTTGACTTGCTCATTTTAAAAGAGGTGGTACAAAAAATGGCTGGAATAGAAATAACAGAAGAGATGACAATGGAGCAGCTAGAAGCTATGACTGGTGGAGAACAGCTAAAAGCTGAGGTGGGAATGCAGATTAATTTACTGGTTTTATTGAAGTTGAAGAAATTGGGCAAATGTTGGTGAATTACTTATACTGTCATAAGTCATACACTGATACTATATCTATTTACTATTTGTCTATTTGCTATAAAATTGGAATACCTTAACTTCTGGTTTTCTTCGCTCTCTGGGCAGGGTGGATATTTTGGCCAGATCAGAAACACTAAAAAATCTTCACAGAGATTAAAAGATGCATTGCTTGACCATGATCTGGCCCTTCCACTGTGCCTCCTTATGGCTCAACAGCGAAATGGTGTGATCTTTCAGGAGGGAGGGGAGAAACATTTGAAGCTGGTGGGGAAGCTGTATGATCAGGCAAGTAGAAACATTTACATGTTTATATTTTTAAATAAAAAGGCTGTTAATTCTTCAGTTAAGTTTAGCCTGCTTATTTAATATAAATACTGCCTAGCACTGTTTTTATGGTCAAAATAATAAATATAAGAAGCCTCTTCTTTAAAGTTACATACCGAACATATGACTGATTTTCATAGTTATATTTTTCAAAAATTGATTTTGTGTTCAGGTATTTTCCCTTAGTGTCAGATTGAGATTTGATTCACTTTAGAAGTGAATCGTATTGAAAAACAGTTGTAGATTCCTAGATCTATTGTTTCGCCACAGAAACTTCACAGTGTTTGTTAATGCTAAAATATCTAAAAATAAAAAGGCTTTTAGATTTCAGTGTGGTCTCTGTTAAATTTTCAATAAGAAAAACCTTTTATAACCTATGACTTATTGGAACAATACACGAAAGTGCTATATGTATCTTTTCAAAGTCAGTTGAACTGTTCTGATTTTTATCCCATTAACACTGTCATATATAAAAGATATTACCTTGTCTCTCAAATGTATTTCCTTGTGAGTATTCACAATTCAGGTCTAACTTCCTGCAAATATATAAATTGAGATTGCTCGGTTTACTATATTAAGGTTTGAAAGACCTGTGTGCTGGTTGTAATTTTGATAGTTTGTTTTTTCAGGTGTTTTATTTATAAAATATTATTTTAGTGTCAAAAACTAATTACATAATCTGGCACAAACAAGTTAGAAAACTGAAAGAAAAGGGCGCTTAGGAGTAAGTGTTTGGAGGAAGAGACCCTTAGTCCAACCTTCATTTAGGGGAGAAGTGCACAAGTAGGCCTAGATATTTGTCTAGTTCTTTTAGGAACTCAGGAGCGATCATTTACTTATTTGACCCATCGAAGTAATCAGCCATTAGCTAGTGCTATTGATTTACCTATTCCAAATTCAATCCATTCACCTATATATGAAAGGTTAAAGCAAAGTTCTTCCTTTATACTGGGAAACCCGAACCTAGGCAAGCATATTGATTAAAAAAGCTTTCTCCTCTCTAACCATTGGGTTAGGCCAGTTACCCTGTTAATCTGATCTGATTCTTAAGAAATTTAATTTTAAGGGCTTTTAAAACATTTTCTTGCTTTGTCTTCACAAAGCCTTCCTGTTTCTGATTTTTATCTTACCTGTCCTTCAGTATTTCTCATTTTGGGCCTCTGGGCTGACAAGTGTAAGTGGCACTAAATGAATTTAGAATCTGTATTGGAAGCTTTCAGATGTGTGAGGTTAGATTTTTCCTTTCTTCCTGTGACCTCATTAAAGTCTCTTAAATGAAACTTTTGCCCATAGGTAAGCAAGATCTTATGTTGGTCCATGGGCTCTGCTACAACAGCCTATGCTCAAAAATAATCAAGCTCTGTAGGCTTGCTCTTTCTGTGGGCCATCCTCAATGTTGGGTGTCCATGCAATATTGTATTTTCAACACAGAGCACTGGAGATTTTTTTAAAAAATGTATCATGATATAAAATGTCATAGTTCTATCAGAAACTTAGACCTTGATATTCTCTACATGCTGACTCGGATCTTTCTTTCTAATATTTTAAATGTCTGTGCTGCCATAACAAAAGGAAAAGAAAAAAAAATATTGAAATAAGTTAACATCTTAATTTAGTTATAATTTGCAAATTATTTTATAATATTCTCCTAATTTTAGCAGTTTTTCTAAAATCCTGAAGGGCCACAATAAAGGATTCAAAAACGTTTAGAGAGCAGAATGTTGAATCCTATTAGGGCAGAATACTTTTAAAATTGAATAAATTTTTGTGGAGAATTTATTTAGCTGTGGAACACGGGGCTGGATTACTTTTCATAAAGAGCAGAAGTTTTTTGTTGTCTGGAAAGAATTAGCATATTTTTTTTCAGCAGTAGTTTAAAGTGTACTTTTTCAGGAAAGTGGCTTGTTACCTATATATGTATTGTCCTTTAAAAAGGTTGATATTTGCAAAACCTGCCTAGTTTTTCCTCCCACAAAACCCATAAATTTTCCTCTAATACTTTGTTTATGTTTCAATTCAGTGCCATGATACTCTGGTACAGTTTGGTGGATTTTTAGCATCCAATTTAAGCACAGAGGATTACATTAAGCGAGTGCCTTCTATTGACGTTCTCTGTAATGAGTTTCACACACCTCATGATGCTGCATTTTTCCTCTCAAGGCCTATGTATGCACATCATATTTCAGTAAGTAAAAGCATTCTTTTTGTCTGTTTTCTAGAAGTTTAATATTATCTATCATTGAACTCCAGCTACATTTCGTGCACCTTTGTTATGTTCTCACTGAAAATTTGCTATGTAATTTGGGAGCTATAGTTTCCCTGTAGAGTTGGGAAGGACTGTTCGTTTAGAGGTCATGAGACTTGGGTTCTCTATCCATTTCTGCCACAAACATTTCTTTGTAACCTTGGACAAGTCACTTAATCTCTCTATGCTTCAGCATTGCGAACTGTAAAAACACAACTATGAACCACCAAATACCTCTCTGCAGTGTAAGTGCAGGATAGTGGTGTGGGTAGCTATGTTATACTCACGTTTGCCCAACGCTTTCCATTTCAAGACCCTGTTCTTAGTTGATTATAATTTTGCCAAACTTAAACAATTAAGGATGAGGTTATCCATGCTGGGGATCTGCCTAAACCTGTTTTGTTCCTGAAGGTTTCAGCTAAAATGTTTTTCTGAGAATGACAAAAGGGAATATGTTTTGCACATGTTAAAGAAGAGCTGTTTTGTGAAGGAGCTCTTATGCTTGCATGCTGTGGAGCCAGGAAGTTGTTGCAAGGGAGTCATCCTGCAGTCACAGATGTGCCTTTGGCATACCTGTGAAAATTTACTCACACTTGGCTATCAAACTCTTAAAAAACTACAGTTTGTACATATTGAATAGAGACTTGTTAGAGTGTGGCAGCTAAATTTGCTGAAGAATCCATCTGCACTGAAGTATAGTCCACCCTTTCCTATCTCCTACATGATGACTAGATTGCATGTTTCATCCCTGGGCTACAGAGATTGAGCAGGACTTTCCCTGCAATTTCTCCTCCCAGATACCAGCATACAGGAACTGAGAGCAGAGAGATTCCCATGGAAATAAATGAGTCAGAGAAATTCTTCATCAAAGAAGATGGCAGCCTTGCTGGTGCAAAATTAGAGTCATTCACCACCATAGAAATGTTCAAAGTTTCACAGGCATTTCTTTAATGTTTGGTTTATGTATATAAAATTGGGGCGGGTATAAATCTATATCTATACATTTGATCGAGGTTTCCTTTGAATGATAAATGATGTTGTGTAGGAAACAATGGTTAGGTATGTAAAAACAATGCAAATCACAAATATTTTTCTTTTTAATCTTTAGTCAAAATATGATGAACTTAAAAAAGCTGAGAAAGGAAACAAACAGCAGCACAAAGTTCACAAGTACATCACTTCATGCGAGCTAGTGATGGCTCCTGTTCATGATGCTGTGATCTCCTTGCACCTTCCTAAAGTTTGGGATGACATCAGTCCTCAGTTCTATGCTACATTTTGGTCTTTGACAATGTATGACCTTGCTGTTCCACATAATAGCTATGATAGAGAAGTTAATAAACTTAAAGTCCAGATGAAAGCTATAGATGACAATCAGGAAATGGTATGTTTGTGTTACGAACCTTTTAAAATAGTTGAATATTTACAATTTACTTTGATCAAATTGAAACATAAATATCTCTAAACATGACAGCCAATGAAATCTTACATTAAAGATAGTTGTAATCATTGTTCTGAACAATATAAAATGTCAGTTTTATGTACTGGTACTATTTCATACTAGAATTTTTCAAAATGTCAAAGTGTGTGAGATTTGTGTTGAGTAGAGGTTCTCTTTTTGATTTTGTGCCTGTGGTAACCAGGTACAAACTGTTGCAGGAAATACAGTACATGTCAAATGCGGTTTATTTTTGCTGTAAGTATTTCAATACAGAAAACCTTGGTTTTCCTACGTGATGTAGCTGGACTATATTTTGTTGAACAAAAATAATGTTTTAGCATCATACCACAATAAACTACTTTCGCGGCAATTAAACACTTAGGCATTTAACTACTAATTTACCTCTTTCAGTAAAGCAGATATCTGTCTTGTGTACTCCTTCTTCACAATGAACATTATCATGTAAATATTTGCAGGTGAAGGTTCAAGTCTAGTAAAACTAATTTTACCATAAGAGAACCTACTGGCCTTACTTGGGTTAAACTCTTGTTGACTTCACTGAGCAAGGACTGCAGAACTGCTCTCTGACTAGGAAAATAAAGTTAGGCATTTGTCTTCAGTTTAGAGGCTCATTTAAGATTACCATCTATGAATGTTGTGGTTCAAATTAGGTAAATGATCAGATAATTAAAGCAAGGTATATTTGGGAGTGAAAGACTGCCGGAGCAACGCATTATTTTATCGTTTAGATGAATATTTATTTGCGGTAAACCAAATCTTCAATCCTTGTTTTTGCATATAGTAAAGGATAATAAATATTAAAATGAAATGCATTGACATTTGTAGCCTCCAAATAAAAAGAAAAAAGAAAAAGAACGTTGTACGGCCCTTCAGGACAAGCTTCTTGAAGAGGAGAAAAAGCAGTTGGAGCACGTGCAGAGGGTTCTGCAGAGGCTGAAACTGGAAAAGGATAACTGGCTTCTGGCAAGTAAGTAGGAGAAACTTTGTCTGTTTTCTAGTCACTGCACTTTCAATATCCAAATTAGAAAGTTCTGCACTTGACTCTTGCTATACTAGCACTGTAATCATTTGTTTTAAATTTGGTTATTGACATATATTATCAAGATAAGTGAACTTTAATTTCAGTGTTGTGTTTTATTTCAGATTCTAGGCAGTGTGTCAGCTTTTACAGTGATACTTTGTAGATGCTTAATTTACTAGACAGTTAAGTTAGGGCAAAATTCTTTCCAGTGCACAATGCCTTATGCGCTACTGAAGTCTTATGTAAGGTTGCTATTAAGGACTTGTTCAGGTGCTTGCATGAGTCCTGTGCCTTGAGTTCAAATTCATCCTAATTGAGGAAGTACCTTTTTTTCACCAGGCCCATGTTTTGAAGGATTTTAGTGTTGTGAACGTGGCATTAACCTAAGCTGGTGCAAACTGATAGTTATTTTAAAAAATTCAGTCAGATTTTACCAGTTAAAATTAATTTATTGTAAGTGCTTTGTTAATTTGGCCAGTGTATTTAGTTACTTCCATTAGTTATGCCCTGTAGCAATTCTGTCAGTGGACAGGCATCCAGTTCTCATTTTAACTGTGAAACGTAAAATTGGTGGTCAGTAAAGTGGTTATTTTCCATGAGCTAATCAAGGATGAGGCTTCCATTTTGCATGTATAACTGAGAAGTGGTTGGGTTACACTGCAGGACCAGTGTTTGCGAAGTTGTCTCCAGCTGCATATGTAGTCGTGCATGAAGCAAGGGAGATTGGGGAGATAGTATTAGCTGTGCATTTTTCATCAGACCTAAAATGTAGGTGGTCTCTGTCCCCAAAGCTACATCTCAGGGAGTGTTTCCTTTTTGTGCGAGAGGCCCCAGACAAGTTAAGAATGGGGTAGTATTGGTTTTCTCACTGGATCACAAAAACCCTGGTGAGGCGTCCTGCAGTTGTCATGAGTGGTTTTTCTTAGTGACTTCGATGTTAATGTAGATGACACCTGGTTCAGCCCAGGAGCTAACAGCTGCAGTGAAAACCATGGGACTGTTTCATGTGGTTTAGGGCAGAATTAACAGAACTAGCGACAGTCTGGTTCTGATGAATGAGTTGGACTTGGAGTTTAGAAGGTGGTGATTTCTTCTCTCTCATGAACAGATAGTTACCTGCTCTGATTTGAGGTTGAAATATACCTGGCCCAGCAAGATAAACTCATTTTGATGGTTGATCCTTAGAGATTAATGGAGATGGTGAGCTTCTATAGATAGGGCTTTGAGGGAGAATAGTGTTGAGCTGATTGGTATCCTATAGAACTTTATAATCTTTTGTCCTCCACCTTCTATTTAGAGGCCCTTAAGTAGCTCTCTCTTATAGCTTTGTTCTCGTATGTCACCTTGATTAACAAATGACCTAAGAAGGGCACTGGGAGTAGAAGTGTTATGTCAGGCTAATGGCCACATGAATTATTTTTGAGGCCTAATACCATGACTATGCAGGAAGTAGAGAGACTTCTTTTTCTCTGCTATAGCATCAATCACATTTCACGTACCTGGACAGTATTTTGTTGTACTATATATAATGTTTGTAAAAGCACATGGAGCTAGTGAAAGGCACTAAAATTATTAATAAGTATTGTTACTAATGCACAAATTTTGATGATTATTTTAAAAAGAAAGAACATGCTGGCGATTTCATACCATTAGCAAAGAATTAGTAACAGGTGTCCTAGTGAAATATTGTAATTACCAAGACTTTATTTTACAAAATATATTACAGAACATATCATGTTACTAAGTAGTAACATAGCAAATGGAAACTAAACTTTATCCCCCAAAAGAGAGTCAATTTATGTTTTGTGATGAACTATATTTGCTTTTTAATCCCTTTTTCCTCACTTTCCTTGATAAATCTGGTCATCTGCATTGTATCTTGCAGTCACTAGAACAAATTAGTGTGAGGTGGTTCTGAGTCAGATCTAGTCCTTTGTATATAATGGAGAAAAATATGTATGGTTAATGAATACATTTTACCTGTTAGTTTTCTTAGATAATCCCTATTAAGATACCATCTGGTTTCAGTGTTTTCCTGAAAGGAAATTTGGGATGTTATAATGCACAATGTATTTCTGAAGCATGCCAGGGTTCATTTTGTGGGTCTTGTTTGAATGTTAGCTGCATTATGTACAATTGATGATTCCATAAAACTCTTCCCTTCTTTGTCTCTTTGTTTTTGAAGAATCAACCAAAAATGAGACTATCACAAAATTTCTACAGTTGTGTATATTTCCTCGCTGCATTTTTTCTGCAATCGATGCTGTTTACTGTGCTCACTTTGTAGAACTGGTGCATCAACAGAAAACGCCCAATTTTTCCACACTTCTCTGTTATGATAGAGTAAGTAACCAGAATGTGTTGAAGCTGTGTTGTTTTCTTTTAAGTGAATATCACAAGTCTATTAAAAACCTGTTTTTGAAAGATTACTATTTGTGGCATCCTTTTTCCACATGAAAAGACACTTGTGCATCAACAGAATCTCTAGTTACTGTATATTCCAATCCTAGAATCTGCATTTATCATTTTACCATAGCCCTTAAAGGGTCCCCATCAAGACTGTGACCCCATTGAGCTAAGTAATATACAAACATAGGAAACCATCGATACCTGCCCTGCAGAGCTTACCGTCAAAAAAAGATCAGATAAAAAGAAATAGCATATAAATTAAAATTCCAGGAACATATCTTTTCAGTTATGTACTTTTAAAGGTTTTTCCTGCAAACTTTCCCTCTCCCTTTGTTCTTAAGCCCCAGAAAGTATGCTCCATCTTTGCTGAGGCAAGTTGTCATCCTCCACCTTGCCTACCCAATATTGCATTGCTCTGTATAGATGGCAGTGATATACAAAGCAAAGATTATCACCTTGATTGATTCAGTGCATCAGCTCTCACAGAGTGAGCACAGATCACAACACATCATTTGTGTTGTTCTAGCCAGTCCTTCAGCCACTCGCTGACCAGACACCCCATCAGCATAGCGCACTGCAGCCCAGAACCCCTGAGCAATCCACCAGCCTTAGCCTCCCAAGTAACTGGGATTGCAGGCACGCACCACCGTGCCTGGTACAAGACAGAGACAATCTAACTTATATTTTGGTACCAGCTCAAGCTTGCACTGCTGAAAGCTAGTTTACAAAACAGTACCATTGACTTTTGTTTTTAACTCACTAACTTGCACAACTTGGTAATCCATGTTGGGTTTCCTAGGCACTAGTATGAAGTACCATAACTAAGAAACTCAGTGTGAAAGGAGGTGCTCCAGACCAAGTATTGTCTGTGTCTTTTAGACTATGGAAGATCTGGGAATGTCTCTGCTTCTGCAGCACGATGAAATGATTTAAATCAAAGCAATTGAAATCACTAAGCAGGAAACTGATTACTGATTTTAAACTTTTCTTTGTGTACGTATTAGTTATTTTCCTAAAGAAAGGTTGCTTCTCATTGTCTGGTAATCATTAAAATGTTGATTTGCAGCTAATATAGTCTTTACACCAAATTTGGTCCTGCTTTTTGCTAACCAGGAGGATACATTCTATGTAGATGCATTTATTTAAACATTATATAGCTTAAATGACATCTATTCTGCTTCTTAATTCTTATTAGAAAATGCATTTCTTATTAACTAGATTAACTTTTTTACTTGTGATTTTGTGTTAAGCTCTATGTGATTGGAAATAGCTGCTTTTTAAATTCCAAATACGTACTGCTTCATATTTTTTGTATTTAAATTACCTTAATAGACTGTAATAAGTTTAGGCCTTAACAGAGGTTGTCCGTTTCACATTTAATTTTAAATATATTTAATTTTAAAAAATAAATTGGTACTTAAAAGAAAATAAACCCATTTAAATAAAACTAATCCAACTTTTTTTAAAAAAAAATCATAAATTTTTATCTACCCTGCTCGGCAGCCACAGATGCTGCTCTCTGGCTTGAGAAAACATGTCTCCCTGAAAAGCAACTATATAATACAGATTTTGCCTTAATGTGCTGCGTAAGCCTTATTTCCAGGTGACAATCACATGGGAATGGCATCCGATCAACATGGTGGGCAAGAAGGAGTTCCCTGGTTAATGATATCAGCCAGGGAAAGTTCTTAAGGGTTGCCATTTCAGAGCCAAGTACTGGAAACGGTCATCTGGAAGTAATCCCAATCTCCAGATGAGTGTTTCCAGTACTTGGCTCTAAAATGATACTTATGTTAACGTACAGCCTCATTTGTATAAACCACGTTTGACATCAAAATCATTCTTGTAAATGTGAGCCTGGCTTCTTATGGGAATGGTTGGGTAGATGATTTGCCATGGTGGAACACATTGGAATAAGAGTCTTATTTAAATGGATGTGCTATATGGTTATATAGTAAACATTACCCTAAATTCTTATATTGTTTTTGGGGTGTATATTCATATTCTGTTTTGGCTGAGCCAGAATTGGTCCAATTTTACTTTTAGCATGGGAATACTACTTTAATACTTGGGTTTACTTTGAAATGACTTTTTTTAAAATGGCACTTTCTTGTTCATCAGATCTGCATTTCATGTATTCAGAATCCTGTCTGCTCACATTTCTGACAAAGATATATTTTTATTGCTTTTGTACTCCTGGTAGTACTGGAGAGCCAGTCCAGCAAATAGCTGGATTGTATTTCTTCTTATGCAACAACAATATTATTTACTAAGCTCCTATTATCCAGCTAATTCATTACCTGTGCAGCTCTGTTGAAGGCATTGGTGTCACAAAAGTGTCACTGAGGGCATGATTTACCTTGTGGGAAACTATATATAAGCAGGAGCCAAAAACTTTGCTTGACTTTCAGATGCAAGGTAGAGTTTGAAGGCCTTATAATTAAAAAAAACCCATCTACTTGTAAACTTAATGTGTTCAATGTAGAGTCTTGGATAGATGGTAAGCATGGGATGTTCACAATGTCTTTATTCTGCAATACTCAGAATAGAACTACATTTTGTTTATGCAATCAGCATCAATTTGCATATGTCTATTACCCAAGCTTGTTGAGATGAGTTAGGAGTTAAGGTAATAACTGATAAGAAAAGAAAGGGAGTTCAGAGTTCAAGGTGGAATTAGTTCATTGTATTCTAGTAACCTTATGAACATGAAGTATGAAAACTGAAGTAGTAGGGTTTTTTTAAAATAAGTTTGATTTCGTATTACATAGCTTGACTATGGTTTCTGTTCTTTACAGGTTTTCTCAGATATAATCTATACAGTAGCAAGTTGCACTGAAAATGAAGCTAGTAGATATGGCAGGTTTCTGTGCTGTATGCTAGAGACTGTGACTAGGTGGCACAGTGATAGAAACATATATGAAAAGGTATGTAAAGCTGTTAAATTGTAGTCTCTTTCATTAATAATCATGATTACAACTGGTAAGCCGCGCCCAATAAAAGTGGTTGCTGTAAAAGTATCAATGTAGTAAAAACATGAAGTATGATTGATTGTTTCTCTAGAATTCTAATTTTAAACTTCATGCATCAAAAAACTTTGCTGATACTTGAAGGCAGGATTTCCTTTATGGGAAAGGAATTCTGTGCATACATATTGAACACTTCTGCTTACTGAATCTTACTTTTCATCCATCTATGTCTAGAAGATTTAACTTATCAGAGTTTAAGTGCTTTGAAAACTGCATATGGATTTAGAAGGTAAATATATCTCAGATTAACCGCAGGCAGTCATGAAGATAACACATGAGAGTGATGAAACCTCCTTGATAGCTCTGGTCAGAAGCCAGTTAAAATGGAACAAAGGAGAGTGATGTGCACACGTCTCTTCCCCGCTCCTAAAAGCAGGCATTTCTTCTACAAATGATTGCAGACTTATATTGCACTAAATTATAACGACATATAAAAGACTTTCTTTTTATGGGTGGTTCCTGCTTTTTTGAAAAATCAAATAAAACTCTCAAGCTACATTATATTGGCATCTGTACCCTAACCATTAGGGGACAACAAAACGTGCAACAGTTCCATCAGTGCTCTGAGCAGTATTTCAGACAACTAATTTATCTTTCTAAGCAGCAAGACTTTTCCAAGAGGAGGCACAAATTACAGGACTGAAAGGCTATGAAGGTTAGCTGTGGCACCAGGTCTGTACAGTTTGCACTTCAGGATGGATGCTGCATGGTTAGATAAGGGGGAAGAGCCGTTCAGAGGTTGTTCAGCAGTTTCAAATAGATCAACCTGTTTGACCAAGTGGAAATGCTTTTTGGTTCAGTCATTGGCTTGGAGAATTTGGCTGGTACTTACCATATTCAGGACACTTTAAATTGCCTGTTACATCTTAGATCACCAGGCTCCATCTCAGCTCATCTCAGCATTCCATCCCCAATCCAAGGGAAGTAGTCATATTCCCAACCTCATAGTGATCGTCTGTCTCTTCTCACCTGTAAAAGAAGCAGTAGCCCTGTGGGACCTTAACGCTGTACTTCCTGCTCTCATGGGGACTCCATTTGAGTCTCCAGTCTGTTGTTTGTTCCTTCTTTGCCAAAAGGCAGCCTTTCTTACAGCTCAACAAAGGCTCTTGGCTCATTCAACAACCTGCTTCAAGTTGCGTTTCTCAGGGATGTTCCCATATTGGACATATACAGTGTTTCTGCTGGGTCCTCCATGCATACGTTTATCAAACTGTGTTATCACAACTGCATCTAGGCCTGATGCAAGCTTTGGAAGAGCAACTCTGCAGTCACTATTTAAGTTGACTCTAAGCCTCATCTACTTCCATTATTGCTTGCAGATCCTTTCAGGGTATGCCTACACAGCTAAGAAAAACCCATGGCTCTTTCATTGCTGTATACCCTTCTGGGTTTGGGTTGGACCCCGAGCTCTGAGACTTTCCCATTCTGCAAGGTCCCTGAGCCTGGGATCCAGCATTGAAACAGCCCTGCAGCCTGAGCCCCGTGAACACTAGCATGGGCCAGCCGCGGGTGTCTAGTTGCTGTGTAGGTATACTCTGTGGGGGGATATAAGTCTGCAACCACTTGAAGAAGAAAAATCTATTGCTTTAATTGTATTGTAACTTGTTCTTCAAGAGGTGGGTACAGATGTGTTCCATGACTTTTCCTCTGTCCCCTCTGCATCAGAGTCTTCAGATATGGATTCTGGTTCATAGGAACTGAGGTGGGTCTGGATAGCACTGAGGTGGGTCTGAAATAGCTTTGGGAGGGGCCATTCGGGGTCTGGTTGTGCATGTGCTGTCCCAACAAGTTCTGCTAAACACAATTAACCAGCTTCTGTGCCTTGGGTGTGTGCATCTGAGTGAAATACACATCCTCACCCATATAGAATTATAGAACCATAGAGTTAGATGGGGTCACAAGGGTCATCTAGTTTAACCTCCTATCAAGATGCAGGATTTGTTGGAACACATTGAAGAACAACAATAACAGTACAAATAAGTAACTGTTTTGATATAGAAATGTGACAGATACATCTGTATAAAAGTTGCTAAATGTGAATGTTTTAAACTTTACATATACGAGAGTTAGTGAAAGCAATGTGCTTAATTTATGTTAAAACTTCAGCAAAAGTTAAATTTGTTTTAATCGGCTGCCTGAATAATAACTTTTTTCTTCTTTTTTTCTTTTCTTTTTACATACATGTAGGAATGTGGCAACTATCCAGGCTTCCTTACCATATTACGAGCAACCGGATTTGATGGTGGGAACAAAGCTGATCAGTTAGATTATGAGAACTTTCGACATGTGGTACATAAATGGCACTATAAATTGACTAAGGTAAATAAAGGACGTTAAGTTGATATGACGCACTTTTGCAAGTATTAATGAGAACTGCGTTGATTGTATTTTATACCTTGTATTCTAGGCCTCTGTACACTGCCTTGAAACAGGCGAATATACACACATCAGAAATATCCTGATTGTGCTCACCAAAATCCTTCCATGGTATCCTAAAGTTCTGAACCTGGGACAGGCCTTGGAAAGAAGAGTACATAAGATCTGTCAGGAAGAGAAAGAGAAGAGACCTGATCTATATGCGTTAGCTATGGGGTAACAACAACTTACTTTAAAAAGAGATTTAGAGGATGATGAAAGGATTCCAAAGGCTTGGAACTCTTCCAGTCTTGACACATTTGGCTCTTGCTGTATCTTGGAAAATCTTGTAATCCTGTGTTTTGAGGCTGGTGTGAGTTGAGGCTCCTGGTTTGTATTGGATGATGATAGTTAAGTGTGCTAGGTTCTTCGAAGGACAAAAAAAAGCAACAATCCCTGCCCTAAAGAGCTTATAATGTAATTTAAAACAGGACCAGTGGTGGTAATAAGTAGCTGGAAGAAGGGTAAGACAAGGAAAGACAAGGGTTATAGCTATAAAATTACACAATTACTGTCTAGGCATGTGAGGTTCTAGGACATTAAATAATACTTTTTGTTGTTTAATTATGGTTATTTTTTCATGGTGTGGTAAATGCAAAATTATCAATGTTTGTCTTGGTTGCTGGGATGGTATTTTATTTCATTATTGTTGATTTAGCAAAGCTTCAAAACTATTAGTGAAACACAAAATCACTGGCTTAGTTCTTTGAAGTTTTTTAGATGGCAGAGGTTTGGAGGATCAGGTTCTTTAAAGAACTGATGGTAGTAATAGAAGGCGAAAGAGAATACTGCAGATCATTTTCAAAGAACTGCTAAATAGTTCGCAAACTACTCGATAAATATTTTTAAACAGTAACCCATGTTTATATTTTGCTTTATGTTTGTGCATATTTAACACACTGTGCGACTTTCAGCTATTCTGGGCAATTGAAAAGTAGAAAGCCTTATATGGTACCGGAAAATGAATTCCACCACAAAGACCCACCCGCCAGGAATGCTGTAGCTGCAACAGTGCAAAATGGGCCAGGTGGTACGGGGCTGCCTGCATCACTCACAATAAATGCAGCTAAACTGGAAGAAAGCACTGCTGAGGAGACTGGTAAGCCATCCATTTTAAAAGAGAATTCTTTTAATGATATAATTCTGATTCTTTTTTTAAATTGACTTTTAGGATTGTGTGGTTTAATCTTCAAATTAAAACTGACAGGGTCCATTACACGTTTGTTTTTTTTAAAAAAATGTTGTTTATATTAATCCTTCATTTTTGACAGATACATCTTGATCAGTTTAGATGTCAATGAAGCCTAATTTTACATGAATTTGAAGTATTATGTGTTCAAGTGGTTGCTATAGCATTGAGCCAAAGTACTAACTCAGTAGATTAAGTTTAGCATCTCTTTTTAATAGACAAACTAAAGGAGAAAACTCAGGGTGCTGTGAAAGTTATTAATAAAGCTGCCAGTGCGACACCAAAAGTGACGACAAGTAATGGAAACAGTGCTTCTAACAGGTGAGAAATCTATTCTTCAGTTCATCATTGTCTGACTGCACAATCATGAAATTATATTTGAAAGTGACCTATCTATTCTGAAGGGTTTTTTTAGCAAGAGGTGAAAATGATTTTCTCTACTTTGTGCAATAGAAATCTGCAAATTATGTCCTTTTGATCAATTAGATAAAAGGAATTGCAAGTGGAGATTGATAAGTGAAATGTTTTTCTCCCAAATTATGCAATGAAACTATATTAAGTTAAATGAATAACACTTCACTAAAGCAATAATCGTATCTAATATGTTGAACTTAAAGATCCATTTTAAATACTATGAACACAATCCTTGAAATCTGTTAGAGTGGGCTAGACCAAGGGTTCCCAAACGTGTTCCATGGCTTGGCCAGGGTAAGCCACTGGCTGGCCGCAAGATGTTTTGTTTACCCAAGTGGCCGTAGGTTTGGCCGTTTGCAGCTCCCGGCCAATGGGAGCTGTAGGAAGCAGTGGCCTGGCCTGTGGTGGGCCTGCAGGGCTCAAAATTGCTGGGTAGACATTCAGGCTCAGGCTCTGGGTCCGTCTCCCTCCCAACCTCCACCCCATGCGGGATCGCAAAGCTCAGGCTCCAGCCTGAACTTGAATGTCTATACAGCAATTTTATAGCCCTGCAGTGTTAGCCCCACCAGCCCACATCAGTTGACCTGAGCCAGTAGCAGGTGTTTAATTGCTGCCTGGAGATAACCATGGTCATTGTTTACACAGCTACTGGGCTGAAATAACCTTGAGTCAAAAACATTAATGTTTTGTAATGCCTGCTATTTCTGTGTGCCTCAGAACTCTGCTAATCATGCAATAGCATTGTTTCCTAGATCCTCCCATGTTAGCTAGAAGAAAGGTACTGGTTTGTTGCTGTGAAGATGACCAGAAGAATATTGAGAGACGGGCATTTGTCACTTATTTAGCATTTTGAAAAGGGTTTTTTGTCTTAATCTTGAAAAGTAAAAACTGATTTGCATTTGATTATGAAAACTGAAGCTAGTTTTGATACTGAGCACTCATTGGGCTTTTTTTATGCAGCAAAATTATTAAAGAAAAAGATGATAAAGAAAAAAGTGGGAAGGAAAAAGATAAAGAAAAAAAAGAAAAGACTCCGGCTGCCATTCCAGAGGCCAAGGCACTTGGAAAGGATGGAAAAGAGAAACCAAAGGAAGAACGGGCAAACAAAGATGATAAAACAAGAGAGACCAAGGAAAAAACACCAAAATCTGACAAAGAGAAGGAAAAAGCCAAGAAAGAAGAAAAAACGCCAAAAGATGAAAAATCCAAGACAGTTATTACCAACGCTGAGTCAAAGTTCGCTGCAGAAAAGGAGAGAGAAAAGGAGCCATCCAGAGAAAGAGATGTAGCGAAGGATATGAAATCCAAGGAAAATATTAAAGGAGGAGAAAAATTATCAGTAGCTGGGTCCTTGAAGTCACCTGTTCCCCGATCAGAAACATCAGAGTCTGAAAGGGGTAAATTAAACTTTTTTTTTTAAAGCTGTGTTTTCAATAATGTACAGAATCTTTGAATGAATAATGTACCTAAAAATGGTTGGGGGCAGGCAGAAGGAGATTAACTAGATGCTAATCATAAAAGACCCATTTCTTTTTAACTTTTTGGTGCCAGGTAGTTAAAAAGATACTTCCGGTATTAGTTAAACTGTGGGGGAGGTGTTTTCTGTTTCCACCATTTTCAGTGACAGCAGAGTATTATAGGGCCATTGCCTATTTCAAATATGGTTTCAAATGAATATCTCTTGTAACAAATCCTTGTGAAAATTCTAAATTGCATTCTTATCATCTAGTGATAGATTACACATGGAAATGTGTATGATTGTTTGCTTACTGTAACTGAGGTCCCATATACTCTACACAAAATTAAAATCTGAATTCTGCAAAAAATTTGGTATTGAGAATGTATTACAAACAAGTTTTTGGAGAAAAGCTGGAGTTTTTGGCATTTGGGTAGACAACCGCTGGGGCTTTTAGCACCTGCAGAAGGCGTGGAAAGCTGTTTGGAATAGTTTCTACTAAAATTGTCATCAGTGAAATAGTTAACAATGATGACATTTAAGTTATCTTCTTAGGGGGTTGGTTAGCAGCCTGTTTAGAGGAATGTGGTAGTTCACATCTCAGAACAATTGTTTTTAGGCTATTTGCAGACCCACAAAAATGCGTCTGCGTCAGTTTCCACTTGTTCCACGTTTTCATGGTTTTCATCATGACTTTGAGGGCTAAACACAGATTATTTTAAATGAAAGTTTAAACACTAAAGCACAGTTTTTCAGCAAAACTGGGGATTCTGCAGATAAGAAATTGTGAAATCCACGGGATCAGGCCTGTTACTTTCTCCTGATGATAGTCAATGATTTTAATCCTCCAACAGTAACATTTTAATTCTAACTTTAAACTCCTTTGGTATTTTGCAAAGTAATATAATCAGATGGTATCCCCTCTTGCTAGGGTTTTAATACTTACTGCTTCTTATTTCTCTCTTTTTTTCTTGTTTTAGAACAAAAACGTCGCAAAGTTGATACCCATTCTTCTCCGTCACATTCCTCAACAGTAAAGGTTAGTATAGCCTGAGGAAGGCAGCGCCCATGTTAGGCTCACAAGTTTGGAATGCCATTGTCCGACTTCCTTCAAGTTTTGTGCCAAGTATATACTGGAACCACTGGAGGTTTTGTCTTGCATTAGAAAATGCATTCCTTTTCTTTATTCATGGACTCTTTTTTTTCTATTAAATATTTTTAATTAGAAAAAAATAAAGCTTCAAGGACCTAGCACAAATTTTGTAAATAGTGTTTGGAAAATGCAAGAAAATTTTTACACAGAAGTGCCTCATTGTTTTAAGCAGTCAGTTTTTTTTGGAATGCAATGGTAACTACAAGCAAATGAGTCTTTGCAGCAGAATGGAGCATATTTTTCTGCACTAATATTGAAGAATATATAGCACTGAAGATTTTCTGGATGTTACGGGATATACGGATACCTCTGAATTCATCAGGCTTCTTGATGAGCATCATACCGATGTGTGCCTTCCAAGGAGGAGTCTTGAAAGGAGTTCCATTTTAAAGTCTCCTTGGTGATCAGTTCTCCTGTAGTTGTGTATATTCAGTGAGCATGCAGCTTCTGTTGCACCTTCCCTTCGAGGTTTGTTTATATTCCAATGGGTTCCCACCATGTTGAGCCCTGCGTTACGATAAAACCAGATGTGGCAACCAAGCCTACCACCCAGCAAAGAGAAATCCCAAGCATTCAAGCGCAGCACAATTCCGTGGGTGTAGCCTACTTGAAGACTCAGGGTAGCCATTCCTTGCTCCATATTTAATTTTATTTCTAAACCATCTAAGTTCATGGAATCTTTGAATTTGCAGTACGTTGAACCTTTACAACTGTAAGTTACTAATACTTCATCAAGAGCACTGTGATGGATTATGTAGGGTGTTTAAAACTTCACCATCTTACCAACTTAAAAATCCAATGTTTTATTTTTTTCAAAGAATACATCTTTCTTTGTATAAGTTACTTAATAATAATTAATTTTGCAGAAATAAGAATAAAAAGTGCATATAATCAGTTTTGAGGATGCAGGTGATAGAGATAAAGACTTAATTGTAACATCAAGCAAATTTTTTTCTCTATCTATTTTTTGCAAAATGAAACCTAAAGTCATTCTAGGGAACTTCTACCACATTTAACTATAAGTGGAGAAGATGCATTTAATATATTTTAAAAATCTTACTTCATCTGTGGCTCACTCATTTAAAGAATATTTTTCTTTAAGTATTTCAGAAATCTTTGTGGGTGGAGGGGAGGTTTTTTAATATTTCATGACAAATTGAATATGAACAAATTTACTTTTGTAGTTTAAAGAATCATGTTGCTGATATAATTTAGTTTAGAAAAGAGATGTAAATTTTGTTTTCTAGCTTTAGCTTTGTTCAATATGAAATATTAACATCAGATTTATTCTGGAAGGAGTAGTTCTTTTATGTTTCAAGGTACGGCCTGCTTCCCAAAGTTCCTCTGGTTTCTGAAAATTATGCCGGTTTACGTGTCATCTCCATTCATTTTCTACAGGACAGCCTCAGCGAACTCAAGGACTCTTCAGCAAAGGTTTGAATCTTTTATTTGTCACCAAGATTACATTTGTATTTTATGTGGAAAAATTTTAATCCTGTGTGGATGTTATACGTTACCAGAGAAATTAAAGGTTGCATTACTGTACATGCTAGCATAGAAACAGATTTTTCAACCATTGTATAAATGTGCTTTACACATGTGCCTTTAGATTTTGATTTATAGAATAAACTACAGGTGACACAGTGTGCAATCAACACTGGTCTGTACCTTATAGAGTTGTCACTTAATTTTCTTCCTCTCCTTGATCCTCCTCAGACACTTTTTTTTTCATAGTTATTCCTGCAACTTTACTTTGCATCAGGAAAACAACAATACTATGGCAGTATTCATGCTTGTAGTGTAGCTCCCACTCATTTGTGTCTGGGTAAATCTCCATCAATACCATCGTCAGTGTGATTCCAGAGATGGTGGGTAACTAACAACTAAGTTATCTATTGATATGCTTGCTTTTTTTCATAAATGTAATTCAAATTAAAAATATTGTAGAACTGTGCTCTAGAACAAATACATTAAAAAGATGTTTGAAGTATAGTGCATTCTGATATTTTGGGAAAAGGCCATAAAACAAGCATTAATGTAGATTTTAAACATATTTACCGAAATACTCAGATATTACAGTAATGAGCACCATAGAAATACTTTGAACTTGGTAATGTACTAGAATAATTTCTTATCCTTTTTGGTGGATCTATATTACTGTGTGTGTGTGGTGGGAAGTAGGTATGTCTCTTAAAACTAACTTTTGAGATCTTGTGTTAATAAATAAAATGCTTCTCAATAATTATAACATAGGTATTTATTAGCACAAATGTTGATTATATCAAATTAAGCAACTGTGAACATTTCTAATTAATTTATAGATTTTTATCTGTCATTATGCTTTATCATTTACAAAGAAACAAGTTTAAAATGCATAAGAGAATTGTTGGTTATTGCAAAGTGTACCTCAGGTATTACTGTACTTTTTAGCTTAGATTCCTTAAATAAGTCTTTAGAAGAATTCTTTTTATATAATTTTCAAATAGCAGCAGTAATTCTGCAACAGCTAGTTGTTAATCTACGGGGCTTTTCTAAGTGTTCCCAGTGCTAACTCTACAGCATACATAGGAACATTTAGAAGGGGAGCATCAACTCCTTAATGTCCCAAATTCTCATAGTTTTACTGTTTACAGAGTTGTCACTGCTATGTAAAGTGTCATTTTAAATATTTGGGATTGTTAACTTCTTTTGAAAGCATTGCCTTTATGATCTCAGAAATTTGAGGCATTTCTCTCACAGTCACATCTGTTAACAACTTCTGTGTTTGTGGGGTGGGGAACGTGAACTAATTTCAGAAGTAGAGTTAAATAATTTTTATATGCCAATGCATTGATGCATATGATTAAGACAAACAGCTGAATTAAACGTATGTTAAATACTCTGCAAATTGTTTATATTGTTTTAATTCAAAATAAATAGCTCAATTTTAGTGTTGGTTACTGAACGTCCTTATGTGTCGGGCTATAACATATGTTTGTCTGTTTTATTTATTTATTTATTTGTATTGTAGCATTTAGGCGCCCCAGTTATGAACCAATACCTCACTGAGCTAGGCTCTGTACTAACAGTTTTTCCTGGCATTACTGTTCATGAAGAGCTTTTCTTCTGAGCTCTACTTTCCACCTCCCACTCTCCCTTCCAGTTGTTCTTTCTTTCTCTGACTAAATGAACCAGCATGCATTCTGCTGGTAAAATCAGAACCCGCATAAAGTAGCACTGGAGTATGGACTCTGTCTGTAGAGTCAGGAACTCAAACCTTCTTCTTTCCCTGATGCATATCCCTAAAAATAAAGGGTATACATTTCAAAGACAGAAGCACCCAACTGTCATTGAAAGTTAATGGGAATTGGGTGCCTAAATCCTTCTGGTGCTGTTGGAAACCTCGTCTTAAATAACCGGCAGTTGACTAAGGCTTTCAGTAATCTTTTTTATATACTGTTGAATAGAATGATTAATTATAAGCAGATCTTAACTGACAGCTAAATATGAGGGAGTGGGGCAAGTGGGAAGAGTCTGAAATAGAAGTTCTGCAGCTTCCATTGTCTAGCAGACTGAATGTTTTCTAGTGCTGATCTGAGGTAGTTGTGATATCCCCAAGAGAATGCCTGCTATGGCATCTTGTTGGAACAGGAAGTGTGCACTGGGGGAAGAGAGCAGAACATTCTGCACTTCATGGATATCAACAACCAGGGAGTGAAGTTTGTTTGAATTATTATACTTGCTGAAACCTGGAAATAAATTAAATTTATTGAGGTTTTTTACTCATTCCATGATGATGATGCTTTTTTCTTCCCATATCGCTCTCCAAAAACAATCACATCTGTCATGATACTCTGAACAAAGAATATTAAAATTGCTTAAAAATAGAATTAATGTAATTATATGGTGGAAAATTTGCAAAACAAACTTGAAGAATTCTTCTCTCCACTAGCCAGCAGTTTGAGGATTTGTGGCGCAGTCAAGTTGCCTCCATACTTACGTTTCTTTGATTGTTTACAGTATTGCAGTTAGAGAACCCATTCAGAGTTCTGAGTATCTTTCAAAAATGTATGACTTAAACACTTTGTGGTTTAAGATTACTGTTTAACAGAAAGTAATAACATGTTTAAAAAACAGATTCCATTAAGTCATCCTGTGTCATTTGTAAATTATTCTTCTATATGATGGAAATCTGTTGGGATGCTAATATCAAAACAGTGCATCATATAAGCCAGTTTTGACAGTTATCCATAATTGGGGAAATGAAGTTAGTTTCCAGTTACATCTGTAGTGCTGAAAGTCAGGATTTCCATATGACTCTAGTCAGTACGGCATTTTCACTGGCAGAATCAACAATATTGCTACCTGGTTTGCGTTGGGTTTATTAGGCATTGCTGGTAAACATCTTAAGGTGTATTTAATACAACAACATTTACCTTAAGTATATCTTCTGTTAAAGATAGTGCTAATTCTTTATGAAAATGGATCTTGAATTTTCAGCTTTGTATAAGATGCTTTTTTAAATGAGTTTTTGAGTATTATGCTAAATTTTTTTCCCCCATAGATGGACAATAGAGGTGCCTTTAATCTTTTGTTTGTCTGGAAAGTAATAACGTTTAGGGGTTGGTTTTTTTTGTAAATAGATCTGGTGCAGTAAACAATAGGGTTTTTTTCATTTCCACTTTTAGGAAAACATATTAATCCTCAATAATATTGCCTTAATTTAACAGCACTACATTAACCACACTACTCCTGCACTATCCAAGAGTAAGGAGAGAGAAGTGGACAAGAAAGATTTGGACAAGTCCAGGGAAAGATCCAGAGAGAGAGAGAAGAAAGATGAAAAGGATAGGAAAGAACGAAAAAGGGTTCGTGACATTTTTATGAAATAGCTTAGAAAGGTGGTGCATTCTTGAACTCATTCTTTGACTCTAAGCCATAATAATTGTAATTGGTGTGATAGCCTTTATAGACTGAAATGACCAGTTGCAGGGTTTATTCTTCATTTGCCCTATTAATTCTTAAAAGGTCAATACTTGACATTAATAGATTCTAAACTGCATTTTAATCTTCCTTGTCAAGAGAGTTAAGTTCAGAAACTTTAAACAAGCTTTAATCATGCAACTGCCTTTAAACACTTGAAAAATATGGTGTTTGTACAGTATTCTAATTAGGATGCTGTTTTAGAAATCAACATCTGTTAATTTGCTAACGTTACATAATTGTATTTGGCTTTAGGATCATTCAAATAGTGACCGGGAGGTGCCACAGGACTCAACCAAAAGGCGTAAAGAGGAAAATGGAACAAGTATGTGTTCTATTTCATTTTTCTATGCTCAAAGTGTCCAGTCATTATTCTATGCTCGAAGTGTCCAGTCATCATTATTATGTGTTATGGGTTTGTGTTTTTCCAGCTGGTTCTTCAAAACATTGTAAAAGTGAAAGTCCATCCGATTCCCCTCGTTCAAATGAGAAGGAAAAGGAGAAGAACAAATCAAAATCTTCAGGCAAAGAAAAAGGTGATTCAATCAAAACTGAAAAGATGGAGAAAAGTTCCTCTGGTAGCAAAAAGGTAAAATGAATAAACTTTCTTATTTGTCTATTACCTCTGAAATCTTTTAATTGAAACATTTTGTGCCAGGTAATGCTTTGGAGTTATTTTTCATCTTTTGAATGCCCTGGTGTATGGCTTAGATTAGGCACAGATATTGCAAATGGGAGAGGGAAATACATCTGGAATTTTTGGCCAGGTAGCCGCAGATTACCGTAATATCCTCAATAGACAACTCTGATTGGATAACTCATTAGGGAACACCTTTCATGTTAGCAGCAATGATGGAGAAAACCTTTTGTGCCAAATAATACTTATTTTTGAATGCTCTGATGTGAGTTTATAGCCTGATTGGGGGACTAATATCTAAAAACAGCGTTTTCTATACTTTGCTGATTTTAGGAATTAAAGTTCCTTTTCAGTCCAAAAAAAATTACTTTCAGAAAAAAAAATCTGAAATGAGGCCTTTCTTAAATATTGATTTTGCTACAGTTAGCATATATTTGATTAAGAAATCTATATTTGGCCCTTGGAAAGGAAATGTGTTAAATCTGAAGACCATATTCAGTCGTTAGAGTGTGAACCAGACTGACTCCACTTATGTTTTTAACTGCAAGTCTCAGTGCAGCCATATCTAAGAAGACACCTGAGCACCCATTTAGTATAGTCGTCTTTTGAAGACATTTTTAAAATGATAGTGACTACAGTAGATCTTTCTCCAGCTATGCATATGGAGTGTACTGGAGTTTTTGAGAAAAAATTGTTTAGAGTAATGTAATATATTGTTAACTTGATAATTGGAAGAGATTTATAAGTACACAAATATTACAGTATTCAGGATGAAAGTGGCCAGGGCCTATGGTTTTTGGTTTTTTTTTTAAATGGTGATGTGTATATTACAGTGCCTTTCAATATTTTAGTAGCATCCCAGAGAAATCCTCATTTTTAGAATTATAAACCTTAATTGGCTCTGTAAATTTGTGGCTATCTCACTTTATTGTGAAATTCTTTGTACATATTTCTCAAACATATTTTAATTTATTTTCAATATATAAATTTTGCACAGGAATCTAGACATGATAAAGAAAAAACAGAAAAAAAGGAAAAACGGGACAGTGCTGGAGGGAAAGAAGAAAAGAAACAATATCCTTTTAACTTTTAATTGCTGGAATTTTAAGTAACATAAACAGTGAAATAAAATAATTCTGTGTTCTTAAGAAATTAAAAAAAACATTTTTCTTTAATACTGAATTTACTCATAAATCTTCAGACAAGCACAGATAATGAAGACTGTTCCAATCAAGGTAAGAATTATTTTCACGTTTTCCTTTTACCAAAGTATTGAAGATACCTGTTAAAGTCTATGATTAAAATTCACAGCTCTGCTGTGACTCTAGGTGGGTTAAAGGGCCAGAGCGACATAAAAGGGGATCCAAAAATAAAATTCCTAGCACATACAATAAGGAAGACAGCCCCAGGCTGCTCTAAGAGGACTCCTTCAGAAGCCTTGGCACAGGGGCTGAGTTTGGGGGTGAGAGAGGGAGGTTAGAGGGGAACTGCAACACATAATGACATAGAGATTCTGGGCAACACTTCTGCCCATAGGCAACTGGGAACAAGGCTGCTATAATGTAGACAGCCCTTGATAATCCACTTGCTGCTTGATCATGTCTTGCGAACAAGTTATTTTTGAAATGTAAAGCAGCACATCAGATACTTTTCGTTATCTGTAAGCCTGTGATCTCAAACTCTGCTTTTTCTTCATATTAAGATAGTTCATTATGTTGTCTTTAGCCTCTCCAAAGCTTTACATAAAATTCTTGAGAGACAGGTCTAAACAAGATCAACTTTCAAATTCAACATATTCATGTTTAAATTCAAACTTGATTGTGGGTGTGCATCAAGAGAGGTGCCAAAAACATTTGAAAAATTTGAATCAAGTTTTCTAAAATCCTCTTCCGGGGCTGTTTAGACATTTTCACATACAGATATTCATTAAAATATTGGTAAATAATTTGCTTATACCAAGAAAAGCTGACAAATTCAGATTTGAAAGATAAAAATGAGTCTTTAGCAAGCAATTCTGTTTTCAGGTGTTTTAGGAGTCTGAGAACACTGTTCATTTTGTGGAGATCAGGGAAGCAGTGCCCTTCTAGATTTCAAAATAATTCACCCATCCACCTAGTCTCAGAAGCCATGTGTCACTCCCAATCTCTCTCCAGAAGACAATGGACAATTTTATATTTTGTAAAATATATGTAATTATTGCTGGTAAATATTAGAGCTGACTAATTAAACCACAGCAAATAATTTATTCAAAGAGTGTAGCCTCTCTGTTTACCAGTTGCCTGGGAGCAGTTTATAATTTTCTTATATTTGTTCTCCATTCAAAATTACTTGATTAATTGTTTCTGTGGAAAATGATTGGTCTGTAGACTGATTTCTGCATATTTGTAGAAAGCAAACATAAGGAAGAATGCAGCTGAAGCAAACTCACATTTTTATTCAATTAAACATTTGTTGAAATTTTAGATTTAATTGTCCAGCTATGGTAAACATGGTTCTGAAATATCAGAAAATGTACTGCCACCTGGGTGAGGTCTTCAGCATTTCTACCTCCCCTTTATGCCATCAAAATATTGTTGTAAGCTTTCACCATGAGCGAAAAATCAGTGTATTAAAAGGGTGGCAGTACTTATAACATACTGAATAGTATTCATGTTTTATGACAAACCAAGATGGAGATAAAGGTCAGAATATGTATCAGTAACTTAAGGGTTAAGCAAAGTAGGTCGTACCATCACAGGACTCCTGCTAAGGAGATATTTTGAAGTATCCCCCACTGGAAAATTACAGCAGCATCTTTGCTGTGGTATGTTTGACAGAGCAACCTGAAGATAACACTGCTGCTGGAGGGAGGATGGCAGAGGCCTTTTGCTCAGGACTCAGGAATACAGAAGTGCAGGAGAGCTTCTTTCTGTTTTCTGCTTCACAGATGTGGCAGGGGAAGGGGACCTACTTTGTGAAGTCACCTCATCATCCAGAAATGCCTTCAGAAGGCATCCTCTTCACTGGGATTGTTACTCCAAAAAGCAATAAGTAGAGCCTTGTGCGGATACAACATTTGTATCCACATCTGATCTGCAGAAATGGTCTGCGAATATAAAGGAGATATCCATGTATTTGCAGGGCTGTAGCAATTAGGGAATTGAATTGGCTCAAATATTAGAAAGTTTTGACAATTTGTCCTGGTGATATTGCTTGCCCAGCCATTAAAGCCAAAAGCAGATAATTGAAGGGAGTTCCTGCCTAATAAAAGTCACACTGATGCCCTGCACCCTTTGGTGAGTTCTGGGGGGAAGGAGATGATACTAGGAGTCAAGGTCCTGCTTATTTTGGGAAACTTTTCTCATTATATGTCATTCTGAGTTTAACCAAGGCACTAAACTGTATTTGCACATCTGGGAGCTGTATTCTTTGAATGGCCTTCATTTATGGAATTTACTTCCCTTGTTCATTCAACAAAGCCAATATCTGCTGACCTAGAATACCAAACTACATGTGACCAGAAGATCCTTTGTGTGCTTTCATAAATGGAGAATTGAAATATATTCAAATGACGTATGATCATGAAAATACAGTTTATGTTGCATAGTTTAAGAAACAAGCACTTAAGTAAATGTCAGTTCTTCAAGGAGTGTCTCTGTGGGTGCTCCGCTTCAGGTGTTAGTGTATCCTTGTGCCTTTGATCGGAGGATTTCAGCAGCAGTGCTTGTCTGGGCCACGAGTGCGTGCTCCTTGTCTCGCACCTAGCACTGCACGGCAAGACACCCTCCCCTCCTACCTCAGTGCCTCCTCAACCATCCTCAGTCTGACATGGAGTTCCCAGCAATGTTAAGACTGATAGCTAAACTTAGAGTTTAACTTTAGAGTAGTCTTTAGTACCCTAGTTAAGTTTACTTATCCCTTGCTCCCAGTTTTTCTTTACTTTTTCTTTTCCTTTCCCCCTTTACTCCTTAGCTTAGTTAGAGCTCACCGTTGGGTTTGAACCTCTATAACTTGAGCCATGCCCAGTTCACTGGGCTTCAAGCACTTGCCTTTCCTGCTGAGAGGCGATCCTGGTTTCGGATGGGTACTCTGTGTCCAAGGCCTAGGGGAGACACATGAAGCTCACACCAGAAAGGACAGAAACCTATGCCTCAAACTACTGTTAAGGGAGAGCTCTCTGCACCCAGTATCTGATCCAGGTCTGCAGACATCCCCTGCACAGTGTTCCCCTGCAACTTCACCCATCTCACAGTGGAAGGCTGACGCTTCCAAAAAGGCAGTGTGGAAAAGGGCTTCAACTTTTGTCAAGGAGCTGCCAAAGAAGAGCTGCTCTGGCCCACTCCTCATCCTTGGTACCAACTGCACCGTGACTGAGTACTTACGAGGCACCAGAATCATCTGTTACCATGCGGCCCATGAAAACCATTGACCGTAAGTATACAGATTCGGATCTGAGAAGCAAACAGAAACTTACCTCCTCCGCTACAGCGCCGACAGAGCCACCTCAAGATGCAGCGCTGATGCGCTCCACGCAAGTTATGGTGCCACCTCCTCTCCCAACAACTCAGAGCGCTCCAAGGCTAGCACTGACAACAGCGACTAGAACAGCACTGTTGGCACTAACCCCCTCTGTATGAAACCATCAGCACCGCACCTCTTCCTACATCAGGTGGACCTTCATGTCTCTTCTATGCCTGAATCAACTTTATCCACACTGATATTTTTCTGGCATGCAGAGCACCAGGTCAGCCTACTTTACCCTGGCCCCTCCATTCTCCAGTGAGGAAAAAGATACTGAGGAGGAGAGTGTCTTCTTACCTCAGCGCTCCTCTCCTGTTCAATCCACTGCAGCACTGGCTCCACCTGTACAGCCTAAACGTATCATAGGGCTGACACCATTCACCACTCAGTGGCCCTACTGGGGGGTGTATAGGAGACAGTACACCAGACTCCAAGCCCGTACAGGAAGAGGCTTAGCGCTTCCTCATCATGTTCAGTTGCTGTACTCTCAGAGCCCCCCGAGGAGAGCATTTGAAGAACAGGAGGAAACCCAGGAACAGCATACAACACCAACATCCAACACCTCATTCCTGGACGAGGCCATAATGCTACCGCCACCCCCAGCGGTGGATGATTTTAAATGCATTCAAGAACTCTTTAAAGAATCACTGATACCATAGAGATTCCTCTAGAGGAGCTCCCAGAGTCCCAGCACAAACTACTGGACATTCTCCATACATCCTCTTAATATAAAATTGCACTTCCCATAAATGACTGGTGAACAACATGGCAGACCCTGGGTACAATTCTGCCCACCTGCAAGAGAGCAGATAAGAAGTATTATGTTCCCTCTAAAGAACTAGACTTTTTATTTTCTCATCCTGCACCAACTTCACTAGTGGGCGATGCTGTTAACCAACGAGGCAAACGACAACAACTGAGAGCCACTCGATACGACAAAGATTTGAATCTTATTGGCTGCAAGGCCTGTTCATCTGCCACTTTTCATTTCTGGATTGCCAGTTACGCTGGCCTAATGGCAAAATATGACTACACAAATTACTCCAAACTCACTGAATTTATTGACATCATACCAGAGGACAAAAGAGACCAATTTTAAGTCCATAATTTCAGAGGGCTAACTCCTATCACAGGGATGGCAAACTTTTTTGTAATTGTAGTGTGCAGGGCCAGATAGGGAAGGCTGTGCCCTCCCAAACAGCTTGGCTCCTGCCCCCTGTCTACCTCCTCCCACTTCCTGTCCCCTATCTGCTCCCCCTCAGAATCCCCAACCCATCCAACTCCCTGCTCCTTGTCCCCTAACCACCCCCTCCCAAACCCCCACTCCCTATCCAACCCCCCATTCCCTGACAGCCCCCCTCAGAATCCCCGACCCATCCAACCCCCGGCCCCATTCCTTGTCCCCTGTCTGCCCTCTCCCGAGACCCATCCCAATGACCCCCCCAGGACCACAGCCCCTCTTCTCCCTGTCCCCTGACCGGCCCGACCCCATCCACACTCCCACCCCTGACAGGCCATCCAGAACTCCCTTGCCCTATCCAACCCCTCCCACCCCCATTCCCTGTCCCCTAACTGCCCCACAGGACCCTCTGCCCCTTTTCCAACCTCCCAGCCCCGGTTGACTCCTTTTGATTTTAATGTGCCCATTAGGTATTACAATGTCACGAAATTGTTTTACCAATGTGTTTTAAATGTTAACTGCAATGTATTAATGATAAGACTAGTACTTAATGGATAACCGTTAAATTTTTTACAACCTAATATCTATATTTACCCATCCTACCACTAAATGATTTCTACTGGGCATCAGAAATGTTTACCCTGAAATGAGTGCCTACCCCACTTTGGGACTTGAACTTGATATTACTCTGTCTTACCAGATCCCCATTCAAACCATTAGCAACATGCTTTCTAACACACCTCTTGATGAAGGTTGCATTCTTATTCACTATCATGTCCACCCAACAAGTGGGAGAGTGAGGAGCCCTCATGGCACACTCACTTTATACCAAAAGTGACAAAGAGTCTTGTAGCACCTTATAGACTAACAGATTTTAGGGATCATGAGCTTTCGTGGGCTAAGACCCACTTCATCAGATGAATGTTGTGGAAATCTCCAGAGGCAGGTATAAATAGCAGGCAAGAAAGCAAGGTAAATTCAATCGGGGGAGTGAAGCCCACTTCCAGCAGGTGATCTGGAAATGTGAACACCCAGACAGGAGAAACTGCTTTTGTAATTGGCGAGCCATTCACAGTCAATATTAAGTCCAGACCTTGATGGTGTCGAATTTGCAGATGAACTGGAGCTCAGCAGTTTCTCTTTGAAATCTGGTCTTGAAGTTTTTTTGCTGGAGGATGGCTGTCTTTAGGTCTGCCATTGTATGTCCAGGCAGGTTGAAGTGTTCTCCTACAGGCTTTTCTATATTGCCCTTCCTAATATCTGATTTGTGTCCATTTATCCTTTTACGTAGGGATTGTCCAGTTTGGCTGATGTACATAGCAGAAGGGCATTGCTGGCACATGATGGCGTATATTATATTGGTAAAAGTGCAGGTGAATGAACCAATGATGGTGTGGCTGATCTGGTTAGGTCCTGTGATGGTGTTGCTGGTGTAGATATGTGGGCAGAGTTGTCATCGAGGTTTGTTGCATGGATTGGTTCCTGAGTTAGAGTTGCTATGGTGCAGTGTGTGGTTGCTGGTGAGAATCTGCTTCAGGTTGGCAGGTTGTCTGTGGGCGAGGACTGGCCTGCCTCCCCAGGCCTGTGAAAGTGAGGGTCGTTGTCCAGGATGGGTTGTAGATCACTAATGATGTGTTGGAGAGGTTTTAACTGAGGACTGTAGGTGATGGCCAGTGGTGGTCTGTTGGTTTCATTCTTGGGTTTGTCTTGCAGCAGAAGGCTTCTGGGTACACGTCTGGCCCTGTTTATCTGTTTCCTTGCTTCCTCATGCGGGTATTGCAGTTTTAGGAATGCTTGGTGAAGATCTTGTAGGTGTTGGTCTCTGTCTGAGGGGTTGGAGCAAATGCGGTTGTAGCTCAGTGCTTGGCTGTAGACAGTGGAGCGTCTAGTGTGTCCGGGATGGAAGCTGAAGGCATGAAGGTAGGCAAAGCGGTCGGTAGGTTTTCAGTATAGGGTGTTGGTTAAAGATAAGGTCACCCTAAAACCTAACCCTAAATTTTTACCTAAATTACCCCTCTTCTTTCCACCTAAGCCAACCAATCTATCTTCCCTCATTCTTCCCCAAGCCTCATGGGAGCAAACGAGACTCAATATTACACACCCTGGATATCAGATGTATATTAATGTTCTACCTTGAGAGAACCAAGACCTTCAGAAAGTCACCAAGACTTATTTTAAATTCTGTATGATCTAAAGTTTCTGCGATTTCCAAGCAGAGGCTGTCCAAATGGATTTCTGGGTGCATTCACCTTTGCTATCAACAGCATGACATACAACCCCCGCCGGGTATCCAAATTCTATCAGGTCATTATCAACCTCAATAGCTTTTCTCAACAACACGCTGGTCATGGACATATATAAAGCGCTTATCTGGGCGTCCGCGCACACGTTTGCAAAACACTGTACAATAGATCACAGCTCAAGATCGGATGCATTGGAAGGACTTGCGGTACTATCATGAATTAGTCGCGCAACTCCAATGCTGCCCCTTCTGTCCACCTAGGGCCACTGCTAAGCACTCACCTGAAGTGGAGCACCCATAGGGACACTCCTTGATGAAGAAGAAGAAGAAGAGGGGAAGGTTACCCACACTGTTCAGTAACTGAGGTTCTTTGAGATGATGGCCCTGTGGGTGCTCCACTATCTAGCCTTCTCCCCTTTACTTTGGAGTTCAGTCTGTGGACTTCGGTGGAGAAGGAACTGAGTTGGGGGTCTGGTCGCAAGGATAGGTGCTGACAACAGCATGAGCTGGGGAGAGTGCGTGCATGACCAGACAAGAACTGCTGCTGAAATTCTCTGATCAAAGGCGCCCCCAGGGACATAATTTCAAAGAATAGGGTGAGTGATCTTTTACGCATTTAGGTAATACACATCCAGTTATTTCTTGCAGTAAATTAAGGGGACATCTGACATAACATTCACCTTATTCTCCTTCATTTGCGGGGTAAGTGTGCAAAAGTGCCTTGACAGCAACACAGAATTGTGGCAGCTAATTCCATTTCTGCTGCTTGCACAGCCTCTTCTATTACACTATCCGTAATGTGTGTATTGCATTATATTCATTATTTGTATTTCTCATTTAGACACATTAATCTTCTTGTGCTTTTACAACAGCTTGTTGAATTTCACTTTTACCAATACTTGTTTTTGTTGAATTTGTATCAGTTAAGCAGAATTTTTCATTATTTTTATTTATAATCTCAATGCCTGGTTTTGTGTGTTAGTGTAGGTCTCTTTATAAAATAGGAAATTGAAGTAATTGTCTGTAAAATCTAAAGATAATCAGAGTGTCCAATTAAAATAGTATTTTTCCACCCTCATTGTTCGGGCTGTGAATGAAAATAAATTCTAACGAGTTCTGAATCGTCTGATTCTTTAGAAATGACATCTAATTGCATTGGCATATGGATTTGTTGTAGGTGAAGTTGAAAGTGGAAGATACCCAGCTGTGACCAGAAATGTATTTTCAAGAGTATAGATTGCACAGAAATTTGTGAATGAAGAGGACCCATCTGCATCTCCTTAAATTATTCAGTTCTCTGCTTTATTTCCCCCATGCTGAACATTTAATTGTTGAGTTGTACATTACTGTATTTTAACTTGTTGCTTAGTTTCTCACACATTTATTTTCAGTACCTGGCTGAAAGTGTTACCTATTCCATATTTTAGCACAATGTGCTGCAAACAGTTGCCATAGTGCAAATAAGGTTTCATGTGTACAGAGTTCCTCTTTAGGTTGTCTAAATACTGCCTGAGTTTAATGATTCTTTCAATCTGAAATGCATTCTTTTAGATGTCTGAAAACCATAAATAAACAGTTATTGAACCATTTTTGAATTTACCTCATTTAAACTCAGTTTTTATTTATTACTTAGCCTGTTTTTAATATCAGTCACTAAAAACCAAGTGGGAGCACTGTTTTCATGCAATGCTTAGGAATTATTTGTATATTATGTGTACAACATTGAGCTGTTTAAAAAAAACAAAACAAAACAAAAAAAACCCCCAAAACCTGCACTCAATTGTCCCTTGCCACACCTTTGTTTGTCATGATGTTTTTAGATAAATTGGAAAATACTCTCTTTAAAAATGAAAGAAATTAGGTTTCAATTCTACAGCTACAGGAGCTTTGTATTGCTGAACTTTAGTCTGAAAAGTTTCACAATGACATTTTTAAAAAAGAGAATTTTTTTTATCTGCTGAATTCTACCAGTGTAACCTTTTTTCTAAATAAACAATAGTTTTCTCAATGGGTCGTAAATCATTGTGTCTGTGTTGTCACTTTATTGAAAAAGGTAGTGCTAACAAAATTCAATTTTAGTCAACGTGAGCTTACTTCTTCCCTTAAACCTCTTCCACTACGACTAAATCCTCTTTTAGTTGGACTGCCTTACAAATCATATTGTACATCTGGAAAAGACCTGGGCCATCTAATGTGCCCCCCTGCGCTAGCGCTTGATCCTGTCTTCCATTGTGGATCAGGCACAGAAATCACAAATCTGCATTATGCTTCTGAATGTCTTTAATGATACTATTTCAGTAACATCCTTTATCAAGGAAGTCCATTAATTAATTTTACAGTGAATTAGGAAAAACACCCTAACCTAAATTTCCTCTTTTCTTGTCCATCTTAAATATTTTTCCAGCCCCTAGATGTGAGAATCTAAACGTGTTCTTACCTCAGGAGAATATATTAAAGAAATATTTTATGCTTTGTAAGTCTGGTCTCTTATTTTTCAGCCTGATAACTGTTGTTGTAATGGAGTAGTCCTCACTTTCCCGCAAGTAAGAATTTGCAGGATCAGCCCTTAAATTTGTAAAATCAGAAAATGAACAAGTACTACAACTAGTTCATTATCATAATAAAGTAATAAGAACAACATCTTGTTAGTAATAGCAGTCATCTAATAGCCTTCCTTCTGATACTGCATATATTAAAAAACCTGGTCTTTGAGACCCCACTCAATTACATATTCTGTTTAATACTCTGTAGCAAATGTGGTTTAAATGGTTTTTGTTTTTCTTTAATTTAAGTGACATTTCTGATGATGTACTTCAACTTAAAGACACGGATAGTTTTAGTTGCTTTATTGGGGGTATTTTAAACTACTCTATAATATAATTCATGCTAACTTAACAAAATATTGTAGATATTTGCAGGAATACACCAATACTGATATTTAGAAATGTCAAAAATGGCTGAATGAAAATAACTATTAATGTGAGAGGAGAGAACGGAGAACAGTGTAACTGATGTAAGGATAACCCTTTTGTAGCTCTACATTTTTTAAATTGTATAATTATGGATTAAGAGTCTTAAATTCTTACCATAAAAATGTTTGTTCATGTACTTCAGTGTTCAGATTCCAAATCTAAGACAAAAGTTTACATGCTTTATTAGTCAGAAGCACCAGGATGGGATAGCTACGTATATAAAACTCCATTTAAAAAAAGCTGCACTGAAAGAATGGTAAGGTTGCACAAGTGAGGCACTCCAATCACACAATGACAAATTTGCTGTCACAACCGTAACTCCTGCCCCCTAGTGCACATTACAATAGTCTCTCATTACATTATTACCCACTTTCCTTCACAGTCAATGAGATGGAGTCAGAGCCCAGGATGGAAGATGCTGAGTGAATAAGGCAGCTGTTTTTATTCTCCTTTTACAGTGTGTGCCCCTCAAATTGATTTAGACTGGTTCAAAGCTCAGTGAAATCTGTATAAACACTTTCATTTGATTTCACTGGGTTTTGAATCAGGCCCTTACTATACACTACCCAAAGTTAATCGTAAATATGGAATTCAATTGGTTGAAAAGTGCTAATCTTTCCCTAGATTTCTTTTTATATTTTACTGAATCTTCCTTCATGCTGAACATGGTTACCTCTCCAGATTACTTCCCAGGTAGCTTCTTTCCTCTTCGTGTATTACTGCCTTGCATTTTGTTTTCTACAAATTTAATCACTGTTTAGTTTACATCTTTTTCTAGGTAATTTAGGGCCTTATTGAAAGCCCATTAAAATCAATGGCGGTTTCTCCCTATTTCCTAGTCTAGTGAAATTAAGGTTCCAATTTTATGACTTTTAAACTTTAATATTCTTAATTTGAGAGATTTAAGGGGGGCCTTTACGTTGTCTGTGGGAGTGAGGCAAAGTCTGTTTGAAACCTTATTGCTTGATTGAGATTGGGCTGAATATGCACTTTTTGAAGGGGTATTTCCTTTCTTCATGACTTGATCCTAATCTTACTGAAGTCATAGCATTGCCGTTGACTTTCATGGGATTATGATCTGTCCCTTAATCCCAGACAGGTGGTACTGTACCAGACTGCTCATTTAGCAAGGTCCCCTTCATTCTTGTAGTATGTGTAGATACTGGTGGTAGTTTGTGCCTACACACACTCTTCCCCCCCCCCACGCCCTCCCCAGAGATGAAAAAGTTCCAATTTGGGAAACTCCAGTTCACACCCTCCATTGTGCAAGTGTCATTTCCCCCTAAAATTTTCTCCCCAAGTGGCTCCTATAAACTGATCAAAATGAAGGGCCAGTTTTCTGATTAATGTGGAAAATATGGATTGTGAAGGAAATGTCCATTTACAAGAATCGGAAAGGGGTGGTGGTTCCCACATTGTTAGTTGCAATGTGGAGAGGTAGAACCTCAGAGGTCACTTTTTCAACCTAGGCACAATAGTTTTCCGTATACAGTGAAAAATTCAGTTTTAAATAGGTGCAAATTCACATTTTACTAAAAGGCAGAAAAAAGCAACCTCTCTCTTACCAATCTGTCATTTCAGTCCCTTTCCCTTCCGCTTCCCACTCAATCTCTTCCTCGTGTTTGTTTTGAAGGTGTTTTGTGCCCTTAAACTGTCCTACAACTCTGAAGTTGCTGCCACTGAACTCCGATTATTCTTCTAGGTGACTTCTACAGAGCTATGCCTAGCCAGTGCATAAATACTCCCTTCAATATTGTTCAGGATATTGTGCAGTGACTACCCATGAAGTAGGTCTACTCTTAAAGCTGGAGGTGTAATTCCCATCTTGAGGACATATACCTGCATTAGCTCTCAAAGCTAGTTGCTAAAAATAACGTAACCACAGTACCCTGAGCGATGGGAGGTCCTAGTTGCTCAGAGTACAGTCCCATCGGAGACCCTACGTACTGTGATGGGGCAAGGCCAGATGGCTATAGGAGGGTGCTAGGGAACAGATATGTTAGTTCCAGGCTAAACAAATCCCTGGTACCTTTGGAATCAAATGGCAGTTGTTCAGGTTAATCAAGACACCTGGGGCCAATTAAGAAGCTTCTAGAAAGCAGTAGAAACAGCTAGCCTGACTGGGACACCTGAAGCCAATCAGGGACTGGCTGAAACCAGTTAAAAACCTCCCAGTTAGGTGGGGGTGGATGTCAAGAGCTGTGGAAGGAAGTTGTGCTGTTGGTGAGACTGAGTGGTAGACAACATATCATACGCAAGGAAGGAGGCCCTGAGGTAAGGGTAAAGTGGAGTTTGAAGAAGCGGAGACTGCTATGGGGAAGTAGCCCAGGGAATTGTATTGTGTTTTGTGTCTAAAAGGTCAGCCATCTTAGCTGATACTATTAGGGTCCCTTGGCTGGAGCCCGGAGTAGAGTGCGGGCCCAGGCTCCCACCTTTCTGCCTCCCCTAATTAGTCACTGAGATTGGGAGACAACAGAGACTGTGCCAGGAAGGATAATTTCTCCTCACTGCCTTATGATGAAAATGGCTCAATAGGCTGTGGCTTGTCTCTAGAGAGAGAAGGGCTATGTGGAGGGTCACAGTGAGCATCTGAGGCTAGTGAAAATCCACCAGGAAACGCAGGATCCACAGAGATAAGGACAGAGCTTTGTCACAGTACATAGTCGGGGTGCTAGCCCCTCATGCCAGTTGCACTGCTGCAGCTACACTTCTTTTTGTAGTGCACCAGCTCAGTGGTAGCACGAGTATGTCTCTTCAGGCAGGGAATTACACCTCCAGTTCAGTGTAGTCTAGACTTACCGTTAGTAGTTCAGCTGCCATAGTCACTGGTACTAAGGGAGCTTATATGTACCAGACCCAGTTCCTTTGAAACACCCTAACAGAGGGTTGCAAGGTGTATCTAAGCCCCAATAACCATTGAACATACACTTCCCACAGAAGTGCCACTTCTGCCAGGTTCTTGAAACACATCTGTATCTTGTAGATACTGACACACTCTGTGTCTGCAGTCACGGAGACCCTTCAAAGGAGCCAAGAAGTGATAGACCAGCTCCAAAGGGGGAAGAGACAAGTGGCCTCCTGACAATCTCTCATGTACTCACCAGGGTTTCACTGAACATTCTGTGCTTCCTCTGAGAGCTGCTCTTGCTCCTTTTGGCTGCTGGGGACCTGCCCATTGCTGGACACCATAGCTGACAGCAGATAGTGTCTTTTCTGTGCTTTCAAGGCCCTGTCCTGCTGGTGCCCTGGCATTATGAAGAAGGTGGAAGCAGCCTTATGTGGCTGCAGAGAGGAGTAATGGGGGGTGGAAGAGGAGATGGGAAGAGGACAAGCTGAGTGGGAAAGGGGCAGAGATGACAAAATGGGGGCAGGCTGGGGAGGGAGAATTGCTAGAGGTGAAAAGTAAGGTGTGTAATTACTAGAATTAACTCTTCTTCAGAAACTGGGATAGAACTCAGGATTTATGAGTCCTAACGTTCCTGCATTGTCTATCACATGACTGTGAAACCCACTAGCAATGTACCTTATCCTCATCTAGTGGTTGCTCTTCTGATGTCTCCGTTAGGAGATACATGTGTGATGCACATACTTGCACTAACTCTCATTACGCTCCCACGACTATAAACAGCAGTGCCACTGGTAGTGGTAGTGGAGGCAGAGCTGAGCTGTGCTGAGTACACACCAAGCTGACACTGGTGGGTATATACTTAGCATAGCTCAGCCATGCTGCTGCTGCCACTACCTGTGCAATTGTGACGACTGTGACTATACGGCCATTTTTTTAATGCTCATGATAGCTCAATGAGAGCTAGTACAAGTATGTTTAGAGGAGCAGGGGAAGAACACCCATGCCTCCTAGTATAATACCCTACTCCTGCTACCATTAGCCCCGTTAGCTCAAGTGGAGTAGAGGTTTGTATTGTTGATCTAAACTTAAAGATTCCAGTCCTGACAATGGGTGTGGGGATCAATAGCCTTCCACATATGGAATTTGTCTTTTTAAAACTTGGGAAATTGCACTTAACCCCCCGCCCAAAGTTAAATTGCAAAGCCAAGCATTCAAAATTAGGAGATGCCAGACTGAAGGTTGCTTATGAAACCTTAATTTGTCCCCCTTTTGGGTGTGCATTATGATAGTCTGTAATTACATGATGACATGTTATTTTTTCCACTGGATTCCTGCCTCATTCAGTGTGCAGGACAAATAGTACTCAAGGAGTTGACTTTACAACCTTAGCTTTTTAATGAAGATTTTTTTTTGTATGTTTTACAGTTTAAAAGGGAACTAAGAATGACTGGACTGAGGGGCATCTGGGTATAGTTTATACTGAGTGGAGAAAGAAAAAATATAGAGCAACTAACATGGTATGTTGCATTCATTCAACTGGCCATTCTGCATGTATGCTGTGTCCTTTCCCCTGCCTTCCTTATCTGCCTGAAATTGAGCAGTGACAAATTCAAAACTGAGAAAACAAAATACTTTTTTCACACATGTATAAGAAATCTGGGTAACTCATTGCCACAGGATGCAGGTAAGACCAAGAGGTTAGCAAGTCAGAGGGATTCCACATATTTATAGATAGCAAGAATATCCAGTACTGTTAAGAGTTTCTGCTAACAAAGTTTGGAAGGGGAATAAAATCTCAGACTCCAGAGTTCAACTATCTAACTACTGGGGATTAAGACAGTTTAAGATCCTTTCACTGAGGGAGACTTTCCCACATACTATCCCTACTATCAGGTTTCAGGCACCTTTCCTAGAAGCTTCTGGTGTTAGCCCCACTGTTAGTGATAGGTTATTAAAAATACAATGAAAGTAGGAGGAAAGGGACTTGTTGTATCTGTGAAGTGAGAGTCCAGCTACTGATGTCAGCTACAGTTTCCCACAATCCTTATCTGACTGAATTATGTCCTTTTTCTAAATCAAAATAGGAAAAGTTGACAGTCCATTTTCCTCATGTCACATCAGAACTATCATGACCTTTTAAAAATAGCGGGAACTCCAACTGGTGCTGGTGGAATTTCTCCTATTTTTAAAGGCCACACTAGGTCTAATAGTGTATTCTTCAACTAGAATAATATATTTAGCAGATACAGCCACGCTAGGAAGGAGCCTATGAAGCCCTGCAGGGTATTGAGGGGACTCAGCAACTTAGTAAGAGATGAGCCATAAATGTGGAGGTGAGTGCTGTAGATTATTTTAAATAAACAAAAAAGTTCTGATCCCATGTCATCCTCCTTAGTGGAATTATCAGTCTATATACTGTAATTATCTATAGGACTGAAGTACTGTCCTTTACATGTAGGATATGCCTATATGGACTTTATAAATATTCTTGTCTCAATATTTCACAGTAAGGGATAACTACCAGCCAAGATTCAATTTCTTGCTTTAATAATCAAGCCTGAAAACTGTTTATTCCATATCATTAGGTTACTTTGGTTTGTATGGTTGCCTTAGATGTACAACAGGGAAATTAAATTGCTATTGAATTTTTGCTGGCTTAATTGTGCTTACCTGAGGTAAAACAGTTCATAACTCTCATTCATACTTGAAAAAGCATCAGCAAATTTTCCTCTTTTCTGGTGATGTGCTCTGATAAAGGGAGTAATTGAAGACTATTAGTTAAATCAATTCAAATCAGTTTAGCTCTGCAGAGGGAAATCAGTCTTTATTGAACTGGTTTGGAAAATGGGGTTATGGAATGCTCACAAAGCCATGTGTATAAAATTCAGCCATATTGGAGCAAACCGATTTCTAATGATTGTTCTACTCAAGAGAGATACTTAGTTTAAAATGCTCAATATTCTGTTATGTAGAGATTTTAACAAAAAGTCAGTTAACCAGGAAATGAAGACGCCAAATTTAAAAGCTTTTAAATAAATCATGTTTTGAACGAAAGGGGAACTTAGCCACTGAGATCAACGTGAATCCTGTTGAAGCAAAATGTTACTTGCCCTTCATGCATTTCATACATTTATCAATATTGTTGCCAATTCCTTTTTTAAAAAGTGAAAGACAAATTTCTGTTTTGCTCCCAGCTCATCCCCTCATGCAGCATGATCCTGCATACAGCTAGACGAGTGCATATAAGATATTCTTGCTGCAGAGGATATTAGCTTTTTTTCTCCCATGGAAACATACAATTCAGTATTTGCTACAAATAGGATTGTATGTAAGGCCCTACTTGAATCATGACCTTCAAATAATTGCGGCTGAGTGTGAACAAGACATGGAAAATCACAGAAAACTAATAAAGGGCCAATATTAACAGCAGCAATTTGGAAAAGCCAGAGTAGACCTATTTGTTTAAGAAAAAATTACCGGAACAATACAAATGCTCAAATATTATGTTATGCCTGCTAATTTTTTTTGCTAACCAGACATTTTGCTGCAATTCTGTTATATTCATTAAAAAAAATGTGACCAGTATAATATAAAATTCAAAAGACTAAAAGTCTTAACACAACTGCTGTAGAAATCGAGTCCAGTTACTTCAGCTTTTTACATTTTACAGACATTGAATGCTGATGCAATACACCCCGCTACAGTGATCTGCTTCATGCCCTGTCTTTGCTTTGTGAAGACTTGTCCATCCCGAGATATTAATTAAAATCAAAATTGTCGTGAAAGCCTAATATTGTGGGATCCACAATTTCCACAATATTGTGAATGAAGTAGGGCCTAAATTATAGGAGTATAACTTCATTACAGGATGGAGCTGAAGTAGAAGATAAGTTATAGGTTGAAGTAAAGGTGTGGAGTATATGGTGCTTCTATGAAGCTACACTGATGGTTGTTTAGTATTTGTACATGCTGACTAGCATAAAAATCTGCAGTTTAAAAATGTATATTTCATTAAAAGGACAGGGCAAAATCCCTCAGTATTTTAACACTACTGAAACTGATGGAGTTTCATCAGGCATGAACTTGGTCAATTAGATTCACAGCATGAATACTTCTTTTCTGATGACATTTCACTTTACATAAGCTGTCTGTGTAAAATACAGCTATCCGAATTATTTGCTACAAACAATTTATCAAATTAATTTAGCCCAAATTTCTGTTCATGGTTTACACTGGAGACATTTAAGATGTTTCTGTGGGTTGTGAGACTTCCACGTATGCAGAATTTTATGTCTTGGGAGTATCTTTGAACCAGATAAAGTCTTTCAGAATGGAAGAAACTTTTAAAGTGCTGTCACTGTGTCTTTGACCAGGGTGTGATTTTCATTAATTAATTTGCTGGACTCAATTGTTTGCCTAATTTGTGCACAGATGTTAGCCCAGGAGTAGGCAACCTATGGCACGTGTGCCAGCTTATTCACTGAATCACCTGTGTAGACTACGTTGGCGGGAGAAGCTCCCCCGCTGACATAGGTACCACCTCTCACGGAGGCAAGAGTTATTAAGACAACCAGAGAACTCTCTCCTGTCTGTTTAGAGCGTCTTCACCAGAAGCACTATAGTGGTGTAGCTGCGTTGCCGCAAATGATGTAGTGTAGACACAGACTCAATGACGCTCACAGAGAGGGATATAACAATGTGTATTTAAAGGGTAACTCCTTGGTAAAGGAGAGAAATAGTTTAGGGCTGTTACTCAGGGTACTGGGATTAAGCTGAGGAAAGGAGCAATAACACCAGAGTGTCTGACTATAGAACAGTCTTTCAAGGGAAGTGGTATATGCCCCTTCACTGCAGCCATTTACAAGTGAACGAGACAAACCACTTAAGAATAAACTGCAAGGAATGTTCTTGTATTGGTAGGATAATGGGTGAGATGATGCAGCCTTCATCTGTGATTTCTGTGGTAAAATCAGTGCAGTCTCTGATTATAATGGCATCTGAAGTAGTCAGGGCAAAGGAAACTGAAGCAGAAATCTTATTTCTTAACCTGTGCCTGTGCTAAGTGCCGTATCAATAATAAAAACAGAACAGCTTCACACAAGAGCAGTCAAAACAGAAGAGACGTATTTGACAGTGTGGAAGTAGATAATGTATTGGAAAGGAATAAAATGTTTTCTAGAAACACCTGAGTTCAGGACAGTGGCCATATTAACTAATAGCATCACCAGCTTCAGACCTACATGGGCATGACTTTGGGAGTGAGATTTTTCAAGGAAAAAAATGGAAAGAAATGTTAACCCTTTCACCCCAGAATCTTTAATTCAGGTAGGGGTGTGTGCGTGTGTGTGTATGTCTATGTGTAATCACTGAATGTTGTGGGCTACTGGAAAAGGAGAATCACATAGGTGTAGTTTTGGGAGAGCCGGCCTTACAGAATGTGTGTGTGTGTGTAGGGAGGATAATGAGTTATGCGCGGAGACGGGAAGGCCCGTCAGAGCACAGCAGTGTGGGGCTGAATCATGCAGACAAGGATGCCCAGAGATGGGATGGATGGCAAGGGGCAGCTCAGGTAGGGAGGAGGACAATACTGCAGACATGGCTCTGTGAAGAGACAGTTGTGGAGCAACTTGAGTTTTTCACCTCTCTATTTCTGCTGCCCCACTTGACCAAGACTAAAGATTGATTAAGTGTGGAGGGATGGTACTTAATCCTGCTTCAGTGCAGTGCAGGGGGATGGATGAGACAACCTTTTGAGATTCCTTCAGGCCCTACATTTCTATGATTCGACAGGGAGAGAAGAATGAGGAAAGGTGAAAGCAGTGCAGCAGGCGTGAGAGGATTTGCATTCTGGTCTTGGCCTTGCCAAAGGCCTTCTGAGGGAATGTGGATAAATCCTGTAAATGCTTTGTGCCTCAGTTTCCCCACCTGTAATGTAGGGATAATACTCCCTTACATGGATGTTACCCAATGAATGAATGTGTGCATGTGAGGTGCTACAGACACTACAAGTGACACAGGCTGTAGAAAAGCCGATAGATAGCTAGATAAAAAAAAAAATCAGGATCTGTCATTCACTGAATGGATTCAGCCCTGTTCCTGATATGTGGTGTCTGATTAGATAAACTAATCAATACTTGTAATCTATAGCATCTGTGATGAGTCTCTGTCATAACTGTCAGTGTTGCATAATTGGCTATTTTGCTGAAATGGCAAATTGCAGTCTATTTAAAGTACAGGGGAATCTTGAATAAATACTATTTATTTATTTGCCTCAGATCAAAATTTGACCTTTTCATTAATTTAATTGGTTCTTGCTAATTAGCCTACACAGCTCATATTTGGAATTCACAGCCAATATTTGTAGAACAGCTTCAACCCATATTAGAATATGCTCGGTGTAGTCTCCCAGAACCTCCCAGAAGCCTACAACAAGCACTTTCTAGAAATTGTCAGCTTTGAGCTGGGTTTGCTTTGAAGCCAGCGCATAAATGAAAACGATGTAGTTGAATTTGGATAAGCTTGTACAACCACAAAAACATTTGTTCGCTGTAAAGGTTTGGATTGTGTGGTGTGACCTGGAATAACACAAATTCCACATACCTTTGGGAATCGCCTTCCGAACTGAGCTATGCTGGACTCACTGGATTTGCAGCACAATGCATGCACAGTTGGGATGACCATTCTCAAGGCTGGATCCTGCAGGGTTCTGAGCACCTATATCTCCTTTCTGGGTGTGCTCAGCACCTCATAGCTTCTGGCCTCTCATGGGAAGTGAGCTTGGGATGCATATATTATAATACACAGAAAAGCATAGAGAATTAACACTTCTTGCCAACCTTAACTGGCCACTGAATGTCAGTGTTGCTCCAAACAAATGCAGCATAAAGAACAATTTATTTGAAATGAAAGCTTCATAGGTTGAAAGTCTGATTTTGAATAGAATGAAACCAATAGAGATAACTGCCAAATTTTCAGGTCCCTGCAATCTCTCTTACATCTATTTAAAATATAGTCAAATATACTGCTATGAAATATATTGATCAAAATATTAGATATTACAGATGGGGAAAGACCTATTAGTAGAGTTGGTCAGACAATTTCTGACAGAACATTTTTTCATCAGAAAATGCCAATTTGTTGAAAGTGGAACGTTTTGTGGAAATTGGCTGTCTTTGGTGAAAATTCATTACAAAACAATTATTGCAAAAAATAAATAAAGTGCAAAATGTCCCATTTTTACCTTGTAGGAATGCAACGTTTCAATATTCTGTTTCAAAGTGGCTTATCATTTCAATTTTTGAATTTCATATTATAAAATAAAAATAGTCAAAATTGGGAAAAAAATTTGGATGTTGACATTTATTTTTAGAATTTTAGTTTGTGGGAAATTTCATTTTTTTTATTTTGGTCCATTTTGTAAGAGAGGAAATTTTGGGATTGTAAAACTCCCCTGCAAAGCTTTGATTATTCAGCTTCTAGCTTCTGATTCAGCCCCTGCCAGCATAAGTCTGCCCCTTGACCAGTGTCATTTTAAATATCCACCTCAGCCGTGATGAGATTACTTCCCAGTAAAGGAGCTCTTGTTGACTGGATATTCAGCCTGTATTTTCCATTTCTGAAGGATAAGGGTTCTAATCACACTTTCCCAGGTATGCTATTTACATAATTGTGTCTTGTCTGAAATACATGTGTAAGTTAGGAAGGAGATAGAAAGTAAAGGGGGTAGATAAGATACAGTCATTAAACTAATGAGTCAGTAGTAATTGTGTAAGTTCATCATCCATCTTTTCTTTCCAATCCCTCCTCAAAGCTCCCTCCCATTAGCTCACTTTCCTCTTCTAATCTCAAATGCTCATTTCTTACCTTCCCCTGCCTATTATTAAAAAAAAAAAGTGAAAGACAACGTGACACTGAAACAAAATACATGATCTGAATTCTTTGTAATTGGTTCCTTTGGGCAGGCAGGGTAGACACAGCATGTCCTGGTTGGAATCACAGATTGTTATGATCTTTACTTGCTGCTGCTGTAAATTGGCTCTGAATTCACCTTTAGGTGTTAGTTTTGCCTGCCTACTTTGAGATGTCAACAGCCTCTCCACCATTTCGAAATAATGCTCTCCCCAAATCCCTATTGTTTCCTTTCTCTTCGGTTTCTCTTCATCCCCTGGTCTGTCATTTCTCATTATGTTATCTGTCTAACTAATGACTCCATCCTGCAGTCCGGTTGACTTTGATTATAAATTGTTCAGGACAGTGATCTTATCCTCTTGTGTCTCTGTAAAACACCCTACCAGGAGATGATGCTGTAGACATAATAAATAATTTAGTAACCATGATTCACTGTTAGACACTTAAATAAACGTCCAGTGTAGGCACAACTGGTTTCCATTATCTCATGTGCTCCCTTGTGCCAGGCTGCTGATGCACCTATGTGGAGGATCCCTCCCCTCAGCTCACTAGCTTCCCATTGCCATGATGTCAAATGAAATATCGCTGCAAACGAGAGTCACTTGCTAAACAGATGTTTGTTTTACATAAACTATGCTGAAAATATAAGTGTGGTGACTGGCAGCTGGCAACACCTGTAGTTTTGCTGTTACACTGGCTATGAAAGGGGATTGCTACTCATCTGCAAGTAAGGATATGTCTGCCTGGGCGCTGTGATTCCCGCCACATAGACAGGCGTGCACTCAAATAGCAATGTGAACATTGCTGCATGGGAGGCGGCCTGGGCTAGCCACCCAAGTCCAAGCTCACCTAATTAACTGGGTCTCAGTTCTGGTGGCTGGCCTGAGCCACCACCAGCGCTTTAATGTCTACACTGCTAATTTTAGCATGTTCTCTGGCGCAAAGGTGCCAGTCTGCTTGGCCATGCCGGTAATCACATCTCTCAGGGTATGTCTACATAACCGCCAACTTCTGTCAGTCACTAATAGCTCTGACTCGTTTTCTGTTTCTTCCTTTGTATGTGATAGCCCACACTCTGGTCTCACAAAGCAGTGAGTCCATGCTTGTACGTGGTTGTGGGCTGCTTGGAAAACTCCACTGCCAGAATTGGTCCAGGTACGTGACTAGCCAACGTTGACCATTGTTCCAGTTTTCAAAGCCTGTTTTCAGTCATTTCGAGGGAAGGTTTTCATTTATAAAATGAAGGACCAGAGACAAAAACTCACACAGGTTGCTGCCAGTTGTGCAGGGCTACAGCATCCTAGGCACCATACAAAACATAAAATAGACACAAATCCTGGTCCCACTGAAGTCAGTGGCAAAGCTCCCATTTCCTTTAGGGGGCCAAGCCTTCACTCACAGTGCCTGTCCTGGAGAGGTTACGGTATAGGGTCTGCAAACAAAACAACAACAAGGAAAGGTTGATTTTAGCAGGGTCCCTGGGCAAGCACTGGGTCCAACCCATTGGTTCTCTCTGCAGGATCGGGATTGCCAAACAAACAAGGTGACAACCGAGTGTAGGGGAATGGGAAGACAAGTATTACATCAATAAGATTATGTGTTAGTTTTGGTTACTTATATGTATTTCTTGTTTTTAGTGGCTATAGATACATCACTGTTTGAAAGAGGGGGTGAGCAGGGAGGGTGGAGTAGAAGGAAGAGGTGAGATGATGTGGCAGGCACAGGAGGAAAGGAGGATGGGGATGAAAGCAGAGAGATATACCTATCTCATAGAGCTGGAAGGACCTTGAAAAGTCATCAAGTCCAGTCCCCTGCCTACACTAGCAGGACTAAGTACTGTTCCTTCACAGATTTTTTGCCCCAGATCCCTAAATGGCCCCCTCAAGGATTGAGCTCACAACACTGGGTTTAGCAGGCCAATGCTCAAACCACTGAGCTCTCCCTCCCCCATAAGGGTGGGCGAAGGGTAGAGAGGAAGAGGCATAACACCCAGAAAAGAAGTGTAGGAGCAAGAAGAGAATTAAAATCCTTCTGCAGTAATATTGGTTCGTGTAGTCTCATGGCCCCAGAGATTTAACAACCTCCACACCACATGTTTATCATTCCTTTGAGGAAAGGAGCATTTGTGAAGTGAACAAGTCTGTGAAGGGGCCACAGTTTAAAAAATCTCTAATATATCATAGAGTGCCCAGCCTCAGCATTACTGGGCAGTGGAGAGGGAGAGAGAGATGTAGGAGGCTGGAGAAGCCAGGCAAGGCTGCAGGAAAGAAGCTGAGTGGGAAGGGATAATAGAAGAAAGGAAAAGGTGGACTAGTGATCTCCTTTTGTAGATAGAAGAGCTAAATTTGTACGGTTGCTAGGCACTCCATTTAGCCATGCTTGCCCTTTCACTGGCTTGCCAAAGTCTTGTACTTGATAGGACTAATGTATGCAGGTCCTATATAGGGTTTTATGCACAATAAAATCATCCAGCCCCATGTGACTGACGTAGAAAATGCCCATGTATAAAGCCAGCTTCAATTATGCAGTAAGAAATAGAGAGGTGTCTTTGCTGCAACACTCATATTCCTATTTATAAATACAAAACAGAAGATCAGAAAGAATAGCACAGCCATCCAGCAGCCAGATCATGACTCTACAGAGAAGTTTAAAGAATTTTGAATGCTAGCAAGGAAAATTTTCCCGTGGGGTATGGAAAGCATGTGGTGGACCCCATCAGTTACATATGGGAAATTATATAATCACTTGTCTTTGACATTTGTTTAAGTATTGGCAACGGTTTGCATATCTCTGAGTGCTATTAAAGATGAGAAATTAGGGGCAGAAAAACATTATGTTAAAACTAGGCTCTTTTATTTGTAGCTGAGAGACTTACATGTTCCAGAATGTCTTAATTTCCTCAATATATACTTCATATTCTGCCTTTCACATTGCACAGACTGCAAAGGCTACCTGATTAATGAGATCAGATAAATGACACTGATATAATGATATTTGATGTGCATCCAATATTTTCCCTGAAACCAATTTTAAATCTAGTAGGCTCTGAATTAATATTACTTTGAATTTTATAACCACAAAAAAAAAAGTATGTACTTAAATTCTTCAGTTTAATGGAATAGAACAATCATTATCCAGTGCTTGTTTATGTATTGTGGTCTGTAAAATACAGTGGATTTTCCAGACTGAGGCAATAAATATGAACACTGAGGAATTTTTGCAATTTAATTTTAATTACCATGAATAATTATTAATGTAATAACCCTAAATAATAATAATTAAAAAATAATAATATCACATACCAAACTTTGGAAGACCAAGTCTTTATAACAGATGTAAGAAAGAGCATTATCATAGTTGTGGGGGGGAGGGAAACATTATTATGAGTATTTCTTTTATTGTACTGTCAAATGTGCCCTGTGCTGTGAGGGTAAATTCCTGTGATTATGGCCCTGGACTATCAGATGTTGCCCTCCCTCTATTCCCATTGACCTCACTGGGAGTTGGGAATGCTCTGTATCATATTAAATCAGGCCCTATATTATTCACAGAAAAAAAAACAGGTTAAGATGGCGTTAGGCTTGAAAGTATATATTAGTCATTGTGGTAAAATGCATTACAAGGGCATTGTAATTATCCAGTTGCCAAGGTGCAAACTGAGGAAATTCCCAGGCAAGGGAGGCAAAATTCCCAGGCAAAGTGTTACAGTGAGGATGTACGCAATGAGGACGGCCAAACTATCTTAACTTCCCATATTGCTAAAACACACAGAAATCTTGTGCATTTGATCTTTTAAAAAATTCATCATTTCCCCCCATTATGCTTCATAAATGAAAATTTCTCCTTTGGCAGAAACCTCCACTTCCCTGCAGTGATGGGGGAAAAAGATAGAACGTGTTGTCGTTGGGTAGCTATAGGGTGACCAGATGTCCTGATTTTATAGGGACAGTCCAGATTTTGGGGGCTTTTTCTTATACAGGCACCTATTAGTCCCCATCCCCTGTCCTGATTTTTCACACTTGCTATCTAGGTAGCTAACACTGGTAAAGAAGGGGTTAAAGAACTCCTGTGGTCACAATCAGCCCATATTTGCAGCACCTGTGCAGCTTGGCAGGGCTGGTGCTGGGCCTGTGAATGGGGTAGCTCTCCAAACAAGCAGTGTTAGAGCCCCCAGCGCAGGGTGCTGGGTTACTTGCTGAGGATCAGCTCAGGAGTGCAGCCAGCCTGAGCTCTTGGGGAGACGACAGGCCATTTTGTTGGAATCCACAGGACCAGCTCTTAGCCTTTAGCCATTCAGGACCATGGGAGCCGAGACAGCTACTGGAGGCTACAAGACGGCTCCCCCTCTGCATGAGGAAAAGCCCCATAAGCCCTGGAACTACTAAGGGAGGGCTAGATCCCACAGCCCAGGACTGGCGCGCTGGACTGCTGTCGCCCAGGGAAGGAGGTGAGAGGTAAGTGAGGTACCCACCTTTCCCGGAGGGGGTGTACATGACCTCAACCCATAACCTATGACAGTGTCTTTAAAAATCTCTTAAATCTAATCTGGGCCCACAAACACCCAAATACCGTGATGGTATTTGTATGGCATTGTGCAGATTCACTATTACGTTCGGACTGCTTTTATCTCCACTGTGGAGCCGCACTGAGCAGACAAGTCAATAAAGCTGGGTTTTGTACCTCAACCCCTTTGAGGAAGACTCAAGAAGCTAGAGAACAACAAAGATAAGGTTTATTCCCCTCCCTCTTTCACAGAGCTCACATGCCTCCTTTCTTTCTCCTCTTGCCACCCGCTCCCCTGCAGCATTCTGGGAATTGTAGTTCCAGGACTGAAAGCTATAGGAACAGATCTACAAACATCAACTGGGTAGCAATCTGCTCCTAGCTAGGTACAACATGGGGTTTACAGCAGTGCAAACCAGCTAGGATAAATATCTCACTTCCTGTGAAACATAGGCCAAACAATTACCCTCAGGAATTCCTTCAGTGATATAACCAGAGGTCTTTTATTTTCCTTTAGTGACTAGCGGGTCATTGCTTATAAGGTGAACAAACACCAGTTAGACATACTCCCTCAGTGACCCAAATTAAATCCTGCTGCAGAGTAGACCAGTTTTCTCAGAATGCAGCCTAGTTCACACATGCTCTTTCCATGGACTCCAATCTTCTCTTCAACCAGCCCAAGCAAGTGCCTGGGTCTTGTAATGTTTCATTTTGTGGACCATCAGGAAATACTTCTTTGAGCACATTGTAAGAGCCACTGATTTAGACTACAGAGCTATACAGATTATCGAATGCTGTCATTGTCCATCAGAATGTAAACAAAAATGTAACAGGAATAATAGTCATACTATGACTTTCATTTTGAAAGTTACTGGAGTGTTACAGGACGTATAGTCACTCCAGTGCATGTAACATTTTTTTATTTGTTCATTTATTAACATAATTTAAAACCTAATCTTCACCTAGAGACTGTCAGAACATGGAACTTAGATGGCCTAAGTCTAGGATCATGGTGGCCTTAGGGTAGGATTAGGGCAAACATGTGGCCCTGGGCTAGGGATAAATTTGGGGCCACTTGGTGATCTTAGGTTAGTGGTAGTGATGGGGTACATGGCTATGGCCTTTGGGTAATGGTGTTAGTGTTGAAAGGTTAGTGTTGTGATATGATTAGGGTTAGTGTCAGGACCAAGGGCTTCCCCATAGTTATACAAGGTCCTATGCAGGGGTGGGCAAATTACAGCTCATGGGACATATGCGGCCCACCAGCCATTTTTATCCAACCCACGAGCTCTGGCTCCGTGCTCCAGGCCTGGAACAGGGAGTCGTGGGGCCCTGTGTCCTGGGCCGGGAGCGGGGCTGAGCGCGGTGTTCCGAGGGGCACTGTGCTCCCGGCCAGGGGCCGGGCCGAGCTTGGGGAGCCAGGAGGTGGCAGTCAGAGAACAAAGAGCAGGGGGGCTTAGATAGGGGGTGGGGCCCCGGGGTGGTGGTGGTTAGGGTGGGGGGTGGTCTTGGGAAGGGGGCTGTCAGGGAACAAAGAGCAGGGCAGCTTAGATAGCGGCTGGGGTCCTGGGGGGCAGTTAGTGTGTGTGTGTGTGTTTCCGGAGGGGGCAATCAGAGGACAAGGAGGGGAGGTGGGGTTAGATGGGTTGGGAGTTCTGAGGAGGGCAGTCAGGGGGCCAGAATGGGTCAGATAGGGGGTGAGGCCAGGCTGTTTGGGGGGGCACAGCCTTCCCTACCTGGCCCTCCATATAATTTTGAAACCCCCATGTGGCCCTCGGGCCAAAAAGTTTGCCCACCCCTTGCTAATATCTGATAGGGTGCTATGGGGGAGAGTTGGGGTTTGAGATGATTACGGGTGCTGAGTAAGGTTAGAGCTGGTTGAGGATCCCTGCCTAGGGTTAGATTTGTTTTGACAGAGAGCTCTGTGCATCAGGGTTGAGGTGGATTGGGCAGTTTGGGCTAGGATTAGGGTTGAGGCTGTTGCCTACTCTGGTTAGGATTAGTGCCAATACAGCTCATGGACTAAAACTAGCATAGGCGCCTGTAGCAGGCACATGCAGGGTTCCTGTTTGGATCTGTTCATACTGCCAATTTAAGGTGGAGGTCGACTGTGTTCCCTCTTACTGTGAGAGGGGTTTTGGAGGGCTCTGAGCTCAGGTTATATTGGCTGTCTGGGTGCTAAGTTAGGATTGATGCAGGTTGCGGACAATGATCTAGAGACTGGCATCAAACTGCCAAAGGGGAGGTCTTAAGTGAGGCCATTTGGGAGCACCAAATCACAGCTCACTTTGGGGCTTTTCCAGCGATCTCGGATTCTTGCTGCCGATCATTGACTTCAGCTAGTGTTGCGGGTTGGGGCTGGCTGTGTATAGGGTTTGGGTTTTGTTGTGCTCATCTTTGTGGTGAACAGCAACTGCAGCATGAATTGACTTGTTCTGTTTAATGAATATTCATTAGAAAAATTTAAACAAACGGTTTTGCTACATGCTTGAAGCTCAGTGAGACAACTGCAGGGTTAGCTTTGCAGAGGCTGCACATAACAGGGCGAGTATTATTTATTAGTCTGTCATTACAGTTTTCCACACTTTTATAGCTCTCACATTGTGACTAAGCAGACAAATTAACACCCAGGCTCTCAGTGGCATGCTGGAGATTTTGACATGTACATCAGGTGGTGTAATATCAATCACTAACACACTGCTGGTTCTGCTTTTCTGGCTTCTTGTGCATTGAGTCAAAACTGCAGTTTTTCTAGGAAAAGAACTGGGCAGATTAGAATATTCCGTATTTGACTGAATTTTGAGCATGAAATGAAGGTATTAAGGAATGCTGTCTTTTTTTTCACGCCTCCCTGCATATATTGTGTGGGAAACTTTTAATAAAAATGGATTAATTTCATTGTTTGCTTCTACAGATCTTAGCTTAAGGGTGGCATAGTCAAGAAACAAGTTGTGAAAGGGTGTTTGTTGGTACTTGAAATAGGGCGGCTGCCTCACTCCAGGAAAAATGGGGTTAAAACAGCTCTGGGGAGGGTGGCTGGTAGGGAAAGACTGAGTGGGGAAGCAGCATCAGTTGTGACCATGTCCCAGTCAGGGACCAGCTGGCCCTTGTAAGAGGGCAGTGGGCCAGGAGCAAACAGTCTCCTCTAGGTGTGAGGCAGATGGGTCTGGCTGCTGGGGAGCTTGAGAAGGTACCTGGAGTGGAGCAGGGCTGGGGGAAGACCAGAGGAGCTGGGGAGCTCAGGCCTGGAAACCCCCCAGGCTGTGGGCCTAGTATAAGGCCAAAAGGGAGTACTGGGGGTGCAGGGAGCAGCCCACGGGTTGGTAGAGGCAGCTGGCCCAAAAAAAACCCTTGTTTGTGATGATTGGCTTATACACTGCAGTCCGCCCCAGTGTGTGGGGGCTTGATGATGACTGGCAGTAGCCCATAGACTGAGGCAAGGTAGGGATAGTGGGTTGGGGGTTCCCTAGGCAGGGGAGACCCAAAGGCAGAGTGTGGGGATATTGCCAGGGGGCAACACTTCAGGTAAAGGGCACCAGGATCCAGGGAGGGACATGGAGCCAGCGGACAGTGAGACAGCAGCCTGCAGAGGGCTCTCTGTGCTGAAAACGAGCTAATTCCCAGATGACGAGAAGGAAGCGCCGCAGGGGTGAGTCGTTGTGCCATCACAGTACCCCTTTTATTGGGCTGTATCAAGCATGACAATGAAGACCAGGTTTGCTGGAGAAGGATCCCAGCAGGACTAAGGCCTTCTGTGTATACGCTACTTCTGTGTGGTTGCTATTATCAAACTTTTTGTCTCACAACAAAACATTTTATTGTGGCAATGGCAGCAACCCCAAACTATGCTGAGGTACATAGTATTTGAAAACATGACTGGGATGATTATTCAGTATTGTCCCCCAAGTATTCTTTGTTTTTCTGAACACTCAGACCTCCTCTCCCCTAACTGTGAGTCACAAGGGCCTGGCACTTTGTCGGGTCTGGCGTAGAGCCATCCTTCATCTGTCCCCTGAAAAATCACTCCCTCCCCACTGTGCTGGAGGTGAACAGCCGCCGTTAGGCTCCCCCGAGAAAAGCCGTAATCAAGAAGCTATTTGAAATGCACAACGATAAATAACGTTATTGGTCCTAAAAACTCATATTCTGGCATGTAAACATGTGTAATATGGCACTCATGACATTTAGCTCTCTACATATACTCCTCTAATCTCTTTCCTGTAACACTTCCCACGATGCAGGTAGCTCACACGGGGAAGAAGGTATTGGTGTTTTTCAGGCAGGTCACAATCCTGTTCTTAGAGTCCAGCCTTTGTGCTGAGCAGCATTACCCTATCACGGCCTCACATTCACTTTTGCCTGCTGGGAGCCCTCATCAGGGTCCAGCCCCAAAGAAGGGTGCATTGCACTTGTCTGGGGTTTGGCTCAAGCTAAACTGCATTTGCTCCCAACAAAATGGGAGTAGGCAAGGGATGAGCTACTGTTTTACTGTCTTAAAATGCCCCTTGTTTTTCTTTTTAATCCTGAGAGTAACAAACGGGAGCTAGACTCTGGTCAGGACACTCCAAGCCAGGGCAGTTTGGTGGTTATAGGCCTTGATGTTAGGAAGATATAAGAGCTCAGTGAACAAGTTTGTTCAAACTGGATTTCATTGACTGCAACAGTTTATTATTCCCAAGCTCCTCTTTAGCTGGAGAGGAGATCAAGCTACAGTATCAGAGAGTACTGGTATTTTGCTAGCTGGCATGGTGTCACCTTATTTATCACTGAACAGTGCCACAGTCTACATGAGGGATCTCAAACTCGAATCACCAGAAGGACCACATAAGGACTAGTACATTGACCTGAGTCTGCATCACTGACACCTCCCCGGGCTGCCCTTGCCCCCCCCCACTCCACACCTTCCATGAGGCCACATCTCTTCCCACACCTATTCCAACCCCTTCCCCCAATCCCTGCCTTTTCTCCCCCTCCTTCCCTGTGCGTGCGGCTTCCCGTTCCTTCCTCCCAGACTGCTAAGCACCGCCAAACAACTGTTTGGCAGTGAGAAGCGCCTGGAGGTAGGCAGAGGAGCGTGGAACAATGCACGTGGGGCGAGAGGAGGCGGCGAGCTTAGCTGCCACAGGAAATAACTTGGGGAAGGGCAGGGGTGAGGGGAGTTTGGAGGTCACAGAAAGTAACTCTGGGGGAGCTTGGGAGTTGGGGTGGGCGGGGAGCTTGGCAGGCTGCAGCAAAGAACTCTGGCCTGTGGGCCACATGTTTGAGACCCCTGGTCTACATCTACTATGTTTTGGTTGGCAAGTTACATTCTTTTCCAGGTCTAGTACATCAGTGTCATGTGGTTGTACATGTCCTTGTAGAAGAACCATTCTCATAGCTTTCCTAGTGAGAACCCCAAACCTTCATGGTGGATTCTCACAGACACCTCCGCTTTGCTGTACAATCCTGTGGACGGCTGCCACCCATTTTGCAATTATATAACATCGCCGGGCAAGTGCAGCCATTGTTCATTTGAAAAAGCAATGTTAGGAAAGTGTGTTAATGTAGTTTAACTGTTGACAGCAATGAACAACCGACTCTCCAAGGGCTGCTAGCACTCCCCAGACCACACTGATTACCCCAGCATATCACTGGTGCTGAAGGGTAGATTCCTCCAAGGATTATACTAGCATTTCGAAAGTTTAGACTCATAGACTCTAAGGTCCGAAGGGACCATTAGCATCATCTAGTCTGACCCGCACATCACAGACCACAGAGACTCACCTACTCCTGTAATAGACCCATAACCTCTGGCTGAGTTACTGAAGTCCTTAAATAATGATTTAAAGACTTCAAGTTACAGAGACTCCACCATTACGGTACTTTTAATCTGCAAGTGACCAGTGCCCCCATGTTGCAGATTTTATAATCCTGTGAATTGGCTTCTGTAGTAATGTCCAAAAAACCTGCATGTATTTACAAGGATGAGCAGAGGAAGTACAAATCTAGTCACTGCTCAGTTTTTTTCCTTACACGGGGCCACTTGCTTTGGCTTTATGCTGGTCATACAATATACGTCTTTTTAACTGTTTTAACATGCATTTCTTCTCTAGAGTATGATGGAACATTTGGCATTGCATTTCAGTGAGTCCATAACTCAGGTCTCTTGCCAATAGTTTATGTTCTGTGATCAGGCTGTATTTATAACTGCTAGCTCTTAGTCCCTTTTCTCTAAGCCTTTTAAGCATTTAGCATTCCTGCTGTGTATCTTCTCTCCTGAATTGCGCTGTGAGTCGCTACTGGACAAAATGGATATTAGTATCTGAATTCTGTGGAGAGGACCAAATTGTATTTTAAAAGTCTGTTCTGTGGGCTGGTGCTGGACCTTTAGGGCCATATTACCCCCATTTCCCAAGTGCATAGGGGTGGGAGGAAGAGCTGCTCAGTGACTCTCTCCATTGCGTACTGACAATTTATTATGATGGTTTTGTATAGTTATAGCTTGCAAAGCACTAGAGCAACTACTCGGAAATAGCACAACGTGCCTGAGTTCGGTAGGAAAGCCAGCAAATGTAGTTGAAATAGAGAAAAATAGTTCCAGACGTTGTGAGTGGGGGGTGGTGGAGGTGGAACAGAACACTTTGGAGAAGTTCTTTTGTTGAATGTATTTATAGCAGCGGTGTCAAGAATGTCGTATTTAAGTGTTGGGAGTTATTGGGTTATAAATATGTATATTTCAGGAGTTTCTTTACACTTCAGCTCTACCCTGTCTCCATGGCAACTAAAGAACCATTTCAGTGTTTATCGTATCTCCGGTCCTGGGGAGCTGGCATTGGCCAGCTCAGGACCAGCCAGGCTGGTTTCCCACCAGTTGGTTCTTGTATCGCTTCCTCTCAAACGGCCCTCAGTGTCTGTCTCCTACAACCCAGTAAATGCCCCTGTGCCTGCTCAGCAGGCTCTCAGTAGATGCTCAGCACCCTGCAGATTCAGGCACTAATTGCTTACACAATGAAGATACAAATAAGCACCAAAGCCCAGAAGGAACAGAGTGCGTCCCCGCCCTCCACTACCATCAATGGGAGATGGGGGCACTGAGAAACTTGCAGGATCATAAACTTCCTGGATTTCACACACAGAATAAATCAGTCTGTGTTTTAAAGCTCATCTCTTGTGAACTGTCAACGGGGAGTTGAGGGCTTGTAGGCCTGGGCCCTAGGAAACTATTCAAGTCCAATACAGTCCGAAATGCAACTGCAGGACTGGTTGAAAAATTCGTCTTCAAGGTGCCACAGGACACTCTGTCACTTCTGCAATTCCAGACTAACACGGCTACCCCTCTGATTCCCACAGAACAGTTACCCATTAGTAGATGCCGATGTGATGAAACCTAAATGTTTTGCTGTAAAATACAGGTTTCACTGAAATCTTTGATGGGGAATTATCTCAACATTTTGTTTTGATATGGTGGAAATGCTTAATTTTGACTTTTTAATTTTATGTTATCTTATAAAAGGTGAAACAAAGTTGAAATGTAACTGTCCCAGGTGACATTGGTCCTCTAAGATGTTAGAGGCCAGTGCGTCTGAGACTAGTTAGTTGCTGCCCAATTAGGCTTGAGAGAGAGGTTCTGGACCCCAGAGGGAAGGAGACTGGGTAAAATGTTGGTGAGAACTCACTGAAGTTGGGGATCCCGGGGGGAGTGGGAGGATCAGGCAGTGGCCCCTAGGGAGCAGAAAAGCTCCAGCTGGGTAGGGGAAGATGAATCTGTGAACAAGAGGGTTGTTGCAGAACGAGGAGTCCCCAAGCAAGGGTCAGATTCCCAGGCAGGCAGGCCTGGAGGAGTGTAACATTGTGTGAGGGTGGAGCCCTCAGGTGTCATGAATGAAGGGCTGTGAGAAGACTGGTCTTGCTCAGGCATGATCATGGTCCAGAGGAACTGCGAACAAAGCGCTGCTCTTGATTTTCAGGTGGGTCACTTGGAGCTGATGACCCTGAAGAGGGCACCTGGAAAAACCTGCTGTCTTTGTTTGTTGTGGAAATTGGAGAATGGTTTTGCTACAAGATTTCTGGGGAATTAACTCTACTGGTGTAGCTGAATAAATTGTACCCTGAGACAGGCTTTGTATTGCACACTGAGAGACTTGTTCCTTTCATGAACAAATAGGGGAAACCTGAGGCAAGTGGACCTGCCATGCTCTAGCCTGCCTCTAGAGGGTACCCCGGTGGGGGCATCCTATGAGAGAACATTTTGACTTCTCTGAATGTTTCATTTTGATAGTTCAGAAACACAATAGTTTGGAATCCTTAGTTTGCAATGACAGGAACTTGCTTTAAGACTCAGAATGAAGGAGAGTTTTGAAACAGTAGAAATTCTGTTTCCTCACCAGCTCTACGCAATAGGCTTCTCCTTATTCCAAGTGGGGACGATCCGTCACAGGTGCTGACACATAGTGGTGAATTTAGTTGCCTGGTGGGCCACTTATGCCTGCCTTATCCCAAGGTAGCAGTAACTCCTAGGTTGGTTGATGGAGGGGAGATAGACAGACCGAGTGATGGGAGCTGTGGTATGTAGGAGATGAAGAACTGAGCTTCCAGACACACGTGAACCTCTGCAACTTCTAGCTGGAGAGCTGAGTAACTTGCACTGCATGAATGGAAGCTGAAGATGTCCAGCACCTTGCAGATTTGGACCCCAGTGTTAGCACCTTTTCCTCATAGCTGGCCCACTGCAGAGTCCCCTCAGTAAGCTGGATGAGAAATTCTTCACTGAAACATCATAAATAAAATGTTCTTTAAACAATATACAGTAATCTAAGGAATCCTATCTGCTCTCTTCAGCCCAACCAGCAAGGAGGCTTGAATGAAAAGTTCAGACGATCTTTTTTTCTTTACAATTTTATTTACAAAATGTATTAAAACTCTTTGTACAACACCTCATTAAAATGAGGCTCAGTAATTTATACCCACACATGCAGTTTATGCTTTTACAGCCATTAGTTTGCTTGGCAATTTTTCTGTTCACTGAAGTGCAGTTTTAATGACAAAAATAGGAACTTATATTTTTTAAAAATAAATAAAACGAAATAAAGGACCAAACCAAATAAATAATAATAAAAAAATCCTCAAGTGACTACTGCTGAACTTCCAGAGCTTGAAGTTAGTAACAGGAATTTGTAAGCTATCAACACTTTTTTTTTGTTTTTTTACATGCAAGTTTTAAAAAATAACAAACGGTTTACCAAACCTCTTCACCTTCGTGAAGCCTCCACTCATAAAAATTGATTTGATAAACATACATTTTATTTATACAGCTTCTAAGAAAATGTTTTTGTTTTTAAAATACAACTTATAACTGCACAGCTTTAGCGTTCCCTTTGCCGGGACATTATAGCATTCAGAAGTTGAAAATCACAGTTTCAAGAGAGAAGAAAAAAACATTTTCATTTTGTTCAATACCTTGTTAAAAACTTGAACAGTGAATTGTTCTCTAATGAGCTTTAACTTTTGTATATTACATGGTCAGAAATATGTTTTTCTTTAACAAGACTTTCCCATATTATCTTTTTATTTTATTCTCACAAAAGATCAAATATATTGTCAGTAAACTAAAGACCTACAGGCCAAACTTCTTTTTAAAAGTGATTATTCATTATCATTTTGATTTTTCTATGTCTGTTACTGATAAAACTCTACTGAACTACAGATATTACATATTGTCATATTAGAGGTAATTAGTATGCAGATACTTCCTTGTACATTTTTTTCTTGTAACTGACAATATGTTTAAGGTTTTTGTTTTAAAAAGATGTAATTAAGTAAGTCGTTTTCTGGCATTGTGTCAAGTCTGAAAAACTGCCCATATCTGAGAAGTTGGAAGTGAATAATACTGAACCTCTATCTTTAGCAGTATACTTTGGAATACATTGTATCCTTTATAAACTAGGACAGGACACAATCTTCCTTTGATGAACAGCCATGAAACAATAATTGGCAGGAGCTGATATAATATAACAATACTAGCAATAGTAATGTGAGATCGCCTAACTATAGTCTGGAACTGCAAGTCTCATTCGAGATACTAACCTGGTTCCTTATTTCTGTTTTTTAAAATGAAAATTAGCCAAAAAGCATCCTCTCTCAGTGCTAGTTTCTTGAGAAAAGTGGTTTTAGTCATGTGTGGGGAAAACTATTCTCCTGCTCTTCTGTCGCCTCATTGTGTGATACTAAATATTGAATTAAAATGTGAACACACAGCAAGAAACCTAAATCTTGAATGGCTTCTTCTAAAGCCATCTAATGCCATTTTAATAAAGCACCTGTAGGTATGCCTGATGATAGAAAAAAGTAGTAGTTTTTTTTTTTTTTTTTGCCTGTACTACAATTAACTTGTCAAGAGAATTCATTTGCTGATCTGGAAGCAAGATACAGAATTCCACAATTCACTTTCTTTTGGATTTACAGATGAATAATCATTGACCCTAACTTTTTAAGCATCTTTTGTTGTGTGTGTTACATTAATCTTTTACTGATATACACGTTTCCTCAAACGAGTTGGAGGATTTTAAGTGGTTAGAAAAAAATCACACCACTGCTTAAAAAAACAAAACAAAAAACCTCTCCAGAGCATCTTGACAGCAGTTTTCAGAAATAGTGAAAGCCAGTCTGTTCATAAGTAGTGGAATTCTGAGGCTTTATATCAGGAATGGTTTAAGAACTTGGTTACGTAGGGGGGCATATGATGAAACTGACTCTTGTGGATTTTAGAACATAAGTTCATATACTGTGCAGTGGTATCAAAGAATGGCTTTTGTTGAACTGATTATTTTTACAAGAATTTTTTTTCACATACTAGTATCTTTTACCAGTTCATTTTTTTTAATTTTCAAGCAAAGCAAGAGTATTTCAGTGATGGTTTTGCATTGTTGAGTCTCAGAGTCTTCAATAAGGCACTGAAGGAAAAAAAATCAGTTTTTCTTATTAAAAGTTCATTGCACCAACATCAATGTGTGTCATCCCTGACTCAGGTGGTCAGGTCCCATGGAGTATCCACATTCTCAGCTGCATGCTGTGAGAAGCGAGGATCTGTAATAAGAACACAAATATTTCAGTTGTTTTCTTCTGAAAAGAGACTGTTGTAACTAGGGGAGAGTGAACCACTTTACATAAAAGAAGGATTCAAAGCTATTCAGGGCACAGATAGTCTTTCTCTCTCTTTTTTCTGTTTGTACCACTGCTAGCACAAAACTGCCCCATTCAGTCCTTTGGATGCTCCCATACTATCAGTATTTACTCCTGATGATAAAGCTAGCAGTGAGGCTTTGCAAATGTCCAGTTAGATTCTTTGAAAATAACTTATCATTCATTTACTCACCTTGTCCCTTTCTGCTTCTGGCCAGAAGCTGTAATGCCACAAGCTAGATCGTTCTTGTAACATTTCCAACCTGATGAGAAGCAGGAAGTTTTGGGAAGAGAACTTGTTGAGGGAGCCTATTGCTCCTTTCACTGATGTCAGTGGAAAGGTTCCATTCAAGTCAATGGAAGCAGGAGTAAGACCCCCATTTTATAGCCGCAGAGGTGTCAGTTATCATCAAGCACCATAATTCTAATCTGAACTGAATTACGCAACCTTCCCCCTCATCAGTTACAGCAACAAAGATTATCTGAAAGTCAGAATTCCTTTGATTTTTAGTTTAGCTATAGGTGGAATATGTTAATTACTCTGTTCAAATAACTTCGGGAAAGGCATTGATTTAGTAATTAAACTGTACTTTTGTCATGAAGAAATCACCCACTTCTATTGCAGAATTTGAGATATTCTTCTAAATTTCTCATCAAAAGTATGCAAAATATTTACCAGACTTCCTAGAAGCACTTAGTTGAATTGAGCACAACTTCTTAAAAATAAATACATACATATATAAATAAATAAAGGGGGAAAACATCACAAGCAAAGCAGAAAAGATTTCTAAATTTACAGTTAATATTTAAAGGGATGGGATGAACTTTTTTGAAACACTGTGCTATTGAAATTCAGAACCTCAGATACAACAGTCATTTACTTCAGCATCAATTCTGGCACCACCATTAAAGAATGGAATGGAAACTGGTCTCTTTTAGATTAAGAAAACAAATAAAATCAGAGATATTGCAGTGTATTGTGAAAGAGCTTTTCCAGACTATATCATGAAAATTATTACAGCCCATTCATTCTACATATAATAGAAAAATTACTCAAGCTTGGGTGGGGGGGTGTGGGCGTAGAGGAGAGAAGAAAAACAGATAACAGCAAAATATAAACCAATTTATTAGTTTACTAGACCTGAATCATACCCTTAGATTTTAACACTTTCTGTTCCATACACGTTGTAGCCTTCTCTGTATGTAGCATAATTCTGGGTATTGGTTGCAGGAGCAGGTTTAAAGTTTTGTGTATTCTTTGTGAGTTTCATTCGTTTGGCCTCTGCACGAGACTTGTAACAGAATTCTATCAAAGCAACCATCATGGCGAGACCAAGACCTCCAACAAGAATATAGAAAACCCCAGCAACATTGCTCAGGCTCAGAGCACTTGTCTTGTCCTAAGAAAAATGAACCACTTGATTAGTTTTGCTGCAGCAAAAAGTCAGATTGGCTTAGCTTGGACATATATAACTCTATTTGCATCAGACTCCCTGTGCCCACACATCCAGAAATCCTAATTCAGAATATCAGCTGCCTCAAATACTCTTACCTAGTTACTGTACATGCTGGAGCTCATTTATCAGGGTTAGTTTCAACTTTATTCCAGTGACACAGAAATAGTTTAAACTAAGGATTCTCAGGACAGTTTGTGTGCTATCTCACCCTGTTCATCGTGACCCTAGTGAAATCTGTGGGACTTTTGCCATTGATGTCAATAGGGCTAGGATGCCACCCAGCAAAACCTATATGCTGCTGAGTATATCTGGTAGCAAATAGAAGGCGTCTAGCCTCATTCTCCCCAAAGAATCTCAAATATTTTTGGAATTCCCCATTGGGTAGATCAATGACTGCATAAAATAAGGTAGAATTTACAGAAGTCCATTTTAAAACTAACAAGACACAAGATTCAGTTATTTTTGGTGAATGTAGAGAAAATAATTTGGATTCTGAGAAAATTATCTGGTTTGTATTTAACAATAAGAAAAACAAATATTTTTTTTGGAGGAAGATGGTCAGTTACTTTCAGGTCCAGCTAACTACACCAGCACCCGCTGTTATAAAAAGAGGTTGGCTTACTGAATAAAATAAATATTAATTTTAAAAAAACTGTCTAGATGCACCTTCAATGCATGGCATACGGGGGAAGTCTTTCACTTCAAAAAATAGAATTTTTGTAATCAGATTATGCAGAATTGTAACCATTTTGCTGCTGAATTGAATTGTGTTCTGCATTTATTAAATATTGTTTATTCATACTTTACTTCTTTGAGTTGTAACACACAGAATCTGGATGGCTGTTGTCAAGCCAGATGCCAGAACAATCTGCAGTAAATATTTTTACTAATTTAAAAATTTGCAGGTAGGTCTTGATGTATGACAGTTCTCTGGGGATGTCCAAAACTTCAGTAAAATCAGGAGAAAATACCATCTGCCTAGTAACAGCCTGGGGGAAACACAGGCATTTTGGATAAAGGCAGTTTTTTAAACTGCCTGCAATTTTAAATTTTATGTTTGCAGTTGTGTTTCAAGCCTGATCCTACAATTGTGCATTTAAACTCTCATTGACCCAAAGTTATTCTGCAACAGCTGGAAAGTCAGGCCTTGAAAGCAAATTCTAATCTTACTGAAATCAATGAGTTTTGCTGCTGTCTTTAGTAGGACCAAGAGACAGCTTTAAAAGAGTAAAACACCTAACAATGGGGGAGATTTGCAAAGGCACCAAGGGGAGATGGGTTGTTTATCTTCTCTTGGTGTCTTTGAAAATCCTTTCCAATAATGCTTACTGCTGGGTCAGCACTCTTCTTCCTCAATAGTTCTACAAGCATTAACTAAACCTCTATTTTCATTATCTGAGTTAAGCAGAATGTTTCCCCCCCCAGATAAAACAGGAAATATACAAATCATAGGCCTGACCCAGACGCTAATCCACATGTGGAACTTCCACTGAAGTATCTGGGAATTCTACATGAGGGACAGCTGCAGGGTTACCTGATGTCTGGCCCTCAGTGCTTAGTTTTAGTATGTAGCTTGGTTACATTAAACCATAAACTATACCAATGATACATTTAAAGCAGTGGTTTTCAAACTATTTGAGCTGAGCCCCCCACCTCTTTGAGTTACAATTTTTGGTTGCAGCTCCCACTACCTGTTCCTCCCACCTCTGGGTTTTCAGGGTGGTGGAAGGCATCTGTGATGATCTCTAGGGAGAGAGCCAGTGCTGGATGGGGAGGCATAAACACTGACCCATGGGTGGGTTGCCCACTTATGTAAGTTGGAGGTGGAGGGAGTGTTCCCTCCCTGAGCCCTGCCTTGTGGGGCTGTCCCCAGCCTCACCACTTGCCCTCTCAAATATTCCTCCGTGCTGCCCTAGGGGGACATGCCCCACAGTTTGAAAACCTCTGATTTAAAGCATGCCGGGTATTCAGATTCTCCAACAGTTACAAAATTTCTGGTATGGAATGTAGTAATACAGGAGCAAAATGGTTCAATGCACAATAAAATGAATGTCCAAGATTTATGAAATGAGTTACCAATAATATCACAATATTAGTTTTCTTAGAAAAAAATTCAAACAGAAAATTTAAACTTTCTTGGGGGGTGGGGGGTGGAAAGGTGTTTCATGCGCATCAATGTAATGTCCCTCCTGAAAATATTCATCCTTCAGAAGCATGCGCGGCCTATCACTCAAACCAATGTGGACAGAAATTTTAGTTACAATTTTGAAACAAAATTTTATGTACTCATAACTCAAAAATGAAAAGCAATGCTGGACTAAATAATACATTGACTATGATGAAGCCTGTAGGTTAAATGGAGATACCAGTCTGAGGTTTGTTTAGGCATTTTCCATGGCCTTTTTTTTCTCCCAGCAAAATATCCAAGTAGTAAAATGTACTTACAACTAAAGTCTTTGATACTGTAAAAGAAAAATGCTGTCATATTCTGATCTTTAATTTTTCTAGTCTTTTTCCTTGAACCTTCAAAACGTAAATATTAACTTTTGAAAGTCATTTTTGTATACACACACAGTGGGTCAAAATGTGATTTCTAATCAGTACAAAAAGACCTTCGGCGACTGACCTTACTTCCGGAGTCCTTGGCTCCACATTCACCCTTATCGTACCACCATTTGTTTTTCAGCTTGTCTAAGATGCCTTGTTCACTGAGTTTCAATACTGCAAGGTTTACAGGAGTTCTTCACGTGGGAAATAACATAAATAACATTATATTATGTTATTTTATGTTATTCAAGCTTTTAACTACTTTAAAACTATACAAAGCGATAAAGCAGGGTTCCTGGCCACAAAGTAATTTATACTGCAGGCAACTGGATCATCCCCTTAAGTTAAGACTAGAGCAACACTATATTACCAGGTCCTGCCCATATCGCTTTGAGTAATCGGCACACACTGTTAAATAAAGATAATTGAAATCAAGAAACTTGAATTTTCCCTTTTTAGTAGAATCATTAGACAGCTCACAGTAGCTTCACAAGTAGACTGAAAAATTTGAACTTACAAGATATCTTATTGCACTAACAGAGAGTACGCTAGTAAAGGAAGGGGTGGGGGGCTTTTCATGTCCTGAACAAATTAACACCAGTGAATAATCAATGCCATCGGTACAGTAATTAGATACAATTAACTAAGGCTATAGGAAAAAATTCCACATGCACTGCAGTGTGAAACCCTCTGCCTGTTCTTCTGCTTGGCATGAAGTTGGGAATGCCCGCTTTGTGTAGCTTGGTTAGGTTTTTTGCAAGCAAAGAGCAGCTTGCAACATCAAGATCTCCATGTGCAAAAGGGGAGAGAGGTGGTAAGCAAAACTGGAGCTTGCATGTCGCAGCAACAGAGGTGGGGGAATTTTGCCAAATACCATGGCACTGTCTCCGTGACAACTTTAGAAAGTTCCCCCAGTTGGTGGGATATTTTCAGTTCTGCCATGACACTTTTCAGCAAACCAAACAACCTGGAAACTTTCCCTTACTGCACACAAAACAAAGCAATTTAATGTCCTTGACATAAACTCACTAGGTTTTGAATATGGTAATTCAGGATCCCTTCAATATACTTACAAGATAAGAAATATAAAATTATAGGCTGTCTCAATTTTTTTTCTAGTGGTGATTCTGATAATATGCAATCCCCACCTCAATAGTTACATAAAATAACACTAGATAATACCATGTTATAGAATGAGTTGTCAGGCATGAAAACAGTGGGCCACATTGTCCACTATAGTTGGTGTTGGCTACTGATGAGGGATTTGTTTTGCTAATTATCTGAGACCTTTTCTCCCTGGGTAGGCCCCAGAGAAGAGAACTGGGCTGGGCCTATCACTTTCTCTGTCTTAGAATACTGTCCACAAGTGGAGGACTGGCAACATTTAGCCGCAGCACTATGGAGCGCTGTTGGGGGTAGGAACAGGCCAGTTTCTTTCAGCCCCTTTAAGAGCTGCTCCCTCTACTGAATGACGAGAACATGGTCTTAGGCTGTCTTGTCTGGGAATAAAAAGGGACCTAAACAGCCTAATCATAGCGCTCCATCCCCTCCTCTGCAGCTATCCATGGAGTCTGACTGTGAGCCAGCTGCATCAGACACAGGCAGTGGGTGGGCCTGGTGAGAAGTTGGGGTTCTCCATGGTGGGGGAAGCTCTGCAGCTCAGCAAAGCAGATGGTTTGTGGGCTGGGGGATGTCTGGAGGTGCGTGGAAGGATGTCTGCTTGGTGCAAGTTGTGGTCGGCTGTGCGGGATGGCGGAGTGCCCAGATACCACTGGTGATGCAGCTCTTTCCCGTGTAAGGGTACTGCAGACTTGAGTTCGTACATCAGGCTCTTGGGCCAGCCATTACATGTATATCTTGGGGTGCTGGGGAGAGGAATTGAGGTTCACTGCCATCAGAACCGGCAGATAGTTCAAGCCAAAGAGCCCACAGATCTTCTGAGACCTATGGCAGGTTTCAGGGGATCCACTGAAGGCCTGGACAATCTTTCTGGATGCCTTGTGCCTCCACACATCCTCTTAGCTTCTCCTGGTCCTCAGGAAAGTAGAGGCTCTTCTGGATGCTACCCCAGAAGGTTACATCCCAGAAGAGGAACCCTGGTTAAGTAACTCAGTCTGTGCAGGGACTAGGACCTTTACAACACCTCCCCCTCCCGCCCCCGCTGTCACCCACATGGATGCTTCTTCTTCAGAGTAAGACTGTCTGTGCCTTGGTCTAAGGGGGGAACAAGATACATTGCAGCCTGAAGCAGGAAACAGTCCCATTGTCTCACTGAGTTTTGCCTGAGTCAGATGACAGTGGAGGCCTTTGCCCGCTGACATGGTGGAGAGAAGACAGCGTGCTTCCAAGTCTAAGGCTCCATTGAGCTGCCTTAGTACTAAACAAACTCCTACCATAGAACTGAGGTAGCAATCTAATGTTTAGGTCAGAGTAAGGCCTTGTCTATGATAAAAGCTGCAGCAGTTAATAAATATCAGTTTAGTTAAACTGGTGCAAGCCCCTGCGTGGACATCCTTAAATTGATATAAATGTGGCTTATATGGCTTTTAGCTTAAGTGTTCATCAGCTAAATCAATTTAAAAATATGCCTTTAATTAAACCAGTGGAACCTCTAACTGCTGAGACAAAGTCTGGCTTTCTCTACTAAAGAGAGCGTGATCAAGTGCAAAGAAGGCAGCATGAGAACAAGTGGAACAAAATATCATGAAGTTCTTTAAAAATTGTTCGTATCTGTTGTTAATGTGCAGTGGGCCAAGTACCCACAACTTTTGCTGAAGTTAGAGGGCGCTCAGAATCTCACAGGGTCAGGCCCAGTGTTCGGTTAGCCCTTGCTGGTCCAGAAATGTGCTCCATCCATCTCTGATACCAGAACTTGCAAGTGTCTTTCTTACTACTTGCCCTGAAAAACAGGATGGGGCCCTAAACTAGCCGTGGGGATCTGGACCTATATGTTCAATGGCTGTCTAAAAGACAGAACCGTTCTAAATGATTTAGGCTTAGATCTTGCATGGACCTTAAACAAGGTCGCGGTGGGAGGAGAAAGGGCAGAAGTAGGGAGGATTGTTCCCGCCCCACTCCCTCAGGGTTGGCGTGTGCTCTGAATGGGGAGAGAGCTGGAGAAGAGGAGGTAGGCCAGGGCCCACCCTACCTCCAGGAACAGGACCGCAAAAATGGGGTAGCAGAAACTGTTTTCCCTGAGGCAGAATAACTCTGGATGCTCCCTCTAGAGCAATGTAGCTCCACACTGGCCCTTACTCTGGCCTGTGCCTAAGTAGCAGGATTGAGCTGTTCATCCCAAACTGAAACTGCCCCCCCAGTTCAGCTTCATCTAAATAAATATATTTCCTATTAGAATATACTCTGTCCAGTGCTTACAAATCTAGCTTCAAATAGGTGGCTTTTTAAAAAAAAGGAGAAAAATAAACATGTTTGAGAACATCCAGAACACATGCACCACCAAGGCAGTAATCTGCACGCCCAGCTACTGCATTTCACAAGGTTTGTGTGGGTGCTAAAAACTAACGTGAAGCAATTCAAAAATAAAAAAATCCTAGTACCATTCCGTGCTATGAGGCTGTGCAAATTCCCAGACAGACGAGCCAAATGTCATGTCAGTAAGTGCCAGACCAGTCATATATTACCTTCAATTAATGCACCGAACTACCCTTAAGGACAATGGATCTCCGGCAGTATATCTTCCTATGAACTTCTCTAGCTGGCCAGATGGAGACAGCACAGCTCCTGGCTTACTGACAGGATCCTGCACCTCACTAGTCTTGACGTTTTCTGATATTTTCTTTGTAAAATTCCTATTTAGCAGTCAGTGTAATCTAATTAACTATCAATCCAGGAAGCTTATATTTTCTCTGCTGGAGACAAGTGCTGCATTGCGGTGACGAGCCCCTAGAGGGATGACATGTTTGCTATCTCAGCCTTGGCAGAGCAATTATGGAGCCCCCTCAACCAGCAGCTGCTGGAATTAAAAAGTCAGCCATACCACCGCTACCTTTTTGCCTCACTGAATGTGTAGCATTTCACAAGGTCATGTGTTCTTGCGCATGAATCCAGAGTGAACAAGGAAGCAGAAGCCACTGACAAACAGTGCAAATAACCTATGTCCTAGGAAGAATGGCTATGGGTGTAGCATATTGAAAAGGATATAAATTCCTGCCCTGCCTAAGTGGTTTTTGAATGAGGCAGGTCGTATCCTAGCCAGCTCTCCTGCTATGATTATGTATTTACATCTTCAGATCATGTACTTATATTGTCACATGGACTTGAGATACAATGTAGAATAAACCACAACAAGCTAGGCATTTGCTAGGCTAATGCATAGCATGACACTAAAAGCGGAATGCCTTTATCCACCTCTGGCCGGGCCCAGCACAAACCCTGTAGTGGGTCACAGCTCAGAGTAGAGCCTTCTGAACTGAAGTTACATTTAAAAAGAAAAATCCAATTTACGCGACATGTTTTCCCACTTTGAAAAATAGTGTGCAATCAAGAATAAAAGACCACAATAGGGAAAAGGTTATAAACACCTTTTCTGCCATCCTGCATATAATTATTGGGAAATTATTTTTCCACCCATTCCAAACATTCTCTTAATTTGCATGTCTTTATAAAATCCACACAGAGTACAAAGAATTTGCATATCATCCAATACATTACAGATTAGCTTTCATAACTTTACACAGTACTGGGAAATGAGGACAGCTTAACATGCTAATTAGGGTTTCTTAATTTTTTTTTAAAGCCAATGTTACATTTAATTATGCACATCCAAGTTCCCAAAAAAGTAAACTAAAATTATCTGAACCAAACAGATGGGAAGTTGCCTGACTCATGGTTTTCTATATAGCTTTTCATGTTCCTTTTCATCAGGTGAGCCGTTTAAATAACACTGCTTGTAGAAATTGAAGCTGAGCAGAAATTTCAGTTTCATCTTTTTCTGAAATCTCCCCGCCCCTCCATTTAAAAATTATGAACAGGGGTGAGTGGCTGGTTGGCTGGGTGTGATCTCCTAGTCGCTATTTGGTATGTTAATCAGTTCTACTTGTTTTTTTCTTGTTCAGTTAATCCACAGTCATGAAATCCCAAATTCTGTTTGCATGGGCATTGTAGATAATGCCACTAGCTTTGTAGATAACTTCTGTTTCTCACAGATGCCATGAAATGAGGAGATCATGTAATATGCTGCATAAGGAAGGGGATTTGTTGAAAAATTCCAAACAAAGTAGTTTTTGGGACAGCAGAATATCCATGCCCATCTTCAACATTTGCCCATAAAGCGGTCTGGATGCCTTAAATTTCCCAGTTTTTTCTAGTAGTGGTTGGTTTAATAGTAAGTTCCTTATTTAGTGCGGTGGCACTACCAATCTGACCCTGTGTTTCACCGAGAGAACATGCAATGAAGCATGTTTTATCATAGTCCTCAAATACAATTTTGTCTGCTTCTGAGAAATTAATCAAGAGATCTCATTCCCACTTTTCTATTTTCCCACTCTCTCGTGCAGTACAATGGTAAGAAGTATGTCCCTTTTGGCTGTGAGAGGCTAGTTCTGCTTGATGTTTCTGCAGGGGTATCTCCAATAGGCCCCAGCCTTGCAAACGGTTAAACACATGAGTTGCTTTATATGGGTGAATTGAACTCTGCGGGTCTAGGTCCTTAATCGTTCTATCTCTATTTATGGGTTATCAAGTTAAATATTTGAAAGTGGGATCTGCTTTGTTGATAAACTCTTGCATGTCGCTTACACTGCTTGCCTCTGAATAGCTGTCTAGCTTCTTTCTTTCAAAATAATTAGAATTTAGGTATAGTCCAAGCAGGTCAGTGGAGATACATAGGGATTTTGATTTTCTTTCTTTTTTTTTTAGTAGACATCATTTGTGCCATGAATGCAAAGGGCTGGATTTTGAATACAAGTCCCAGGCTGCGCAAATTAGTATTGGAGTACCCAACATTCTTGGTGCCATAGAGGACAAATTATGTACAAGTACGAGTCTGTGACTCTCCCAAGATCTATGCTCGCATGGTATGCTCCATGCTAATTAAGGACAAAAAGGGAAATTATATTGTTTGTTTATTTTTACTTCTTTTATTAAGACCTGCACATTTGTAAAGGCAGCAATGGAGTTAAATATAAGAACAGATGCAAGGCAATCCAAGCAGAAACGTAGGTACTTATGGACTTTGAGAATGGATATTTAGGTTCCTACAGGACTAGATGGCAGCTGAGCCGGGGTCTGAGGATTTTAGTGGTGTCTAAACATGGGACTTTGCCACTTAAAGTGGTAGGTAGGCACCTAAGTGATGCATGCAGGTAGTCTATACCAGAGCTGGGAAATGAACCAAATTCCCCTGAGTCTTAATCCAGGGATTTACCACAAGAATACCCTTCTTTTGAAGAGTGTAGGCAGTTGGCTTGCGGTCTGGGATTTACTATTGCTAAACTGGAAGATGATTTGTTCTGTGCTTTATATATAACTGTTCTAAACCATCATTTTTTTTGCTTGGCTGTGATAACTTTATCTTTCCAATTGCTTTTTAAATAAGTTGTTACCTTTCTTTCTCAGAGCTATATGGAGTTTTCTGTTAATTCTTTTGTACTTTCCTTGAGAGTTTTGGCTATTTTCCCTCTACTGGCTTTAGTTTCTGATAGGATCATTTAAACTTTTGCTTATGCAGTGTCCAGGCTAGCTTTCAATCAGTTTTGTTGTTATCAGAGCACAATAATCAGAGGCTTCAGAGCTTGTGCTTTGTACCCCAGGGAACATTAGATTTGATACCCTGGGTATCCTTGTTGAATATTGTCCTTTATGGCATTCTTGATCTTGATGATTACTTCAGAGATGTGCAGCTCTTTGCTGACCATAATTATCTTCTATTTTTATCTGGATTTAGAAGTAGGTGTATTTTAACAAGACTTTGACTAGACAGCGCTATATGTTCCATTGCACAGTTCAAACCAAACTCGGTTAAGATTTTGTTTCATAAAATAAGATATCAAGCCTGGAGTAAGATTTGTATCTAAGGGAATGATATGAATAGTCTAATTCTGAGTGATCTCAGCTGTCTTGTCAATTAACCCACAGGCTGTTTTAAGTTTGTTTAATATGGAAGTGGCTTTGTTAATAAGACTGATGTCCATCTTTTCTCATATTCATCACTGTATTTAAATCTTCTCCAAAGATTACTCTGCCCCTAGAAATGAAGGGCCGTTTTATGAGAGTTCTATTATCTTAGGAACCTCCACATTTATAACGGAAATCTCAATGTTCTAGGGTGACCAGATGTCCTGATTTTATAGGGACAGTCCTGATTTTTGGGTCTTTTTTTTATATAGGCTCCTATTACCCCCCACCCTGTCCCGATTTTTCACACTTGCTGTCTGGTCACTCTACAGCATTCCCATTTTGGCTTCCATTTTCCATTAGAAAACAACCTTCATCATTTTCAGTTATTTTCCCACATGCAGTGCGGCACCACACTTATTTTTATGAGAGGAAACACCCTCTGCTGGGCCATTGTGCTGCATCAAAGGAGCATGAAAATAAATCTCCATTTTAGTCTTCAAAAACTGAAAAAAGTTCACAGCACTTAATCAGATTGTTGGTCAAGATTTTCAGTTGATTTTGGGTGCCCAGTTTGAGATGCTTGATTTTCAGAAAAAGCAAAGCAGCCATCCTTTGAAAATCAGGATCTGTTAAGATGTCTCAAGTTGGGCACCCAAATCCACTAGTCACTTTTGAAGACCTTGACCACTAATCTCTCTAATGCTTAAGGTTATAAATCTGTAGGGAGTTTCCATTGTACTATTTGGTAAAGCAGAGCTTGTCTGAAGTACAATACTGATTCTCTGTTTAATATGTCCTCTGTTTAATCCTGTTTTCATGCAAAGGCTTGTCCTTTGTAAGTCACATCTACCCCATATCAAGGCCTCCCTCTACTTTCTATTAGAGCTTTCCTATCTCATTGTTATCTGCATATTTTCCATCCATGCCATTAATATGTTTAACATTTAACATAAGAAGAAACAACACTGTCAACTCACTCTTATGTCCATCATCTCTGTGAAACTTAAACTCCTTTCTTCAGCAGGCACTCGCTTCTCTCCAGATTAGCTAAATTACAGCTTCCTATTACTCACGTCTCCCGGTTTTCTTAGGTAACAGAATCTGTTCCTTTATGATCATCCTGATGCAGCCAGGATGATTCCAGAAGGAAAGGGAAGAAAATTAATTGTCCAAAGAAACCGTTAATTGTGTGTCAGGTTAATCACAAAAAGAAAAGCTTGCGTGGAAACCAGAGAATTCCAGTCATGTTAACCCCAACCATTCAAAAAACATGAGTCAGTCCCCCATCCCCCAATCATATTATTGGCTTCCAAACCATATGGGTTTTGGGTTTTGTTCTTTGTAAATTGGGAGTCCTTTTCATTTGCCTGCTACTGTTTGAACCTTTTAGGGTTTATTTTCAAGCTTTCATATGCAACCACAAAAATAAAGCTGAGATTTTCATGTAGTGACAGGACTCCAGAAGCTGCGGCTTTAAGGCTCCCATTAAAATCACAAGAACTAGCAATTTCAGTTTTTGTTTTTTGTTTGAGTTAATGAGGATTCAGTGTTGCAAGCAGTGTACTTAACTGACTGAATCCTGAAAGCATCTTGGTGAGTCTTAGGTCAGTTCCTGGAAGAAGTGCTATTAATGTATTTTTAAAAATGTCCAGTTCACAGTGCTCACCAAAGAATTTGCATTTTCCACTAACCAGGCTGGTTACTGTACTGTTATGTGAAGACCTAGTCTATTCAGCTGTTCCTTGTATATAGATCATGAGGATCTTCTACTCACATGTATATGTATATAATAATATGCCTGGTAGTCCTCATAAATCATTGTACGTATCCTTCTGCCCCTCACAGGGTGCCTTCTTTATTTGTGTTCCACAAGACTTCAGTTGTTATGGCTCTTTGCTCCTCTGCTGTGAACCAGTTCAATCTCTGGATACAGCTGGAGTTGAAGGGACTGCAAAGGTCAGCGTTGCATGGAACTCTCTTTTATTTGGAGGAAGGCGGTGGTAGTTCATTCCTCTTTTTGTGGTGTGGTCCAGCCAAGTTTGCTGCTAATGCTCCAAGGGAATGGTCAGCCATCCTGAGGTGGGACCAGAACTTCATCAGCCACGCGGGCTGCTTTTTATTGCTCGGTTTTGGAGCAGCTGCCACATGTGCTGCTGATCCTGTCACATGATGAGGTTGGATGAGGATTTTTTAAATTCTGGGTAGTAATACATGTTTGTGCTATCACCAAAAATGGTCAGTGGAACGTACAGTGGTGACCATTATGGTAGAGACTTGTGATTGTGCAAAAGGATTAGCTTCAAAAAGGGGACATCCTAAGCTAGCCAGTGATGAAGTGCAAAGGGGAGGGGGCTCTGATCCTTATAGGTACTTAGGTGCCTAACTCCCATTGATCTGGGTGCTAGGTTCAGAGCGAGCCGTGTAGCTCCACTCAGGATTTTTAGCCCTGAACTGTCTCCTGGAGTTAGGTGATGAAGGCAATTCATCCCTTTCTTATGAAAAAGCAGAAGAGTGAGACCCCTGATTCTAGCCAATAGCCCAGTGGTTAGGGCACTTGCCTGGGATGTGGGCGACTTCTTCTCAGATCCCTTCTCTGGCTGATTTGGAGCAGAGACTTGAACCCAGGTCTTCTCCCTTCCAGGTGAGTGCACTAGGTTATTGGGTATCATAGGGTGGAGAATCTCTCTTGGTGGAGGTGTTCCACTTTGTATAAAGAATTACATAGTCAGTGGACCTGGAAAAGTGGAGTTGCTCTCTAGCCCAGTGTTTAGGGCACCCATTTGGGATATAGGAAAACTGGGTGCAAGTCCCTGCTCCAATCAATTATTTACAAAGTGAACAGTGAAATATATACAAAGTGAACAGTTTCAACAGGAGAGACACCCATCCCAGAATACCCAGTAGCCAGGTGGTTCAGGCATTCTCCTGGGAGGTAGGAAAGCTGCTTTTAAGTCTTTCTTCCAAGTCAGGCTAATTCAAACCTGCATCTTTCACATCACACACCTCTGCTGGCCGGCCTCCCAGATTCCCAACCTGCTCGCCCCGGCTGTCTTTTGTGTGGGTTAGGTGTGCTCCGGACTGGGCCAGACAGGGAAGAGAGGTGGGGGGACTGTCTTAGGCGTGAGCTAGGGCTCCAAGCAGTATCAGCACCGAGGCAGCTTTGCATATGCCAACTGAGGTGCCTATGGGTATTTAGGCACCCACAGGGCTAGGCGGCAGCTGAGTGGAGGTTTTGTGAATGTCAGTGGTGACTAAGCCCCTTTGTGAATCTAGCCCTAAGTGATTTAAGAGCATGTTACTTAGGCACACCATCAAATTATAGGATGGGATTTTCAAATGTTGTCAGCTGAAAGTAATTGATGTTACTTTGGCATTTGTGCTACACTTTGTTAATTATAGGCAATACAGTAGGAATGTTTATTGCTCGCATAGCAAATAAAGATTTCACTGGCAACTGCTATAGCTTTGAGTAATTCATGCCCTGTTCCTTACTCTAATGGATGCAATATAAATGCTACACCATTTTTTTTTCATTGTTCGGGATAGCAAATGTACAATGCAGATAGCATATTGCTACCCTCCAAACTAAATGAAATACTGTAAATTAATTCTGAGCAATTATTCAGAAAAGGGAATTGAAAAGAAATGACTTAACAATTAAGACTCGCTACAGCACTAATTATTTCCATTTCTTGACATCGAAAACAGCACAAGGATGGTATATAGCTAGATGGACAAATGACTGATGACAAACCTCTTCAAAACTGGACTAAATGAGTGCTGATTTGATAGCTTTTACTGATTGAGGCTTGCACGCCGTGAACCAAAACATTTCTTCTATTCATAATCAATGGGCATATTATCACTTGCTGATGCCAGTTTAGAGACAGATGCAGCACTGCACTTTGTCAGAGCAGTTCTGCCACTGCCCACAAGGTCCAAATATCCCTTAAACCTCAAAAAACTTCAGGCAAGACAAAAATAATAACAGCAACAAATGATGCTTCACACAAATCTCCTGCCGCGGCCTTGAAAACTTCCTTTCTGCAATCATTGGCACTGCAAGAGGCAGAGAATAGTAACAGAGAGAAAGAGAAATTACAGGAGAGTGTAGATCACTTCTTCAAATGTTGGGGTAGAACTGATTTTTGTAGAAATGCATGGCTCCCTTGTCAGACCAGATATGTGGAGGAATGGCTATCAAAGTGAACGTTATATGAGTGACATAATTTTTTCGGAGCTAGCACTACCCACCACCTCTCTGTGTGATGAGGATGTTACTACTTGTCTTGCTGAACTGGCCAAATGGCTGACTACTTACTGGAAAAGTCAGACTGAGGATGGGTGACTTGTGGGAGGAGAAAGGTAAATAAAAATGGAAGTGTGTCATGAAGGGAGGCTGAGGAACAGTGATATGTGGCTTGAAGAACTAGGGATGGAGAAAATGTGAGAGGAACAGATACAATGTGAAATACAATTCTTATAATTAAAATCCCCAAACTTTGGCTCAGTTGTTGTGGGGAGAACCAATGTATCTTCTCTCTTGGTGCATCAAATAGTATGGAAAAGTTTTGTCTTCCCCCTCCTGCGGTTCAGGGGAAAGATGCCACCACCTCAGTGTTTGAGAACCTGAATGCTCAATTGCTAAACAGAGTGGCCTGAGAAGGTCTGAGAAGAGAGCATATCAAGAGCTAAATGGTATTCCAATCTCCTTGATCTATTGCCTTACACAGAGCAGTGCTCATATTATAAATGCAGCCCTCTAGTTGGATCCAGTGCATAGAGAGAGAGATTTCTTGTTGTTTTTCAACTGGTCTGCCACAGAACTACAGTACTTGCCCATCTGTGTTCTGGCTGGCCTGGCTGGAAATGATGTCTTTTCTCAGACATTGAGAAAGGGAGCGGTCTCAGTGATAGATCTGATGAATTGTCTTGCAAATCTATCTCATAAACCAGATTGAAGCCTGCTCCAAACATAGGTGCCTCTCTCCAACACTAGCATGTTTCTTTGCAAACAACTCCCAGGCACAGGGCATAACTCCATCACACACTTATTTCAATAATCTCCATAATGTGAAATGCTGAATATTCACTGGTACATTCCAGCTTTCCTACCGTATTACATTACATGCCAATCAAGTATACGATCAAAGTCCTATGGAAACACACAGCTGCATCACCAGAAATGTGGCATGCATAAAAGAGCAGTTAGCAGTGGCGTATATACTTATATGGCTAAAAGACAAATCCATGGGCTAGGCAAATACACTGAGCCACAGTCACTGATGGATTCTGGCTGCTCTGCAATTCACTACAATATAAAGCAGCTGTTAGGTTTAATTAGCTGGTTAAACCAGGTTTAAGTGATTTGTATCATCAGGGCAACATAAAGCAGCTGGAGACTTCTGGTCACTCTGGCCACTGTTGGTTAAACAATGTTTTCACCAAAAGAAAACCAACAAGATTAATAAAGAAACATCCTCATTGCCAAAAGTAATCTGAAGGCAGTACACTATCAAGCACTAGGCAGTACAATCAAGGGCTATACACTGCTCTCAATTCTGATGAGTAACTCTCAGTGACATGAAGAGTAATTAGTTGCGTGAGTGGATTGACAGTAGAATATACTGTACCTGCAACATCTTATTTCATTTTATGCTGCAAGTATATCGTAAAATGTTTTGAACAGTTCTATTTTATTTAATCCCTATTATATGCAATATGCTTTAAAATCAGGATTTTAAAAATATACTGAATAAAATCAGGAAATCAAAAATATATTTAAAAAGAGCACTTTTGCACTTTGTCCAACACGGATTTCTCTCTCCTGTGTTCTTTATGACCCAAAGCCATGCTTGTTTGCTTTAGCGCCAACAAAACGAGTAACATCAACACAGCCCAACCAACAGAAAATTGCAGTACCAAGGAGTTTAGACCTTAAATGAGTGCTCAGACTGGGGGTTTTCTATATCCACCTCTTCTTGATAAAATAAAGGAAGGAAGTGGGTTAGGATGGGAAGCAAACTAGTGTCTTTCTAACACACCTTTACTCAATTGCAAAGGTCCCCTAGGTCCTAAATATCTTTGGGGGAAGGGCAAAGTCCTCCAATTCCTGTAATCCACTACTCTGTGGATGAGAGATTAAACCTCCCCTGTCAAACAAAGAGCTGCAGTTTGTCAAATTTACAACATCTCCTGCTCTTTTGTAAAGTTAAAAAGACAAATACATGTGAACTGTAACCAGGCCTTCCAAGGTATGTCTACACAGCAAAGAAAAACTCACAGCCTACCTGTGCCAGGCGACTTGGGCTCGTGGGGTTCAGGCTGCAGCAGGACTGTTTCATTGCTGTGTAGACTTCTGGGTGTGGTCTGGAGCCCGAGCTCTGGGACCCTCTGGGTAGGAGGGTCTGAGTCCGGACCTCTACACAGAAACAGTCCCGCCCACCGAGCCCCTGAGCCCAACTCAGCTGCCACAGGCTAGCCATGGGTTTTTCTGTATTGTGTAGACATACCTCTATCTGCACACTGTAATTTGTTTTTCCTGACCCATCAAAACAATGCTTCTAAGAAGCCTGAGTGCACAGCAGTCAAGGAAATGCAGGAATGTTTGTTCATCAAGATTGAATACTCTGTTGAGCTTGACAGGATACCATACCAATCTAACTGAACTACCATCTTGATTGATTTCTTTTTAGAACACAAAGATAGAAATATTTCTGTGAGAGATAACAAAATCAACATGATTCTCTGGAGGGCATTACTGGAGGTTAAAGGCCAGTCTAAATGGAATAAGGCTCTTAAGCCCCTCCCAGCCTGTAAATCCCGATCCTGTCTATAACTATTAAATAAACTCTCTGTCAGATCTTGTAATTGAAATAACTTATGGTTATGTACAAACCTTTAAAGTGAATGTATTATACGTCCAACTCTTCTAGCCTTTTCTAGGACAGGACTTTCACATTCTATTGCAAGATACAGTCCATCATAATGTATCAAAGTTTGTTGCATACATACATAATAAGTGTATAGCCGCATATATTAAATGGGTTATACATAATGGCCTACCTGGACTGTCACCCAGTAGGTGATACTAAAACTCGACATGTGCCGCCTTGCAGTGACAGCAGTGCCACAGTATTTCTTGCTTTCTGTATAGGAAGACACTGTAGTGACTCTAGGCACCTGCAACAGTGAATGCTGAGTTTCTAATGGGCCCTGTAAAGGATAACAATCATACATGGGTAATATGTGCAGACCATATCCTATCCTTCCCTGGGCCTAGGAGGCATATTGATTTGTACGTGCAGAATACAACATAATGGAAACTGACAAATTCTCAATATATAAGCAAGGACTGTCTTTTTGTTCTGTGTTTGTATAGCACATAGCACAATAGGGGTTCTACTCCACGACTGGGGAATCCAGATGCCTCCCCAATACAAAATAATATAGTCACTTGTTATCGGTTAGTTCTTGTTCTCATCAGTTAAAAACAAGCATATTTAATTTTCATTTCAAAATCGTAAGGAATTCCTTTAAAGAATCGGTGCTCTGTTACAACTATTTCCAATCTTGGGTCCACTTCTATTTCTCATCGAGTTTAATAGTCAGTTACATGTCTACGACGTTCAAGATTTCAGGCTGTAAAGGCTAGAATGAAGGATCCTCAATGTTCAATCCTTCAGCAGACACTGTTTTCAAACAGTATATCCAGAAATTCTCTTTACCCATGTTGTTCTCTATTCAGTGAAGAATATTTTTTTATCTGATACACTGCAGCTGCTGCTGCCATTGTGTCTGGCCCCTGGCTGATCAACTTTTCCATTAATGATAGGTTACTTGTAATTTCTAAATCTTTTGTGGAGAGCACTGTATGTTTTCCCCACATACTGTTTCTTACATTCTGCATGTTGATATGATGAAATAAACCATTATTTGTCAATTTGCATATTGGCAATCACTTTATACTGTCATTTTTACCTGTAACAGATGTAGTAAATCCAGAAGGTGGATGCAGATGTTGTTTTGTTCTGTCATGTTTGCCTGTAGTGCAGCTGGTGAACATGGAAGTTGGATGCAGCTGTTGACAAAGGCTGCTTTTCTTTAAATGACAACAGTGCACTCCTATACTAGGTTTTAATTCTGCTCTGACAATGAGAGTCTGTAAATTAGTAGCTTTGCAGTAGGCAATCATCAGCAGTTTTGGTATGGCCTTTTGTAATGTATCCAAACTCGCAATCAGAGGTAAGTTTCCTTGATTATTTTTCTGTAGTTAAATGCTGGAGGCTTGGGCTTCACAACAAAAGGAATCCTGTCACAAATTTCATTAATATTTTTTTCTGTAATTAGTGTTCTCTTTGGTAGTACAAAAGATTTTTTTGTTTTGTTGTCATGAGGAATGTAAGTGCATCTCTGTTATGTTGTCAGTAGGTTTCCTCACTGCTGCAGCTGGATTTAATTTTTAAAATCAGGCTGTAAAGAATGCTCTTTAATATAATGTGAATTTGGTCTAATACGTCTTTGTATAGACATTCTACACACACACGACAGTATAAGATGGTAACACATCTGCTTCTGTGGAGGTGTGTATATATCTATCTGTATATTTTTCTACTTCCCTGTGTTAATCCCATCAAATAGGGTCCACCGTAGGAATCTTCTTCTTCCAAAGTGCTGTGTTCAATGCCATATCTCCTATCACACCTTATGCTAACATGTCTTCCTTTATGACATCCCACCACTTCTTGGGTAGGCCTCTCTGTCCTTTTCCTTTAATCTTGATCTGTTGGACTCTTTTACTCACATAGTTGTCAGGACCGCACTTTACATGGCCAGAACATCTTAGCCTGCACTTATGGGTGTTATTTTGAGCATGTCTCTAATGTACACATTCCTCAGGTGGTCTTTCCTGATTCACCACTCACCTCTCTCAACATTTTCATTTAGGTGGAATATATCATTTACTCACATTTCTTCTTTGGTGCCCAACATTTAAAGCTGTATGTTAAACCTGGACGGATCACTTTATAGACTTTCCTTTACTAGTATCTTCCTGTCACACACTATACCACTTCTCTCTCCATTTGATCCAGCTGTTTATCATCCTAGCTCTAATTCATCCTCCATTTCCGAGATTCTGAAACGAGATACTTGAAACTTTGCATTTTCACTACTGTCTGCCCATCTAGTTTCAAGGATAATTCCTCTGCTTATTTTGAGCCCATGTCTCTCCAATACATCTCTCCATTTATCAAGATCCTCTTTTACACTGTCTTCTCACTGCATAGAATTATATTATCTGCAAACAGTATGCACCAACGTGCCTTCTCCTTTATGTTCCCTGTGAGGGTCTTCAAGACAAGGATAAACAGGAAAGGGCTCAATGCTGATCCCTGATCTACTCCCATCTTTACTTATTTCACTTTTAAAAGGATAGACTATTGACATTGCCCATATATATGTGACTTGAACATTCTGGTACCACCAGATGACTTTTCTTGGAACTCAGCCTTTTCCAGATCAATGAGCATCAAGTGAATACTTTCTCTTTTCTCTCTAGTTTTTTACTAGCTGTCTCAATGCAGAAACAGTATGTATTGTCAACCTTCCTGGCATGAAGCCATATCGATTTGCACTAATATCTGCTTCACTTCTTCGTCTCTTATCGATGACTCTCTTCCACGGTTTCTTTTGTATGATTTATCAGCTTTATACCTCTAAAATGTGTGCAGTTGTTAGCGTCACTTTTCCCCTTGTATGTCGGCATCAAGATACTTTTCCTCTCTGCGTTTGAAATCTTTTCCCATCTCATGATTGAATTGAACAGGGATGTCAACAGATGGGTACCTTCTTTACAAATGTTTTCCATGCCTCAGCAGGGATTTTGTCTGGATGTAGGGCCTTATTAGTTATTTCTTTGATAGTATTTGCCATGTCATCTGTTGTTATAGGCTGTACTACACTAAAGTTCATCATTTTGAAATTGTATTGCTGTCTTGGATTTTCTTCATATAAAAGCTGTTCAAAATACCTTTTTCCAATGATTATCTATGCTATTATCATCAGACAACATAGTATTAGTTTAATCTTGGATGAACCTCATTTCCTTTATATTTTTGGTATTTCTGTTCCTTGCCTTTGCCAGTCTATACACTTTCCCCTCCCTCCTTCATTTCTTCTAAGTGTTTGCGTTCGCTTTTGTAGCTACATTCCTGGTCAATTTCTTTACATCTGTGTATTCTTCTAGGTCTCATTTGCTCCTACTTCTTTGCCAGAGTTTAAACATTTTCTTTTATCATGCCTTGTACTTCTTCACTCCAAGTTTCTTGTTGAATACCCACAACTTGTTTTGTACTCGCCAATATGTTTGTTGCCATAAAACCGTCACATTTATCCACTTCTTCTGCGTGTGGTGTCTAAGGAGTCAGTTATGGAGAAGATGAGGTAAAGTCCTCCTTAGCCTTATCTTGTAGTTTTTGTCATCTTATCTTTGGTTCTACTTTCTTTGATTTTTCTCTGTACCTTTGCTCGAAGAGAAATATTTAGGTGGTCTATATTGACTAGTAAGACTCTCTCCTGCAATTGCCTCCCAGTCTTTTATATCTTTTATTTTCTGCTGAGAAACAAACAAGTAATCCATTTGGCTTCTAGTCCTTCCATTCTTGTAAGTAATAAGATGTTCATCTCTTTGTGTAAAGAACGGGTTGGATTCTACTAGGTCATGAGCTTGTGCCATCTGGAATATGTTTTCTTTTGTCATATAATTTTCAATAGCCCAACCATATTCCTCCTTCCCATCCTGACAAGGTTTGTCTCAGCTTGATGTGTGTGTGTGTGTGTGTGTGTATGTATATACTGGGTTGTATGTGTACATATTATGTGTATTATATATATATATACAAACACACACACATACTTTTCCATAGAGCCAGACGTGTGACCATCTAATGCTGCAGGCTTCTCTCATGGAAGTTTGCAGTCCATGTCTGATGCCAGCATCAGGCTCTATGAAAGTTTATTTATGTTTCATTAATGTAGCTCAAACACATTAAACTACACTAGCAGGATCATAATTTAATATAAGTGCAAAGTGCTAATGCAATAATGCATGCATATTGGATTAGGAAAGGAAAGCTGTTTCAGTCATTTTAGTTTATTTGTAACAATGCCTGAGGCTGAGATACTGATGTGCCATGAACAACTGAAAGAGAGACTTGGGATTTTAGGGAAATATCCCAAATCTCACCCCAGGAATGCTATGGGGAAGCAGTACAAGGAAGGCTGGAAGCTTGATACTACAATCCTTTCCTAGGACACCTTACGGAGCAACATGGTTGCTTTCTATGGGGATTTCCACACCACCTTCCTTGACTTTTTCTAACCTACATTGATGTAGCTATGAATGGCCATGTGCAAGAGCCTTCACTTACCTTGTACGTTGGCCAGCATCCTCATTCATTCTCTCGCTCGCTCGCTTTTATAAACATCTTCCTTTCCACCTTCAGATTTTTTCCCCTTGTAAAGTCTTCACTGGAGGCTCCTACTTTCTGGATCATCTATAGGCTTCAGTTTGCTGCTGCCTCTTTTGAGGGCTTGCTCAGGTCATTCCAGGATAGCTTGGTTGGCTATATAAAGCCGTAGCTTCCCAAAAACTTTATTACAGCAGTAGACAGGGAGAGAGGCACATCACCTAGAACCTACCTGAATGAGTGTAGACATCTGCCTGCAATATGAACTTCTACTGCTGAAACCTTAGGGTTGCTTTGAAGCACAAAAAAGAGAGGTTTCTTTAAAAAATGTATTTTTTCCGAGTTGTTTTTAATGTTTCCTTTTAAATGAAACTAGACGTGTTAGATAAAAATATCCAAGCTTTGTGTCTCCCACCCTTCACCACCAAAAAAACTCAATAAGGAATTCTGTACAACTAAGGACATGGATTCAGTTGCTTGGATTTCATTGTCATTTAATGAAATTCCTTTGGAAACTGTGAATTCTAGTAATCTGCCTTCAGTCTTATTCCTCCTTCCCATCCCATCCCATCCCATCCCAAGAAGGTTTGTCTCAGCTTGGCCTAGATATTTCTGGGTGAATGATTCAGAGTGAATCACTTCTTCAAAACATTTAGTCCTTTTTGTTTTTCTATGCCAATAATTATCCCTGGATGGGCTTTGATTTTTCCTTATGTTTTGTTATTCAAAACTGTTAGACAAAACCTTCATGGGCAGAATTTTCAGAGGGGCTCAGCACCCACAACGGAGATCAGATTTTCCAAAGTGCACAGCACCGCTACATCCATTGTTCTCCGTGGAGGCTCCTGACTGCTGCCTTGTTTTGGAAATGTGGCCCCGGTTTTGGCTGCTGAGTCATTCTGAAAGTCTGGCCTCGTGTGACCGGATATAGGTTGTTTGTGAAATACTTGCTATTTATTAGTTGTGGGGTGTGATTTAGTCACTGAAAGTCGCCATTTTTTGGTGTTCCCTGGTTGGATGATTGAAACTCTTATAAACAGGGGTAGGGAAATCCAAAGGCTATGTGAACCTTTCTGGAATAAACTTTTGTATAAGTACATTTATGCAAATCTGCACCAAACCTTCACTTTCTTCAAACATTTTTGAGGAAAAATAAACTCTTACAAATATGCATGGAAGGTAAATACAAAGATTCACAAACTGCTGTCAGAATGAATAGGGGAACAGATATTCACAAACTTTTTTCAGCTTTCTCTTAGTGACAGGACATTGGGTCCTGTTTACTGACAATATTCTGCCATATTTACCATTGAGAAGAGAGGTTTATACACAGTAATCTACTACTCAGCAAGGGTGGAAGACGTGAGCACTTGGGTACGTCTACACGGCAATTAAATACATGTGGCTGGCCCAGCTGGGCTGACTTGGGTTTGCAGGGCTCAGGCTGTGGGGCTGTAGAATTGCTGTGTAGACGTTCGGGCTTGGGCTGAGCTCTGAGACCCCATGAAGGGGAGGAGCCCAGAGCCCAGGCTCCAGCCCAAACATCTACAGTGCAATGTGTAGCCCTGTAGCCCGAGCCCAAGTCAGCTGACTCAGGCCAGCTGCGGCTATACTGCCTGTCTCTTATTCCAGGGCAGGCGTACTGTTTCCGAAGGGAGTGTCGTTTTTTCCCCATCTACTTCCTAAGTCCAATAGCTGCTTTCTAATCTGTGTTACACATTTTTCAGAAACCCTCTCACTGATTTCCTAAATTATGATCCTTATGTAACAGAACTTCGCCAGTCTGCATTTTATAAAGCAGGGGTCGGCAACCTTTCAGAAGCGGGGTGCCAAGTTTTCATTTATTCATTCTAATTTAAGGTTTTGCATGCCAGTAATAGATTTTAATATTTTTAGAAGGTCCTTTCTATAAGTCTTTATGTACAACAATAGTTCAGTTATATATTAAAGTAAATACGGTTTTTAAAATGTTTAAGAAGCTTCATTTAAAATGAAATTAAAATGCAGAGCCTCCGCCCCCAGATCAGTGGCCAGACCTAGGCAGCATGAGTGCCACTGAAAATCAGCTCACGTGCTGCCTTCGGTACACGTGCCATAGATTGCCTACCCATTATAAAGTAAACTAAAGCAGGCTCTCTGGCCTCTGTGATAATATAAATGGGAAAGTGCTGTAATGAAGTCTCATATTACAAAAGACTTCATTATTGTTGCAAAATATGCTACAGCATTATTTAATAGTATGCTGTGAAAAGTATTTGTCAAATAAATGAACAAAGTCAATTTTTGATGCCTTCCTTTTAAAATGTTGTTCTGCTCACCAATTTAAAAAATGCAGTATTTTTCAAGTGCTCTCCTAGAGATGAGTGTGAATGGGCACAGTGCTATTATGATTGGCTCAGTTCTGCCATTTTATTCCTTTTCAACTCATAGGCCATGTGTACAGTGTCCACTGGATAAGCGAATCACTGTATGTTGATGAACAGTATTTTCATGCAAGTTGCATGGATGCATTGTGTTGCATGTTGTGATAAATAAAGTTGGGGGATAACTCCCTTTGATGGACACCCAGCCAGCCAGTGAGCTGTAAAATCCCCGTTGATTTACTTGTAAAGAGTTACGCAAAAGCATAAGTTCCAAATGTATTTTCTTTCTTTTTGTTTTTAATACAGTTTACCTTTTTTAAGAACAGGATTGGATTTTTGGTCTCCCAAGAGGTTTGTGCATGTTTGAGTAGCTCGTAGCCACAGCTAATTTTATTTGTTTTCCTTTTCAGCTCTTCCCCGAAGTGGGAGGTGAAAGGGCTTGAGAGTACCCCACAGGGAGGAATTCCCACATGCTCCTTCCTGGGTTCAAAGGTTTTTCTTTTCTTTTTTTTGTATTTGGATGTGGCAGCATTTACCAAGCCATGGTCAGAGAAAAGCTGTAACCTTGGGAGTGTAATCCAAGCCTAGAGTGGCAAGTATTAATTTTTAAAATCCTTGCGGGCCCCACTTCTGCACTCAGAGTGACAGAGTTGCGATTCAGCCTTGACATGAATACATTTTGGAATTTAAGCTTTTGCTGGATATTAAAAGAGCAATTCCAAAAACTAAGCATCCAAAATAGCTTTCTTGGGGGTTCAGCTTAAAGGTTACAAGCAAACAAAAATATCTGGGGTTAGCACGGAGGAGTTCACAAGCGAATGAGAAATAAAAAAAACCCAAACCCTAATCACATCTAGCTAACATTCTGGTCTACTTATACATTTGGAGTTCAGATAAGTAGTTCTAGGCATGATCTGACAATTTATCATCCACCTGGCTTAAGCTACTTATAGCCTGGCTGCTCTGTTCCTCCAGCCCAGGGAACAAGAGACAAAGGGAATGTTTCTTTCCCAATTTTGAGAAGTTCTACATTCCCATTGGCTCTTTTGGTCAGGTGCCCCCTTTTTTTCCTTTACCTGGGGGGCTGGGTATCCATCAAAGGGAGCTACCCCCTGCTCCATTATTTACCACCCATGACTGCTGGTTTTTGAAAGATAATATTTGAAAAGTGAGTCTTATGCAAAGCATAAGAAGTTTTCCAATGGGGTTCTTAAGATAGCAAATCACATCTAAAATTATTCATAACAGATTTCTTCTAAAAATACATCCGTATTAAAAATGAATAAAATTGTATGCTGTAACTGTGCACAAGCAAACCGATACAGAGAAATATCTTTTTTAGGTTAGCATTTTAGAAAAACACCATTGTTGATAGAGAAATTCAGTCAAATAATTCGCAAGGAATCTATATACATGGAATCCACTTCAAGACTAAACACACACAAACAATTCACTTTTAAGTTAGCGGTGATTAAATGCTACCATCAAGGTAAAGGGAAGGCCAGAAATGGATCAGCTCCAGAATTACAGAAATATATCTTTACAGAAAATTCTTATGTAACTAATTAAACGTATCCACTCGTCCTGCTATTTTTATTTATATAATGTCTTGCATATTTCTGGTTAAATCCCCTGCTCAGTAATCACTGAGGTTTGAAGGGACATGCTTGTATAATAAAATAACTAGGCCTAAAACGGAGAGTATCCAGTAACAAATTTCCTGGCATATGCTTTTCTAAGTACTGCTACAGATTCTCAAACAATTAAGAAGTCAGCTCGCTAACATAAGGGTATCTGGATACAATATACTGTACAATTTTGCCAAGAATCTCTATGGATGCAATTAATTGTTTTGCATTTAAGAAAGATAAGCGAATGAATTATGATATGCATACCAGCATGTCAGCGGTGTTTAAACAAGCATATGCACACTATCAGACAAGAATCACAGATGGAAATGCCAAGACCTCCCTTTAGTCTCATGGAAAAAACAGTCTCTGCTGGAATTTGATAAGTCCCAATCCCAGTGAAATACTGGCAACCTCCAAGACTTTGTGCACTAGATCTTTAGCGGATGTTAATTATTGTAGCTGGTGTTAACTGACTTCAGTGGCAGTATGGAGATTTATACCAGCTAGGATCTGGCTCTCTATAATTATTTCACAATAGAAATACAATCTTTTCAGTTTTAAAATAAAAGGGGAACATCTATTTTTGGACGTAACAATGATAAACCTTATAGTACCAATTTATTTAGTGGAATTGAATAGCAGGAAAATCTCCATGACAGGTCAATGTGAAATGGTGTTTTTTCAGTTGTGAGACTTAAAATTGTTGTAAAATCATAGGATTTATTAGTCGTTGAGATTCCTTTAGTCTTAGAATGTAATTGTCTGATGGCAATGAACATATAGTATCAAGAGGAGGAATGCTTAAAACTCAGAGCCATCTGACCATAAAGTACACTTGACAACCTAAGGGGAGGAAGACAAGCATCTATAGAACCAATTTTTCTATGTGAATAGGTTCTTTGTAGTTCAGTAATGGGCATCAGCGCGCACAGACACAAGCAAATGGGTCACATACTCACCCCATATCTTGAGCACAAACAGAATATCAGGGAGTCAGGAGCTCAGTCTAAGACCACGGCACCATCAATCTGCAATGATTCAAGCCTGCATACAGTACACACACACCCACACACTAAAATACGAGCAGGAGGTATCTGATTACAAACTCAGGACACCTATTCCCCAAAGTTTTGGCCTCTACCCAGTAAGCTAATAGAGCTGTTCCATTAGCTTAGCTAGTAGAAAAAGCTGTCATGAGTGAGTAAGCTCCATCATATTGCACCATAAATCAATGACACAGCATATCTCATTCCATGATACACCTTGCATCTGTTCCTTGTTGCGATAGCTTCTATCTTTCCCCAAATATTTACTCCTTTAAAGGAAAAACAAAACAGTTTTGAAAAGGCTGTTTATCCTTCTCCTCTTGACATTTAAAAAACCCCCAAAAACCACTGTTCATATTTTATGCATTAAAACTAGAGAAGAGCCTGAACCAAAGTCTGGATCCAAACTGCTTCAACCTTTGTGAATGTTTGGATCCAAATCCAAGTTTCAGTCTGGCTCTCTAGTCCTATCTCGGGCTGAAGTAAAATCATGGGTCAGAACATTCCTAGATTTTGAAGGAGCCTGGATCCGAATCTGGATTTGAACTTGGGTTGGGCTCACCTGTAATTAAATTGTACATCCTTTTATCCAGCTCTCTGAGTTGCGCTATTGAAATAGAAAGAGTCAATTACAATAATAATATGTTGCTCTTCAATAGTGTATTTCATTTGAAGACCTCAATACTCTCTGAAAACAGTGCAATGTTAGGAATAAAAGGGTTTTAAAACAGATCACAAGACTTCACTGCAGCCCTTACTGTATACACTGTAAAATCCATGCTAAAACCAAGCAATAATCAATGAACAACATACTGGGTCAAATTCATTCCTGGTGTGACTCCACTGGAGCATGTAGAGTTATACCAGGAATGAATTTCAGCCTCCTGTGTTTGTGTTTCATATCAATCAATCAAAAGAAAACAAACGGCATGTAAATATTTTTAACATTTAATTAGCATCATAATGGCTTCCCTATTCAGCACTGATACCATGCCAACGCTGAGCAGTGTCATTACATTGGACACATCTATTGACATTACATTAGCTCCTCTGTAGCTGACACAATGTTAATAGAAGTTCATTGCTACCGTTATTGTGCTAGTTGATGTCTAGGAAATACTTCAAGTCTGTTCCTAATGTACAGGCTCTTCAGGAGATGCTTTTTGAACTTTGACTACCTTGCGAGTTTCTTATCTATACATAAAAGATGGGCTAAGTTTTGAGAGGGGCATTGTTTTAAATACTTAATTGAGGTCATCATAAGAACCTGGCATTAAAATAATGTAGATACTTGCAAAATTCAAACTGTCAGCCTGGGGCAGGGGTGGGGACAACAGACTTTAGAGAGAGAAATGGGAGAAGAGGGAGAAAATGCAGGTAAAGATTTGTCTTTAACCATATATAATACAAAATGATGTACTGGTACCTGCCATATGTACATATGCAGGGTTGCAGTTCTCTTTTGTCTCTCAAGAGACAACTTCAGCTTTCCTTTAAAGGTGTGTGATGTCAACAGAATCCCTCAAAAGCATTACAGTTAAATTGTTACAGTAACAAGCTACAGTAATTATTGCAGTAATATGGACACTAACTGATTAGCTTTTGCAAAAGATGAGTTGTCCAAAGTAACTTAAAGTTCTTTGCTAGAGTCCACATGGTTAAACCTGTGCTATCATCTGCATAGTTCGGAATATATTCTTTCTATTTAAATGCCAAGACACACCAGCCTGTGGTCTTAAGTGCCTGCAAAATGTCACCATTGGAAATTAACACTTTTAAAATAACAAACCTTTTTTGGACAACTCAAGAAGTAATAATTTAGAAAACCTAGCTTAATCGGATTTAGGGTTCTTTCTCCCCTCACTCTTCCAAGGAGGAACTATGCATCTGGCTTGAGAACTGGCTTGGCCCACATTCTATTCCCAGGGAACTTGTGCTGCTGAGTGATAAACCTCTGATGATTGAGGTTTATAGCTGAAATAACCATCCAGCCCTTAACCCCAAACATTACAATAAACAACAAATAAATAGGAGCCAGATTTGTGATTCATGGTTAAAAAGGACAAATCAAAGGTTCTCCTTATTTCCATTTTCTTTTCCAGGCAATATATTTTATCATGGGATAACTGAACTGCTTTTCTGGAATCTACTAACACAGGCTTGAGTACTTGATAACATAAGCATTATTTCCTTTAAATGATGCCTGAGCAAATGCAAAAATAGAAAGATGACCTTGCCCTTACTGACAAAGAGTCCTGTGGCACCTTAAAGACTAACAAAAGTATTGAAGCATAAGCTTTCATGGGCTAATACTCACTTTGTCAAATGGCATGGATCCGACGAAGTGGGTATTAGCCCACGAAAGCTTATGCTTCAATACTTTTGTTAGTCTTTAAGGTGCCACAGGACTCTTTGTCGCTTCTGCAGATCCAGACTAACATGGCTACCTCTCTGATTCTTACCCTTACTATTACCATTATAAAAATAAAACTGTTTTAGATTTCTGAGAACTTTAAATATTAGTTGGCTGTTTGTAAATCAGGCAACTGGTAAAGCTGCATTGTACAAAGAAATCTCTTTCATGGGCTAGAGGCAGACAATACAGTGTTGGAAAATGAACATTTAATATACTTGCACACATAACATTATATAAAAGATTGCATGAGGGACAAGAATGAGAACTAAGAAGCCTATTAAAACCCATCTCTTTTCCAGGCTGGTGATGAGTACTGAAGGACTGGACTGATTACATTAATCTGAATTTCAGTCTTTTCTTTCCTTTTATTATATAACTGCTTTTGCTAAGATTCCAAATGACTGAAGTAACAGACTAATTCACTAACTAGCCAGATGTAATCAACTTTTATTAATAAAACATGATAGTGATTTGCAATAATTGCCCAAAACTCTGCAGCTTACTGAAAATAATGTTACTGCAGTATTTTGGACCAATACAAAAGCATTTTTTATGAGAGATTGTATGTTGTTATTCTTTAAATAATTCATTATACTAACTATACTTCTGAAAAATATAATTCTGGGAATGAATCTGAACAGTTTTCAGAACAAAAAGGTATTTTGAATTAATTTTGTTAGCAATTCCTGTACTCCGTATGATCAGCAATGTTATGGTAATGATAATACCTAATCCAGTACAACCCCTGTGCAAATCACACAGGTAAATGTAAACTAGGGCTGTCAATTAATCGCAGTTAACTCTTGCGATTAACTGACAAAAATTAATCATGATTAAAAAAATGAATAGTGATTAATCGCAGTTTTAATCACACTGTTAAACAATAGAATACCAATTGAAATGTATTAAATATTTTGGATGTTTTTCTACATTTTCATTCATAGTGTGTTCTGTGTTGTAATTGAAATCAAAGTGTATATTTTTATTGAAAATATTTGCACTGTAAAATGATAATCAAAACAAATAGTATTTTTCAAGTCACCTCATACAAATACTATAGTGCAATCTCTTTGTCATGAAAGTGCAACTTACAAATGTAGATTTTTTTTGTTACCTAACTGCACTCAAAAACAATGTAAAACTTTATAGCCTACTAGTCCACTCAGTCCTACTTCTTGTTCAGCCAATCGCTAAAACCAACAAGTTTGTTTACATTTGTGAGAGATAATGCTGCCCTCTTCTTATTTACAATGTCACCAGAAAGTGAAAACTGCCATTTGCATGACACTGTTGTAGCCAGCATTGCAGATATGGTAAATATTTTTTTGCCCCTTCATGGTTAGGCCACCATTCCAAAGGACATACTTCCATGCTGATGATGCTTGTTAAAAAAAAAAAAGCGTTAATTAAATTTGTGACTGAACTTCGTGGGGGGAGAATTGTATGTCCCCTGCTCTGTTTTACCCACATTTTGCCATATATTTCATGTCACAGCAGTCTCAGATGATGACCCAGCACATGTTGTTCATTTTAAGAACACTTTCATTGCAGATTTGACAAAACGCAAAGAAGGTACCAATGTGAGATTTATAAAGATAGTTATGGTATTTGACCCAAGGTTTAAGAATCTGAAGTTCCTTCCAAAATCTGAGAGGGATAAGGTGTGGAGCATGCTTTCAGAAGTCTTTAAAAGAGCAACACTCCAATGCAGAAACTACAGAACTCGAACCACCAAAAAAGAAAAGCCAACCTTCTGCTGGTGGCACCTGACTCTGATAATGAAAATGAACATGTGTTGGTCTGCACTGCTTTGGATTGTTATCGAGCAGAACCCGTCATCAGCAAGGACACATGTCCCCTGCACTGGAATGGTGGTTGAAGCATGAAGGGAAATATGAATCCTTAGCACATGTGGCATGTAAATATCTTGAGATGCTGGCTACAACCGCGTTATGTGAACGCCTGTTCTCAATTTCAGATGACATTGTAAACAAAAAGAGGGCAGCATTATCTCCTGCAAATGTAAACAAACTTGTTTGTCTTAGTGATTGGCTGAACAAGAAGTAGGACTAAGTGGACTTGCAGGCTCTGTATTTATACATTGTTTTATTTTTGAATGCTGTTTTTTGTATATAAATCTACATTTGTAAGTTCAACTTTCATGTAAAGAGATTGTACTACAGTACTTGTATTAAGTGATTTAAAATACTATTTCTTTTGTTTTTTTACAGTACAAATATTTTTAATAAAAAATAAATATAAAGTGGGCACTATACACTTTGTATTGTGTTGTAATTGAAATCAATATTTGAAAATGTAGTAAACTTCCCAAAATATTTGTTAAATATTTAAATAAATGATATTCTATTGTTTAACAGTGCGATTAATCCACGATTAATCACGATTATTTTTGTAATTGCTTGACAGCCCTAATGCAAATGTAATTGTTAATCACTTAGTTTTGTGAGGAAGTGGTCAATAATATGGACATTCACTGATTAGCTTTTGCAAAAGATGAGTTGTTCAAAGAAACTTCGTTATCTGCTAAAATCCACACTGTTAAAATAATGAGTGAATTCCTGACTCCACTGAAGTTGATGGAAGTTGCACCCAGTATCTGTTTAACTAGTGCAGCAAATACAGTTTTATACCTTTCTGTCTAAGATATTTACAAAGTGATAGTCTCTGTAGTAATAAAGATTACATTCTATTCAAGGTTACGTGCCACTGAAATTGCTTTTTTTAAAGCTACACTGACATTTGGAAATTAATCCTTTCCAGACCGCCACACACTTCAGTTGTGCAAGCAGAGACTGCTATCCTGAGCAGGCAGTGCATCTCCTATTTCTAACCACAGGTACTGCAATTTCCAAGTACTTATAAAATGTTTCCTGCCAGTAGGGTGTCACATGAGAACCTGTCCTCAGTGTTAAACACAACCTTGCTGCTGTAATAACTGCTTTACTCTCATCTACTGAGCCTCGTTAGCAATTAGTTTTACAACCAAACTTACTTTTCTTTCTTACTTTTCTGAGTTACGGATAACCTAAGGTAAGATGTCTCTCTCCTCTGAAATTTGATCCAGCTCCCACTAGTCACTGGAGAAGCCAGCTGTGTATGCTGGTATTAGACTGCTATGCCCATCTTAAGCCAGCAGAAAAGGGCTAAGGACAACTCACCTGAAGACTTCAAGACGTTTGTTGTTTTGCCCTTATAAAAAATCTCTTAAAAATACAACAAATAGCCTTAAATCACTGAACTATGAAACACCTCGTGCTCAATGCTTCGGGCTGTCTTAATGTGCGATTGCTACTTTCTTGTACAAAGATGAGCTCAGATGAACACTTATTAAATTAATGCACCCCTGGCAGGGCCAACGCTACTGGAGCCTCTATCTGTTAGTTAAATAAGGATCCCAAGTTTGATTAAACTGTACATGATGCAAATAAGCCTGGGTCTCATTTAAAAAAGCTACTGTGCAAGCCAGCGGCTTTTCTCGTGATTATTCAAATGGTTCTAATCTGTGTTCTTTTTTGCCTTGATAAGTCAAATAACAGCCTTGCCGATTACTCTTTACTAAGGTACCCGATTGTGGTGACATTGAGGCTGACCTTGGAGTCACCTCCCCCGCTGCCGCACTCTCCTTTGTCGTACCACCATTTGTTTTTCAATTTGTCCAAGAGGCCTTGCTCATTCAGTTTTAATACTGCCAGGTTAACAGCATTTCTTGAAACGATAAAACATAACTCGTAAGAAAATGCACAAATGCTTAAGAAATCGTAACGTATAAAAAAAGGAGCACAAGAGGACAAATTGGCTAAATTTCACAGAACGTGGAGCTATAAAAATGTTTCTACAGCAAATACAGGGTTAAATATTGGAAGGTGGCATGGAAGATAACATTTGCTCAAAACTGAAGTGTGCGGGATGGGGAAATTGTCTTTTGAGGAAAAAAAGTAACAAGAACACCACATCATGCAATTAACGTTCGTCACATATGGCAGTTTAACGTGGCTTTTACCATTTAAATTGAAAAAGCCATTGAACTGTAAAATTAAAACAGCAACAAACAATCAGAAAGGACAACACAGAGAGAACATTAAAAAATGGATGCATTAAGTAAATGAAACCATAATTTACCGTCTTATTTTACTCCATGGAATATTGAAGATTTTAAACGTTAAAGTTACCTCAAAATCCACAAGAAAGAAAATGACAACACAATACATCAGGGTAGGTGGAATACTATAACAACATATATATTGTTATATTATTCCACCCACCTTAATGCTGAGCCTTTTGGAGTTGCTACACCATAGCCTTTGGAATCCAGGTTCCCACCAACTTTCATTGTGTCACATGGCTTTCGCTGCTCGATATACTCGTTCATGGTCGATTCAAGGAGGAAGGCAAACTTTCCCTTTGACTTCCGCACTCTAGCGACCCCGTCAGCTGTTGTTTTGGTAAATACAGATGGCTCTGCTGACTTCATATACGACCACATTTTCTCATAGACCGCTATTTTTGATCTCTGAGAAAGATAACAGAAAGCAGAAAACAGTATTTTTTTTATTAAGTACGCACATTGTGCAGTGTGAAAGTGTTGTGCTGTCAAAGTCTACATAACACAGATTAGGTTGCAACTGACTGACGATTACTGTCAATAACTATGGTTTTGTGGACAGTGTCCAACACAAAGAGGCCCTGAACTAGTTGGCCTCTAGCTGCTAACACACTATATATGATGAATAATAATAAATGCAGCAGGTGAAGTTAGCTAATGGAGAAAAGTACTGGCCCCTAAACAATTACCAAACACAGCAAGAAGTTAGGAAGTAAGTGAGAAGGCCAAAGAGAAATGTAGCTGAGACATTTCTCTTGCTAACTGACATTTAATTGGCAGTTTAACATTCAAAATGAAAAACAGTGCATTCCATCTCAGATCTTTCTGCCTGTGTGCGTGCTGCTGTAAGATCGAACCAGATTAAAAAATATTAAATCTTAGCTTATCTGTTATGGCTAATACATGCAAATGAAGGTCCATTACTTTTCCACACAAATCATTGCTATCAGTTCATTTCATTCTATACCACAGCACTGGTGAACCATAGACATTTGCTTATTAAATAAGCCCAAGAAGACAAGAATTTGCTTCTCATAATGGTGATGTAAGGTTTAGAATGGCAGCCAAGAGATGACAATAGCTCTACTGGGCTATTAAAAGATGAGGTTACCCATCTGGGAGATGCGTACAGTGATTACAAAGATTTTATTAAACATTGATCAACTTTTTTTGTTCAGTTTCATATTTTGCTGAAAAATAATAAGCATGCTGGTAAGAAGCTGATAGTCTACATTACACTCCCTTGCTCTCATTAAAGTGAAGAGCCCAATAGACTAAAGGCTATTTTATTATAACCAGCTGCTGGTTATGAATTTTTAAAGTGTATGTTGATTTGTTCAGTTTGGAGACAGCCACACATAATGATCCTGGCTGAAGACACATGCTTAGTAACTTAGGGAGGCTGAACAACTTTTAAAACTACATATTGGTGTGTTACTTCCCCTTTCTCCTTTCTGTCTGCTCTTCCTGTCATAACCGTAGATGCAGAAAACTCCGTGCTAGGGAATCCCCTCAACCCGCCCTACACACATTACTATAAACCATCTTAACGTACTGAGAGTGACATCACTAGTATACTGCCCCATCACTGAATGTTCCCTGTCTGTCCCACACCCCTGCAGTGATGCCCTAGTTAATTACTGCAAACTCAGGATTTATAGAAACCTTTCAGTCTAAGCCATCTAACTTTGTCACATTCCTTGTCCACCCTTATCTGGAATCACTACAACTGTTACAGTAGGTACCACACACAGTGGTTAAGGTCAGTGCAAACTATTGTGAACTTGTAGCAGAAGACTTCATTTGGATAAGCTACACATGCTTTTTTTCTTTTCCCTCAGGATAATTCAGTGTGCTTTGGATAATACAGTGACTAGCAAGTACTGTGTAAACATTTTATAGATCGCAAATCTGGTCTTCATTTCTTGTATTAAAAATCCTGATGTAGCTGTGATTGATAGAGAGGAGTATAGGACCAGGCTTTTATTCTAACTATATCTCCTAGTGAGCTGAAAACCAACTGAAAACACAATGCAATTAAAGCCATCATGATACACAATAGAAAATCAGAGAGAAGGCAGACTAGTGTGCCTTCATTAAGAGGTGAGTTGGGCACCATCCACTAGTTCAGAGATTTAAAATGAAAATATTTATTGGAGAAAAATAGCTTTTAAAAGTGTGAGGAATGAACTGCAGAGGTAGCGATCTACGGAAGTAGGGTGGTGAAATAAACTCCACATGTGAGGGGAAGAAAGGGCTAGGGTATTAGTCTTGCACTTGGGAGACCTGGGTCTGATTCCCTGCTTTATCACAGACTTCCTGTGTGACCTTGGGCATGTCACATAGCTTTTATGTGCCTCAGTTCCATACTTCTGTAACATGGGGATAACACTGCCCTACCTTTCAGGGGTGCTATAAATAAATACCTCAGAGGTGGTCAGCGAGGGGAGTCATATAAGTACCTAGGAGAGACAGTAAAGCATGGCTGCCCACTTTTATAATAGATCATCTTGGTCAAGCTTACATGTACTCTATCCAGCATCTTTCTACCAAAGTATCCTGATATATTTTAGCAAGTTTAAACTGACACTCAAACTATATGCAGAGATCACTTTATCCACTATTCAAACATGGCCAGCTGTGGGTCACACCATGGCAGATATTTAATAAAACACAGCACCACTATGTAATGGGTTAGGCCAGGAATGTAATAACTTTAGTGGGAATTTGACCTTGACCTTTAAGCCCCTACTGAAGATCAGTGAACTTTTTGATGACCAGAGATTACTTTTATATAAAAAAAGGCACGTCCAGAAGCTATAGTGGCAAGTTGGGGATTGGTTATATACTAACTCAGAGCAAATTGTCATGCACTGAATTGCCAACCTAGCTTTATGCAGCAATGGAGCTTCTTTGAAGGTGTCCTATCAAAGAAATAATTGTGTGAGGGAAAGTCTAGAATGAGTCTGTAGATCAGTTTTATACCTTTCATCTATGGCAGACTTTTCCAGCCCACCTTACATCTCAAAAGCTGCCCAGAGCACAATCTCTCTGTGATTACTATAATATACACCCAGAGATACTACTGGTGGATGTGTAAACAGCATTGTCCTGCCCAGGCCTCCTCCCCCTGAGAACTACCCTCTGTACCAGCATTCCTTCTCCCTATGAACCCCACAGATGGTGCCTCACTCAGGTGTAGGGATACAGTGGGATGAGGAGAAGGAAGGAGAAGCTAGGCAGAGCTAAGGATATATATGTAATGCAACCAGAAGTTGTTATACTTTTCTATGGACCTCACAACTTGAAGAAAAACCTCCGTGAGGGGCGTATTTCCTTTTCCAGGCTAGTAAGGGAAGCGTTAACTAAACCTTCCTCTTAAGCCCATTAACAAAATGTGAGCTCATAGACCGATTAGACAACCCTGGTGCATTACAAAATGTAAGTTTTGTTACTTTAATTTTGAACTGGGTCTTAGTGACCTTTTTGCAGCACCAAAGCTCTGTGCAAAACTTCAGAAGACCAAGTATGTTGCCTTTGTTGACTAGGTAATCTCAGAACTTAGGTGACATCTTTCTGTTGCTAGTCTTGACTAAGTGCTTTGTGGGGTGCAGTACATCTCACACCTGCACTGAGGCTATCAAGGCACAGCTGTGCTGTGCACATAGGAGAGGAAATAGTTTTCGGAGGGGTAGCTGTGTTAGTCTGTATCAGCAAAAACAACGAGAAGCCCTTATGCCACCTTAGAGACTAACACATTTATTTGTGCATAAGCTTTCATGGGCTAAAACCCACTTCATCAATGAGTCACAAGGACTCCTTATTGTTTTTGAGGATAGGAAATAGCTGAGTTGGAGAAGCTGGTTTATTATGTAGTGGCAAGAGCTGGAGTTGTTACTATTGCCTGTATCAAAGCCAAACAAGCTTTATGGAATCTGAATCCTAGAGAGTATTATCTTAGCAGCCCTGTGCCCCAAGGCAGCACACAGGAGTAGAATACACAAGCAAGCTTCTGAACGACCAGAGCAAGATCAGACAAATAATAACGTATGCTGTATACACAGTTCTGGGCTCTGCAACCTGTTAAATAACACTAAAACCAGAGTAACTAGCTGTGAGTAAGAACTTTAAAAATATTATTAAAATATTCAATTTTTCATGTGTGTACATACACACGCACATACAGTAATATATTATAGGTAGAGCTGGTAGGAAGAAATTGGTTGGCGAATTGATGTAGTAGTATTAATGTAGTGTGACGGAGTCAGACCAGAAGGATATAGGAGAGTGCTGGAAGGCAGGTATATTAGTCTCAGGATGTGCAGGTCCTTGTTCCCTGGATAGCCAAACAAAGGCTACTCCAGGCCAATCAAGACACCTGGGGCCAATTAAGAAGCTTCTAGAAAGGAGTAGAAACAGCTAGCCTAATTGGGACACCTGAAGCCAATCAGGGACTGGCTGAAACCAGATAAAAACCTCCCAGTTAGTCAGGTGGGTGTGGGTGTCAGGAGCTGTGGAAGGAGGTTGTGCTGTTGGTGAGACTGAGTGGTGGACAACATATCATCCAGAAGGAAGGAAGCCCTGAGGTAAGGGTGAAGTGGAGTTTGAAGAAGCAGGGACTGCTGTGGGGAAGTAGCCCAGGGAATTGTATTGTGTTTTGTGCCTAAAAGGTCAGCCACCTTAGCTGATACTATTAGGGTCCCTGGCCTGGAGTCCGGAGTAGAGGGCGGGCCCGGGCTCCCCACTTTTTTCCATCTTCCATACTGGCCTGTGATGAAGGTAACTCACTAGGTGGTGACTCTTGCCAATTATACTGAGAAAGGGAGGTCACTCTGGGGCCTAGATGAGTTTCTGAGGCCCCTAAATCTGCCAGGAAGCGCAGGACCCACAAGTACAGACTTGGAGCTTTGTCACAGTAGAAATGGCTTAAGACTGCACCGGCTGCCTTAATTCTAATGTTTCCTAATTTCTGAGTGGTTGACTTTGTAACCTTCATCTTCTTTTAACATTACATTTTGTAAGCAATACAAAACACACATATATATGTGTGTCTAAGTTAGAGCTTTATTGTCTGGGTCTAAAAGCTAAAGATTTCCTTGCCAAGATTTTACATGAAGTAAAATGTCTATTGCTCAATTGTTGGTTCATTTTCTCATCTAGATTATGTCTTTAATGAAACACTTGAATTATAATGTGTTTTTTCCTTTTTACCGCCTAGCCCACATTGGAATTTCTGTTTTAATAAGTCCTCTCTTACTGTTTCCAGCTGGCATGAATACCTAAAAGCAATTTGCAATGCATCTGTGAATTGTTATTAATATTTGTATTTGATAGCGGCCAACAGCATGTTCAGTGTGGTACAAGGCACAAATAAAGATGTGCTCCCTGCTCTGAAGATGTTATAATGTAAGTGACAGATGAACATTTCTTAGAGGAGAGGATGTCCTTGTGCTGAAGGAATGGGCATGGGGATGGGGCAGGGGAATAGCGGGGAAGGCGGCTAGGTCAGCATTCTGTTCCTGGCTCGTCCACAGACATCTATAAATCATGTGCAAGTCACTTAGGAGCAGATTTTTAAAGGTAGTTCAGTGCCTCAATCTCACCTAGTGGAATTTGTCAGAGACAGGCAAGTAGGCATTTTTGAAAATCTTGCTAGGTGCCTATTGGCATTTTTAGACACATAAATACCTTTAAAAACCTTGTCATTAGCCACTTTGGACTTCAGTCTCCCCATCTGTAAAACAGAGGTACCAGTAACTGCCTACTACATAGGGATATTTGTTAATTTTCATGAAGTGTTTTCAATCTTTGTACGGTAAGTAGTCTAGGAGGGTGATGTATTATTATCATAGCATTTCCAAATACTTCATGATTCATAACACAAAACCACAATTCCCTAGTCAGCATTAACTGTATTTAGACTAACTTTTCTCACAGACTGTTCCCTTCTCTTAACTCATTTTTGTATGTGATGATAAAATAAATCAGTACATTTTTACATGTGTCAGTTTTCATTTCACATCTCAAAGGCATTTTTGCTGCTTTCTCCCTCAAACAGGATTTTTCTCAGAAGCCAACTTTTGTTAACATCAGCTCTACAGAAGGACTGTAACATTCTGGTGTGCTCTTTCTAACTGGACAGAACTGTAACTTACCTTCCAGCAATGGATATTTGTTTGTATTGGCTGGAAAAGGCTGAAAAAAATACTAAAGATTTGCTTCCCTGGGCAGGGATATGCGCGAGTGTCTGGCTAAGACTGAAAACTTCTGATGGAAAAGTGCGTACAGCTGGGTCTAGGTATTCTCCTGCCCTAGACAGACCAGCAAATGTCAGCCCTTACCGCCACACACAACGTAAAGCAGCCACTGACTAGAGCTGGTCATGAATTTTCATTTGAAATGGGATTTCTTTGAATGAAAAATGGCATTTTGTTTAAACATAAATTTTCATGGAAAAATGTGCATTTCTTTTTAAATGTTTCCAATTCTTCATGAAAAACTGTAAATGAAAACCAATTATAAACTGAACATTTTTCAGCCTTTTGATTTTTTTGTTTTTTGTCAAAATCAAAATATATCTGTAAAATTGTAAAGAAAAAAATTCATCTCCTCCCCACCTCTCCTGAAAATATTTTCTGAGCGGCTTCTATTACTTATTGTTTTGCTCCTCCCTACGTTTCTCTGTTATACCAGTGTGAGAGAGCCAGCCATGGGAAGTACCTGCTTTTGCAGTTTTTAAGGCCAGGTAGCCATCACTGGAGGCATATTTGGGTTGGTGGTTATATTACAAATATAAGTAGAATCATCATGAAATACTTCACCTCTGTTTAAAAGATGACTTTTAAACTATTGTTGTTGTTTTTTTAAAAAAAAGGTTAAAGCACAGATATAACACACATTCTAAGCCCCAGAATAGAATGGATTTCTGTGTTTTGCAAATTCCTTTTCATTTCTTTGATACTGCTATTCAGAAATTCATGAACAAACACTTTCTTGAAAGTTCAAGAGGGATATTATTACCATTTCCCCTCTCGCATGCTAAAATTTCAGTGTGTTTCATCTAGGCCTTGGGACACATTAAAGCCTCTTTTCCTTATCACAAGCTTGCTGTAGATATAAACAGACATGACCTTAGCTTAATCAACAGCTGTTTTCCCTCTTCTTTGTAAGAAGTTTTTGTACAAACATGAACCATGTACATGCATTTTCTTCACCTCAGACATAAGGGTATATTTTCACTGCCATGCAAACAACAGCTTTTAATGTTAACACAAGCAGTGCCTCTAATTCCCTGCCTGACATGCTGAGAATTTACTTCATTCTGTCCATCACTAATCACTATCCAAATATAAATCTCCTGTAGGTAGCAATGTTTTTGTTTTAAAATAAAACCCAAGCCCAATCAGTCCAGATTTTTTCACCCTTCACTAATCTGATTTTACTTTCTAATTCTCCCAGTGTGTGTGTGTGTGCGAGAGAGAGAGAGAGACATTTTGATATTTTAAATGAAGAAATGCAACTCTCTCCAACATACATATTAAGCTTGATCCTGGCTGGATTTAAATATTACACACATTAGAAAATAGACCTGACTTACCTGCACAGTTGCCAACTTTCATGTGGTAAATATGCACTCTGACTTTCACAATAAGCCAAAAAACAAGCTAATCCCATTTCAAAACAAGGCCAAAACAAGCCTAGGAACCCCAACACTCTGTGACTAGATCCCCCTGGCCTGGGACTGTGGTAGGTCCACTGTGCACCTCAGACTCTCCCACTTGCCTCTGCTTGCCAAGAGCCAATTAAAAAAAAAAAGAAGCAACAAGCCAAATTACTACAGGCCAAAAATTAGCCAACAAGCAACTCACAAGCCATTTAAGCCAAAAATAAGCCCAATTTCTGCATTTTTTTTTTTTTTTGCGAGTTTGGCATGTCTGCTTACCTGCCCATCACAGATTATTTTGTCCATTACAATCAGTGGCAGAAATGGGCTAAATCTAGAATTAGCAAAGTTGGTTTGAACAAAATGGGAACTGAATCTGAATGAAGTCTAGTCTTGTTTTTGCAAACTTACCTAATGACATTTTCCAAAACTAAAACACCCCATATCTAACTCCACCTCTAACTCTCAGTAAAATATCTTTGGGAGAACCAGTGTTTTCTTCCAAAGGCTGAACTATCTTTGCCTCTGTGCAGATATTGGTCTCTGCCTTCAGATTTCCTTTCAGTCTCTTCCAAAATTGAAAAGGAGTGAAGCTATTATATTAGAAAGAAACCATATTCTTACTGCCATTCTTTAAGTATTTTAGTTCTAAACAGAGTTCCCTTTTCTTTTTAGAACAGTCTATCCTTTCTTCTACATAGCATCGCTATTCAAAAACGCTGCCTTAGATATTCTGTATTAGAATATTTTAAAAATACGGCTAAAATTATTCTTTCTTTATTGTCTCCTTTTCCCAGAAGACACACCAGAGAATTCTTTCTCCATAGAATATGGGGTATAACATCTGAGATGCCCTTATGTATATCACTATTGCCAAGCACAAGCATTCCAAAATCTCAAGTGAGGTCCCCAAAATCATGAGATTTAAACCTATCCCAATATTTTGGATTTTTCCGATTTCTGAACTTTGAGGTCACAATGTTTTCAAGCTTTCTTCTGCACAATAAAGGCTAGAAATGTACTTTTCCATATGAATCCAGGAGGTGGGGCTTGAGAAAAAACACACACAGATCTCGGAACAGAATTTCAGTGCATATAATTTGGCAGGCACTGAGTCAGAGCCAAATCTTGGCTGAGTTTACTGGAATCAGCTGGTGGACCAGAAAACAACTGTTGTAGCTCCTTGGGGTTGGTTCTAAGCTGGCTCTTGCCCTTATGTATTTTAGAGCACCTAAGAAATGCTTGAAACTGTACCATTTGATTATGGCCCCTAAGGGACCATCCACCAGCTGAGGAGGGCAAATTTTGGCCACAACCCCTCTGCGCTCCCTTCACCAGTGGCTGCAAGAAGGTGGCTTAGACCAGCGATCTTCGAAGTTTTTCCTCTACGGCCCCTTTCCTCGGAGGAAAAACTCGCACGGCCCCTGGGCGGGGGTACGTCCATTGAAATGCCGCCGCAGAAAGCGGAAGCTTCCGCTTTCCGCAGTGGCATTTTGGTGGGACAAAAATAGACCGCCCGGGAGTTTGGTGATCTCCCAGGTGGGATTGGCGGTGGCATTGGGGTCTTGCGCACCCCTGGAGGTGCAGCACCCCACTTTGAAGACCACTGGCTTAGACAATGCGATCCCTCCTCAAGTTCCCTCTGTAACACAGTATTATATGTCAAAACCTGGCCATTCGTGATCGTTTTCTCTTAGTATTTGTTGCATTACAAATATGTTTGCGCTTTCTTTAAGGTTGACTTTTCCAGTTACACATTGCAATGGTTTGTCAGTGGTCTGGCTATGAATCTTCAGATGCAAGAAAGAAGGGCAGTAAGGTAATCCACAGCATGGGTCCATTGCACCCTGGCCAGAATAATAGGCAGGGACAGAAAGAGAAGAGACAACAATAACACAGTTTAACATGCTCTTCTTTTTTGTATGTCATTTTTAATCACTTTCACTTTATAGGGGCAGTCAATACTGAATACTGTTTGCTTATGCAAAATGCTAATATCCACAATAAAATTAGTGCAATTTCTGTTTAATCTGAATGATACAATGTTATTGTTATATAGATCCACATGTGTATACTACAGTGCTGTAAGTCAGAGGTGGATTAAGGGCTCCTTGGGCAAGAAGTGGGAGACCTCTCCCCACCCCTTCCGCCTGCAGTTTCCACCCCATTCACCCCCTGCCCCCACTGCAGCCCCACAACTTTTTGGCTCATTTCTGCCCTCCCCCACCACTGTGGCCCCAAGACTGGAGAAGCTCTGACTCCCCACCAAGGCCTCCTCCTGCCCTGAGGCCATGGCAGGGGGGTGAGAATTCCTCCAGTCCGGGGGCCACAGCTGGGGCTGGGGTACTGGGGCTTTCCCTGGCCCACCCAGCACTTCTGCCAACCCTCTAGGATTGTCCTGGAGTCTCCAGGAATTGAAGATGAATCTTTAATTAAAGATTATGTCGTGATGAAATCTCTGGGAATACGTCCAACCAAACCTGGCAACCCTTGTTGGGGCGCTTGGGTTTCCCTCGCCTGCCCTGTAGTTTCTATGAGGGCTCCAGTTTCTGCTGCCCCATGGCAGATTTTTGCTGGGGTGTCCATTTTTCCTGGGCCCCCAAATTGGCCGAGGCCCTAGGCACAGACCCCACTGGCCCACTGGACAAGCCACCACTGCTGTAAGTCTAATTAGTCATGTGTAAATATTACCATGCTTTCCCACACTTCAGTTTTTCTTTCCTCAGTGCAATTAGCTTTTCCATAGCAGTTGCTGGATCCAACAATTCATGTGCAGCCAGGTGGATGCTACTAACTAAAAGTGAAAAAGAGTGTCAGAGGATTCCTCTGGTACCATTCTTGTCTCATGACCTCAAGATCAGAGGGTTCACCTCCCCTATCAACCAGGCAGGGAGCCAATACCTTGGGCTTTCAGCGCAGTGAATTAACAGGGCAATTCAGCGTGACTGCTGCACTTTTAGTTGCTCTGTTCTTTGAATGATACATTAACATGTCTTCTCTGCCTCTCCCTGGTGGGATACTCAGGTGAGAGTAAATGATCACATGATAATATTTGAAAGAGCAGGCGATGACCCAGGTGATAGGCCCCCAGGCTGTATACGAGCTACTATTGAGCACTTAATGGCTGCTATAATAACACTGTACTAATAACATAATTATTGCAATTCTCTTGTGCCTTCATCCAGATATCCAGGCTCTTTACTAATAAGAAAAAATTAGGTCTCGTAGCTCCCTCTTGAAGTCCCATTTTCTAAATGAGTAAACTAAAGTACAGAGAGGTTAAGTTACTTACTGACGGTCACATGGGAAAACGTGCGGCAGAACTAGCCAAACTTTATGCGAGTGTAGAAGATACATGCCATAGCTTTTATCCACGTATTACTTGTAATACCAGCACTTTGATTACCTATATTGGGGAGGGGGCGTCAGTTCCATCACTACATGATCATCTTATTTTTATTACCTCCTGGTTTAAAACTCCTGGTGAAATGAAAGTTAGTTGCATCCTCCCCTGCCAAAGAAATATACTCCGTGTGCTCCTCCCTCACTAATCCCAGCTCCTCATTCTATCAAGTTCCAAATGTCTGAGGTGCTGTACTTAGGTCAGGTGCTGCTGTGTGTACTGAATTTATTTGTACACTGCTGGGGTATACTAATTTTTTATCGCCTAGGTATATAAAATAAAAGTTTGGCTGTCAGGCTCTGATATTTCACAGTGAAGGCAGTGAGTTTGTGAGGGGAGTCATGCCTCATTCTTGTCACACTGGTGTGACATTTGACTCCACTGAAGTCATTGGAGTGACACTCCCAGGTATAAACTGGTGTCACTGAGAATAAAGGCCTTCAAATCTGTGGCTTCCTGTTTTTCTTTTGGGATCTTTGTCACTCAGTTCAGACTCTCCCTGTAGGAGGTTGTGAGGAAAGATGCTTTGCTGCTGATCACTCCTGCAGGGTGGGAAACAGAACCCCCGGAACTCCTTATATATTCCCATCCTTGCTCAGAACAGGATTGATGGCAAAGAGGGACCTTGATGGGTGTCAGTTTGGGTGGAAGCCCAAATGTCAGCACTAACTATATAGGAAGGGGCAGAAAATGTTTGCAAAAATCATGAATCAGTCACTAATCCAAAATTTCCTTCAGCCATCTGTAACTTTTTGCAATGTTTCGCTACTAGTCTCTCTTCAATATTTTATTCATACTAGTCCAGATCATTTTGAAAAGATGTGTGGGCAGGAAATAGATAATATGCTGTAGTTTCTTTTTGAAAAGACAAATCTTATTTTCTCAAGTGAGCTGAATTCATATAAAGAGACAAACAAGTCACCATTCAAGCTGTAACTAGCCGACACTTCATTGATATGTCAATAACTATCTGAGTAATAGATTGTAAATCAAGTTTTAAAGAATTTCCTTTCCTTGCACAATACTGAACATCAGGCTAAGCCTGTATTCATCTCCCTGCACTTTATTGCTGACATCCACTCATCCGCACTGTAATATTGAACTCAAAATTAAAATGACTCCTTTTACCAGCAGATAGGCCGGTTTTTCAAACTTCTTTATGTTTCACTAGCCAGGCCAGTTCTAGGCATATTCACGTTCAATGGAAAAGTCGATTCTGGAAATTTAGATGAGACGATGCTCTCGGTATCCTACTCTGTAAAGGTCTCATGTCATGCTAACCTCTTACATTTAGTGGGCACATCCATAACTCCCCAGGGTTCCTTTGAAGTAGAACCAATGTGGTTCTGTCATGCAAACAGAGACTGGATAAGTGTGGGAGTCCATAGCTGTGTAAGAGCAGGGCCAGGCAGAAGCAGGCATGAGAAGAGATGAAGGTGGTTTCCTGCCTGGCCTCCTTTGGGAGAGTAGCACAGAAGGACCTGTGGAGATTACTTCAGCTTTTGGGCTCAGATGTGTCATTGGAGTGGCCCTATGCCTGCTCTACGGCAGGGAGGAATCCTCTGAGTATCTTCTATCACCCAGCTCAGTTATTCAGGCTCTGGATTTGACCTTTGATGAATTTCCATGGCACAACATTTTTCAGCATGATATTTGAGGTCAGACTAGGCCAATATACAGGCAATGATGGAGCAATCCCAGCGCATTGCATGAGATGACGTTTCATATTCACATCATTAGAGTTTCTAAAACTTCATGTATTTGTTAACTATGCAAAAGTAAAACTAGCAGCATGGTGGGGAATTTGCCAGCACCTATGTATTTTAAATGAATCCCCCTCAAAACACCTTAGTGTGGCACAGCAGGGTTATATAAAGTAGTACAGTAACTTGAGAAACTAGGTTCCCCATTGTCTTGAGCAATGTCATTATCAAATAGCTGTTCTCCAGAAGCTAAAACATTCAAACAGCAAGTGATTTCTCCTTAGGGCAGTCACGGCTTTGTTTCAGTGGTATATCACAGCTATATTGGATACTCTGTTATTTCATCTCCCTATATTATGCCTGACCTGATAAAAAAAAGTCACCTACAGAAAGCTGTTGGCAACTAAATGTCTATTTAAATATGTAAATTCATATTATTACGTTATAGTTACATGTATGTGCATTGGCAAGCCCAATTATAATCACAAGCAGAGTGGATAGACGTGTGCATGCTGTATCGTTTATGGTAATGTGAATACTTATGCAAACACTTGCTACTGAGACCTAATCAGTATAAGCTTTGGCTAGAAATCTTGCTAGTCTGCCTTCCTTATTAAATGTCCCATTCTTATTAACCCTAGGTTTCAGATGAATGACATCTGTCCCAGGAGTGGATAATGAATGGCCTGCTAATTTTAATTTCCATAAGGAGGCATTTTCCTTCTCAATCCAAAACATAAAGACAACAGTGCATTGAATTAGAGCCCTTCATAGAAAACCATTGCTCTGTAGGTATGTAACACTAGCTTTGCTCCTCTCCTTAAAATTGCTTGTTAGTGTTTGCCCAGAAAGGGAAATCAGACAAAAGAAGCAGATTGTTAGAGAAAATAACTACTATCAGGCCATTCATTATGCACTCGCTGGAAGGACTGCTATTTCTATGCCTAGACATATGTATTTATAAATATTTGTATATGCAGACACACACACACACATATACATATGCACTCTGCATGTTTTTTAATATCGAGTGTGCGTATATATGCTGTTCTCCATAATATATTTATAGCAAACACTTAAAATTTATACTGTGCTAATCTGTTTTAAACAAATATTGAATCCATACATATAGGGTATACACATACGCCATGAAATGTGGAGTTAACAGGTTAGTAACATTGAACAAATAATGACAAGTTGCAGTTATTAATGCTGGCCTATACATTTCCCATCAAACCTTGTCTAAGGAATAAATAAAATAACAACCTTGATTGACCAGACTACTTAAGGGACGTTTAAGTCAGAGCTCTGCCTGATAGCTTTCTTTCTATATCAGATCTGAAAGATCTATTTATCTCATGTTTTGGGAGTAATCTGTTTTCTGTGATGTTCCATTCGCTAGAGACTGTACGTGTAATCACACTTCAATATTTTTGTCAGGCATTTGCTATAATCACTTTGTGCTTGATGCCAAAACACAGAAACCTTTTCCTTATCCTACTTTTATCCAAAGGCAAGAGCAAAGTATTTGTATGAATGCTGTTCTCTGAACAAACCCTATATCTTCACAAGCAAACTGTATTTTGAAATTAGAAATCAAACAGAGTTTAGCTACAGATGAAGTCCTGTGGGGTTCAAAAGCAGTTCCCCGGGGTATTTTTAGCAGGCTCTATTACTGATCTCAAAAACACTAGATTATAGTTTGATTAGATTCAATGCATAAATCTTGCATGGGAAGTATTGGTTTTCATTCAATACTCTCAGTTTACTAAATCACTTTCTGATACAATTTATTTCAGTGATCAGCACTCTTTGGGCAGGTCTACACTACCCGCTGGATCGGCAGGTAGTGATCGATCTATCGGGGATCAATTTATTGCGTCTAGTCTAGACGTGATAAATCGATTCCTGAGTGCTCTCCCCATCGATTCCAGAACTCCACCACCACAAGATGCAGAAGCAGAGTTGACAGGGAAGCATCAGTGGTCGACTTGCTGCTGTGAGGACACCGAGGTAAGTCAACCTAAGATACGTTGACTTCAGAAGTTGCGTATCTTAGGTTAACCCTCTCCCTTCCCAGCATAGACCTGGCCTTTGTCTTCATGCAGATTTCATGCAGGAAATCATAACTGCCTGTAACATGACTGTAACTGGTGTAATGTAATTATTAGCACATGCTACTGTTTCAGAACATATTCTGGTTGTTTCCTCTACCAATGGTAATTTCTTCCTCTGTAGGCACAAAGGAAGATATTGGGCCAAGTCCTGGGTTGCAGTTAGGGCAGGATTAGGTCTGAAAGGTGCCTAAGAGCTGCTTTAAATTGCCCCAGAGGTGTAGAATGCATCATAACTGAAAGCCTCCTTTGTGCACCTCATCCTTAGTGGTGCTGGAATTGTGCAAATCCTTCCATCATTGTTTTCTCTTCTGTCTACTAAGAGATGCTGGTTTCATGAAAGAAACTAAGGGTATGTCTACGTTACTCACCGGATCGGCGGGTAGCGATCGATCCATCGGGGATCGATTTTATTGCGTCTAGGCTACACGTGATAAATCAATCTCTGAGTGCTCTCCCATTGACTCTTGTACTCCACCGCCATGAGAGGTGCAGGCAGAGTCGACAGGGGAGCGGCAGCAGTCAACTCACTGCCGTGAAGACACCGCAGTAAGTGGATCTAAGTACATCGACTTCAGCTACATTATTCTTGTAGCTGAAGTTGCGTAACTTAGATTGATTCCCTCCCCCGCCCCAATGTAGACCAGGGCTGAGAGAGAAGAGGAAGAGGTATCACACTTTGCGGCATCCTTAAAACGGCTTTCTGGGTACTTTAAATTGGATGCTGTGTTACACTGACCTGTGGTCAGCCTAGAAGGTTAGTACTGAAAGGCTTCATTTCTGAGCCAGGTTTTGCATACTAGGAGACTGGAAATTGCTGCAAGGGAGAGCCAGGTGCTCAGGGCATCCACAAAACCATGCAAGATAGGAAAATTTTCAGGAAAAATATTACCTAGAAAGGAATAGATTGTTGAGAAGCAATGGGCTAGAGTAAAGACATGATGGGCACACATGCTCACATTAAGAAGGGACATTTCTTAATGTGTACATGAAGACATAAGATGAAAAAACAGTACCAGTAAAAATTTGGGGTTGGAAGATGAAAACTGGCCTGTAAAGTGAGACAAAAGGGCGTCCCTGCAGCAGGATCAGAAAACACCACAGGACGAGTCTAATGTGGGAGGCAGATTATCCCACATCGGCTACTGTGGGGTTCTTACACCTTCCTCTGAAGCATCTGGTGCTGGCCACTGTTGGAGGCAGCATAGTGGATGATCCAGCCTGCCAGTTCCTGTGCTTGCTAATAACACTGTTTGCTGTAATAGCATCCTCAACTTGCCCAGTTTAGATTGTAGATGCTTTGCATTAAAGTCATAATCATTTGCTTAAAACCCACAAAAGTGAGACGTGCCAGAGCTAAGGCTCCAAATCCACCCCTGGTGTACCCAACCATGTCTGTGCATTGCAGCTCATATGGTTTGAAGTCACTCCCTGTTCTTCGGTCCTCTGCATTTCACCTATGGATTTCAGCCATTGCTCTGATGTTCCTGCCTTTTGCCAATACAAATCATCTTTTCTTTTTTCTTCTTTTAAAAATTCAAGGTGTTCCAGTTTTCAGAGAACAGGTGTTGGCTGGTCTGTTTGACTTTCAAAGGCCTTGAGACTCACGCTCTTCCCAGCCTAGATAAAGCACAGGGAGTAGCAATGTCAAATGTCAGCCTTCCTGTACGATAGCTAACAAATACCCAGGACCAACGGTAGGAACGAGGGGACAGCTCAGCCCCCATGTCCATTCGATCCTTGGCTTGTCAGCCAACGCATCTAACAAAGCTGACAATTAGTGTCATTTGTGATAGGCAATTAGGAACAGGATGTAGAGCAGCCAGTCATTTCACATAGGGCAACAAATAGCCATCAGCTGGTAACCCTTCTTTTTCTTCACTGGTTTCCTTGACTGGAGTCCAACCAGTGGTCTGGAAATGAAAGAGTCTGTGACCCACTCCCAACCCTTTGAGCCAGCCAGTTCTCCCTCAAACATTATTTTATCATAGTTTTAGTGGTCTGATTATGAGATGCCATCAGTATCTCTATAAAAAGGAGGACATACAAGATCATTCTAAATGTCCCATACAGCAGTGTGTCCTTCTGTAAAGTACCACATTGCACTGAAGCAGTGACACCTTTATGCCATTTCAAATATTGTCAATAAAATCTAAATAGTCAGCCTATCAACAACTTATTAAACTAAAATGGTCTATACATGTTTTGCAGAACCCTATTCCTAAGCACCTTAATGCCATCATATGTGATCAATTAAAAGAAGCCATCTGAATTGAAGAGCAATTTACACTTGTAAATGTCTAGAAATGTGTCCTTCCTCTTCTACTGACGTTTCAATACAGCCCCATTTATAGAAGAATGACTATTTGGTTGTAAAGGTCACCTCTGGAATATATGCATATAGGAATTCTGAAACCAATTAGAATGGGATATTAGACATTTTCAGTGCTGAATGTAAATTAATTATTCCATATTGATTTGATGTGCTGGTCATATTTGTTAAAACTTTAATTGAATGGTTCTAACATATAAAACCCATAAAGGAAGGAAGTTACATTTTTGAAATTGCTTTCCAGGTTAGCAGTTTTTTTCTAGAGAAAAACAGAAATATTTTTGAGTCTTTAACGTGAGTCTTTATGTTAATAAATCTCCAAGGAGAGATTTTCCTTTCATTTCCCCTTACAATAGGGATGAAGGCCGTTTGAGATCATGATGGGAATTGATGAAATCCATTGATTGCCATTTAAATGATGCCTTTATAAGCTAAATGTTGCAACATTGTAAAACATTTCTGATAAGAAACTATCATCAAAAACACACATTTCCTTTGGTTGTTAGATATTCTGGGGTAATGAATATCCTTAAACAGCAGCTCACCAATTAGTTAGGATGGTAAATATGGCCTGCTGTTAGGACTTTGAAATAAATGTGAAATTGACAACATTCAGCAGGCTCATTTGAAAAAGGGATGTTACAGTTACTTTGATCTGCAAGCTTCGAGGGTATCTAGCGGGAAGCCATTGCAATGGGTGGGGAAATAGTCAATGATATAAAATAGGTCACTGGCTGGAACCTGCCCAGAGCGGAAGTGGCTGAAAGTTGTTACCATCTGTTCATGTGGACTGAGTTGCTGGCCTCAGTCCAGTTCCTAGTGCATAAATGACTACGGTACAAAAAACCCCAATGTAAGTAATACTAACTGGAAACCTTGCCAACCTTGTCTCAGCAAAGAGGCTAAGGACTGAATGGGCTGTGGACACATTTCACCCTTAAAAGCAGCTAAGATATTGGACAGATGAAACTTGCTTGTGCTGTACCTATTATAGAGAATAATATGAGGCTCCCCCACCCCATGCCAGTACTGTTCATCTGGCTCCATTCACCAGCCAGGAAAATCCACTGTTCAAGAATGTTTTGAGAAATTTGTAGCTTTGTGTCTTAGAAAAGAGAACTACCCGTTACATGCAAGCTTTCGTCGTGGATCTTAAGACTATTTCCTCCCTGGTCTAATGCTGCAAAGTCGGTTAACCTCCCCTGCTCCCTATCCATGCATCTACCAAGGGAATTGCTAGAACTTGTCCCACTCCTGGTTTACACTGGTACACCTCTGCCAGTGGTTACAACGGGGGAAGCACTAATGTGGAGAGGGAGAGATTGAGTACCGGCCCTTTTACCATTGTAGCCTGTGGCCGGCTTACACTCCTGCTTCCTCTGTCACTCCCAGCAGTGCTGAGAAAAGTGCTATAATGTCCTAGCGTAGACAAAGACCGAAGCAAAGAGTGAATATAATCTATGAAGCAGGCATTCGGAAACTGCAAACTTCTTGAAGAGTTATTCTGAGTTTTAAGCCAACATTATTATCAAGTTAGGGAGCTAATAGATCGTATAATGAAATATTTATTAAAGATGTGTGTTCTCATAAAGACATACTCCTTTTCTCCTTCTCAAATCGATGGAAGAAGACTGGGTACAACAATCAGTTCCCTGCTGCATCAGGACATGCAAATTGCTTATCCTCTAGAAGTTAATAGTTCAACTGAAATAATGCAGAGCTCCCCAAGAAAGTAAAATGTAGACAAGCATTGGTTAGTGCCATTCACAGTGCATACAAAGGACTGAGAAGGCCCAGTTTCCGTGCCACTAATTCCCTCTTTTGTCCTCCGTGTTAGCATTAAGCCGAATTTCGTGCTTGCTCCTACTGCTGCCAGTGCTCTGCTCTCCTTCCATCCCATTTCATTTTTCTTTATGTCTTGACAGAGCCAGCAGCTTTTTATCGGTCATCCTCATTTAGAACCGTGCTTTCCCCTTGCTTGAGGAAAGTGTCGGAGAACATCACAAGACTCTTATCAGCACAATAGCATTCGTACGTTTACTAGACTTTGTATCCTTTCAAAAAAAAACAAAACACAAACCCAAACCCACTTGCTCCTTTGATCTTGCTCTGAGACGGGATTTCCACATTACATCAGACTATTAAGAAAACAAAGAACTCTCCCTAACAATTTCTTTTTCTATATTCATGGGTGCAAGCTATTCAGATGCAGAACTCTCCTGTAAGACAAGTGAACAGCATCAAAGATTTCTAATACTATGCTGGCTTTTCTGCCAGAAACATAAACGCCTTTTCTCTCTATACAGATGGTGTCTGCATGTGTATACGGTAAAAGGTTAGTGATTAAACAGAATGTGCAAAATTTATCACACTAGGGTCACCATTAAAAAGATCAGCATTTATCAACAGTGGTAGAGAAGTCAACACTATAATGTTTTAATGCATGGAATGGGGTGCACCTATAGTATCTGATACCACCAGTGGTAAATCAAAATATTTTAAATGGCACTACTGTGTGTGGTTTATATAGAATATTTATGTTTGGTGTGTGTGTGTGTGTTTGTAAGCTTTACCTACTCTCTGATCACTGATGCATTCCAACCCTCTCAGCAGCTTCAAGCAGCCATCAGTTTTTGATAAACCTGCAAGAGAAAGGTTCTTCTCCTGTTTCCCTCAAACTTCTACCTGCCCAAGACCTAGGATGGGCGATATTCAGTCTTGCACCATTGAAACCTTTATACATATAAAAACATCAGCCTTATTGTCTTATTTCTCTGGGTGCCGCAGAGCCATTTGGCCTGGAAAGGCCAGAAGGAACTTTAAAGTCATAACATTTTTAAGTATACAAAATCTCGTTTACATGAGTTGAGAGATTTTTTTTGGTTTCCATTGAGCCTGTGCTATTCAGCTTATGGTAAGGAAGGAACTTTCCATTTCTTTCAACAATTGATTCCTGACCACCTGGGATTTCCTGAAAATACCTGATGGCTGACACTGACCTTAAAATGGATGAGCTCCTCCAGCCAAGTGTTACCAACACAACAATATGGCCATTATTCTTCACTAAATTATTAGCATATGCCACTCATATAACACCTGGGACCTGATCCTCTGACCTTACTCTGGTGGGATTGCGGGATTAGAGTTTGGCCCTCAGCCCCTTAATCTGGAAAAAGGATCCAATCTCCTAAATTCTTCTGGTCGTGGACAGCAGTGGATATAGTGATTAAATGACAGGCTGCTAGTGCAGATTTGTACTTTTGGAGCCAGAGCGTGGGCTGATTTACATCAGTAGAAGATCTTGCCCTTGGTTTCCAGTTTAAGCAGATATTTACCCATGAAAAATCCTGAAAATTATTTTTCACCACATCCAGTCTCCAGCCCTGGTCCCCCAACACAAGCATTGTCTTAATAATTGGGGGGAGGGAGGGAAATAAGCAAATTTCTGTACAATACAGAAATATTTCCAGCATGCAATTTATCGTATAAAAATGCAAAACCATGCTTCCTGCCCCGCTTTTTAATTATGGCAAGGACAGGCCAAAATTGGAAGCTCAAATTAGTATTTATTGACTGCTCACAATGTGAAAGTCTCAAAGTCACTGCTCCAAGGGTCTTCCCGTAAATGTTATGTTGGTCATTCTACTGCTGCACAGCGTGCTGAGCTTCCGAAACTGGGTAGCCAAAACTGTTCTTGCAATACTGGATTTTTGGAGGGGAGCTGCCTCGCTACTCAAATCACCCCAGATAATGAACCCTGCTGCTCTAAGCTTCTGATCCTCCATTCTGAGGTCAGTGGAACTACTAACAGAAGCAACATTCAGCCTATGTATAAGTGCTTGCAGGCTCAGGGCCTTGTTTATGAGGCATTTATTATTTAGGAAGACTGTGATATAGGTTTAGCAAAGCTGCCGTAAGTCAGCTTACTTACTCTAAAAAATTCTTTGGTTGAGCCTGAATCCAAGGTTCCATAGGCTATTTCAGTTTGCTTCGCCAGATCTTCTGCACTTTCTATGGGAGAGACCATCCTTTCCACAGTAAGGAAGGCAGCAAGATTGGCAGTGTAAGAAGAGATGATGATGAGTGTGAAAAACCACCAGACTCCTCCAACAATTCGTCCTGAGAGAGACCTATGGTAAAACAGACAGGGTCAAAATTGTTAATCCATTCTGTGTTTCTCTTCTAGAAGTAAAGCAACATTTTTATTATAGCATCTGCAACAGGGCTTGTAAAGTTTGCATGCATAACCCTTTTGGGGTAAAAAAAATCCATATTTGTAGATTTTTCTTGTGCACATAAAATGGATGATTGTAAGCAAATTCCTCACATTCTTACCCAGACATTTACTTAGGAGAATTGTCACTGAGTGAGAACTGAGTTCAGCGCTCAAGAATTGTCTCTAAGGCCCTGAACCTGCCAAGACTTACACTAGGATTTTGATGGGATGACTTAATTTTACACACTTGAGCACAGACATAAGTCCTGGCAGATCTGAGACTAAGCGCCGGCGTGTCTATGTATCTGCACAAGTGGGGACAAGTACAAATTGTGTAGTCCCAGGTTAAAACACTTTCTTGAAATTTTGGCATTGGATTAATTTTCAGTGAGGCCTGAAGTTGACAGAGAAAAGTTTCAGCAATAAAGCCAAGGATGATCCCCCTAATGCGTTAAGGCTCCCTTTGTGCACTTCTTGCTTGGTCCTTGCAAAACCTAGTTATGAGTTTTGTCCTGAAAAAGGAATGTGTAAGGTGAGGTGCAGAGTGTTCCAAAAGTTAACCGGACGTGTAGTGCGTAATTATTGTGTAAAATACACAGGTGTAACATGGTAATTTGTTATTTATTTATAAGGAAAAAATGATGCAGTTATTACTGCCTGGCATATCCTAGGTATGCATTTTAAAGAAGCTAGAACCTGAAGCAGGCACTTCAGTTCCAGAAGTCAGGCAGGATAAGTAGATTAAGGAAGGTGTCCGTGGGGATTGGAGGGGCCAGGAATAGGTCAATAGCAGGTGGCCAATGGAGGCAGAAGATAGTGAACACAAGAACCCTCCCACTCCCCTACCTCCCTACTCATTCTGCAGCAGATCAGTGCTAGGTAGTGGGCAGAAAAGTGCCATCTAGTGCTCTATACTATTTGATTACATGCAAGACCTGGAGCTAAATAATCTCCTCACTGAGGCCTGCACAAAGGGAGTGACTCCAAGGGAGAAGTTTGAGGTCTGCTCATGGCATGGCTCAGTGGGAATTAAGGGAGTCTGAACCCTACACATTAGAATGAGGAAACACTCTGGCATATTTTATGTTAATTAAAATTTGCATGTCTAAAACCCACTGTTCCAAATGATGCATGTTACTATTTAATAATCTGGGTCTGCCACAGTCCCATCTCAGCCCACACCGCCAAAGCAGCACAGGAGTTAGGTGAAAAATCTAATCACTGCCTGGTTTTTCTCTTAGCTTTTTTAAAAATGCAAAAGAAATAAAATAATTGTTAAGATAAAAGGCCAGTCCTCAGCTGGTGTAACAGAGTGTAGCTCCGTTGTAGACAAGAGATCTTAACTGAGCGTAAGGTTGTAAATGCTTGTCTGGGACCCAGTCCTGTACTCCTTCCTCAAGCAAAACCCCAATTTTAGGGCATGGGCCCACAAGGTACTGAGCACTCTGGTGTCAATCCAGCAATGCATGTAAGCGTGTGAGTAGTTTCACTGAAGTCAATGAGATTATGTGCATACATCAAGGCAAGCACCGGCTGATCAATGACATTGTGATCACTAACATTGCAGAAGATTGGTCCAAAATTATCTATTCAACTACTTGTTGTTCGAGTGCTTTGATTTCAATGGAAGTGGAATCAGGTCCCATGGATCTTCATTCTATAGCCCAAAATTTATAACAAATTCACTGGAAATGGCTGAAAAATAGGGCCTCATTTGGCACACTTGCAGTATATTTTACCTTAGAAATAGCACACTTACCACCCATTGAGGAATTAGTCATTGATATGTTTGATTAATAATGCACAATACAGGGTTTGTGGCTAACCTCTATCAAATCTGTATCTCTTCCACTTTGAAAATGATCCTCGGTTTTATGTGGAATAGGGGAAATGAGGAACTTTACGTACACTGGTAACCATAATTCTAGCATTTCCTAACTTGAGTTCTTGATTTCACAAACTTAATAATGTTCTTTTTTTGGGGGGGGGGGGGGGTTATTTATGTGTTCAGAAATGTCAGGTGTACATTTACACTTAAGGATTCTTTCTTCTCTGTATTATAAACAAGGAAAAGTGTCTATTTTGATTAGAAGGAGAGTAGGATGGAAGAATCAAAACCAAGCCCCCGATACAACCTAAAGTTTTCATATTTTTTAAAAACATGACATATGAAAATCCCTAAGAACATATTTTTTTTAATGATTTGGACCCTACCATATATAATTTTATACATGTAATTGCTAATGGTTATTTACGTGGTGTATGCAAGAAAAAGTGTCAGTAGACACCAGTCTTTTTCAGTGATAAAGAAATAGACAATTTCAGTAGTCAGGGTTATAGCAGACAGATCATTCTTGCCCTTGATGCAGAGAAAATGAGAAATTCTTACCTGATTATTGGGTTCCTTCAAGCCCCTGTGTACCACCCCCAGGCAGTGGGTACAAGTTCGCCTACCAACAGATGGACATGAGAAAAAGGCAATATTTTTGTGCCATAACCATACCCCTACCCCTAAAGGTGGAGGGCTGGCTGGCCTTGCTCACTGAGGGGATTCCCGAGTAATAAAAAAATCTATTCAATTCCAAGAAAAGCCAGCATCAAAATACACATTCATAAAAATACTGTCAAAACAACAGAAGCAGAGTGGGAAATCTGGGCTGGGTTAGAGGAACATGGAGAAATCACATTAACAGGTATGAAGCTGGAATTTTCCAGTATATCTGTAGCCCACGGAACATCAAAAGCAAAAGCAAATCCCACGCAAGAACAGCCCTAGGCTGGTATCCAAAGATATTGTGAAACTGATGGATTCTAGCACACATCACCCACTGCCTGCAGTCAGTATCTGCAGAAGCCACTGCATCAAGTCTGTAATGATGTGAAAGAGTATGTAAGGCTGTTCACGTAGCCACATTGCTCAGCTCTAGAAGGGAAGTATTGTCTCTTTATCCAGGAGGATAAGATGGCTTTCCAGGCATGAGCTATGACAGAAACCTTCAGTGTTTTGGACGGCATAAGCTTTCTTAATGCAGTCTCACACTCAATAAGAGACACAAGGCATAGAGGCTGTCAAGTTTTCCTGGGGGCCTCTCAAAAGGATAAATAGGTGACTTGACTTACTAAATTCCAGTTCTCCTGTAGCGTCCATAAGAAAAGCTCTTTGCAATAAGTGCATGAGGAGTCTTTTTTTTCTCCTTTCAGGTACCTACACAGAATTAGGAGAGGTGGGGAACAGACTTGACCACTATCTCATTCTGATAACATGAGCAGTGAAAAAGCTTGAAGCTCCTGCCCCTGTCTGCCCAAACAGAAGCCCACTAAAAAGCAGCTTTAAAGATTAGTTACGTCTGTGTCAAGCCAATGTAATAGAGCAGTCCAAGGAATTTCACTAAGATGTTCCTCAGAGAAATAAAGTGAGCACCTGTGAGGGCGTTAGCAATAGGAGGATACCCTGCATGGCTCAGGGAGGGCAGACCTTTGAGTTCAATTTATAAGCTGCCAAAATAAATAAAAATATCTCTGCACTTCCACTGAGGAAGCCCTGGGTTGAACACTACCCAAAAGGAAGTTGGGACTACTCAGAACCAGGTTGAAAAGAACTGACCTGGTACCTTTGACAAGAAAGTGCAACAAATGCAAAATGAGCCTGCTGCAGGAAATGTTACTGATATTTCTCTAGTGACTCCAGGTTTGGGCTATCAGTCAGAAAGGCAAGCAGTACAGGAACAGTGAAACCACAGAGCCATAGGATGTTATAATAATTTATACAGCTCTGTACACACCCAGAAAGGTAAGTGGTTCTTGTCCTAAAGCTCTTATAATGATAAAAAACAAGAAACACACACAAGATAAAATACCTGATGACAATTCCGGGGCTGGAGAGTCTGGGCATTGAGATAGAGATGAGATGAAGGGAGGAGAGATTGCTCAAAAAGATGGTATTTCCTGTAGGAAATGAAGTGTAAGAGATGGTTCTTGGAGGATGAGGAGCAGGTCAGTTCTCTGATCTATTTCTGTTCACTCCAACAGCTGAGCTTATTTCAGAAAAAGCTGGATGGAACCCCAGAGCTGTTTCCCCCAGAGTGCTCCAGAAAGCACACAGAGAAAAATTAAACACCCACCACTCTGAAAAAACCTACATTAAAGTAGTTACAAGTGGTGATTTGGACAGAATAGCCAGCCTCTTTCATAGGGAAAATAACATCACAGGACTTTCCCCTCCCACATCCATCTGCTGATATGCAGGCTCCTTATACTCACTGCATGGGCTGGTGTAGAAGGCTGAGGGAAAATACAGTTAGCATGTAAACTGAATTTAAATCAGGCTGATAATAGAATACTTATAATTTTAGTTGAGCTATCACATAACTTATTGGGTATTACACAGATAACAATTACAGAGAAAAGTATTACAACTTAAAACACCTACAACCACCATTGTAGAGAGGTCACACCTGTACAAGGTACACAGCATTGCTGTTTAAAAAGATCCTGTTTAAAAGAAAAAAATCAGGCAACTTTTGATGTTTTATAAAATGCACATTTCCTCAGTGAGTCGGCAAACTGTACACCATTCATTTTAAATGATTTTTTTGGTATTAACTAATTAATACTGAGCTTGATGCAAAGACATGGCAATTGAACAACAGCATTATCAATATAGGGTTTTCAAGAGGTGCTTTGAAAGGGAAGTAAACAGAAAGTGAACATACCTTGAGAGGGAATTTGAAAGGAAGCATGGAGTTAAATGAGAGCAAATTAGCAACAAGAGAAAAACACAACATTATTATGTAAAAGTTGCATTCACTTTGCAGAAACACATTCTTATCTGTTAATCATGTGTGCCTGAATTTTTCCTCTACTCTTGAACACAAAAATGTGTATTATTTCCTACAAAAATTTGGCTTTGCAGACACCATTTTTTAATTGGCCTCTTCTCACCAATAAAAGATTAATAAAATATAAGAACTAGCAAGGCTGACTGGAAAACACTGACTACTTTAGGGCAAAATCTGAATCTCTAAAGCCGTTTTTTCTTTCAAGGATACATGCAATCTGCTGTACGTTAAACTGTGAGCCAAATTCTGCCCTTACATTACTAGCAAGCTCACTGAGTGATAGAGCTCCATGAGATATATGTTTGCACAAGGCTGGACCACATGACCCAAACCCCAGCTAATGAAAGATTACAATAACAGCATTTCCAGTTCTGACTCCCATTCTTCCACCACAGGAATGCCATGGGAGTTACATGCCTAAGTCCTTTTGAAAATCCTACTATAAGTAACTCCCAACGCCTTTAGGAGGAGGCACTTGGTTCTAACAGTGGAAGAAAGAGGTCCTTGGAACTCGACAGCCTTAATCTACCAGACTCATCCAATACTTTTTAATAAAAGACTTTGCTTTTCCAGCAGCAATTGCTTACTCTGTCCCCTTACTTCTGTACGAATACAGAGCAGAATGAAAAGAAACTGACTTGTAGAACCTGCAAGGAAACGATTTTGCTCAAAACGAGATATGAATTTGACTGTGCTTTGTATGGCTTTTCGTTTGCTGTGTAGATTCTCCATTTAAAGAAAGCTAGATAATCTATGTCTGAACCACTACAAGTGGATTCTCAGTACTTTAGCTCACTATGCTGACAACACAGTAGTCTTTGATAGCAGAACGAAACAGCTGGAACAAATGTTGATTCCATAGAGGGATGTACTAAACACAGCAAGTAGCTGTTATCTGATTCAGGTTAGACAAATCCTATTAAACACAGAGATTAGAGTATAGGGATATATCCTCTGGAATATCCATAGAGAATACTCACCCATCATAGATCTAACTAGCCAAGAGATAGCACAGTTATTCCACACAAAAGTGGCTGAAAGAGCCTTTTTCAGGAAGCACAAATGTGATCTCTCCAGAATGCTCATCGGCATCTTTCTAAAAGCGCTGTACATTCGCACACAAGAAATTTATTCAGGCAAACTCACAATGGAAGAATGAATCCCTTTTAATGCCAATAAAATTTTATGAAACATTCAATATAATCAATGTGCTATGAATGATGTTTCTTCCTGACAAAGGTATGGATTCAAAATGGAATGCTTAGGAATAGTCCTTTTCTATGGAAAATAAACTAGACATTAAATAAGCTCAGTGCTCAAAGTAACAGAGTTTCTGGAACTTAAAACATTTTACATGTTTTCGTAAAAACTCATTTAACTGTCTGGCCCGCTGTTATCATTAAAGATAACAAAACAACTGAACGATGGCGTCAATGGATGTTTCATGTATTAATATTGAGTCAGAAGTTATGGCTGGATATATTTACTGCCATCTCTGTCTCCTTGGTATTTCTAAATCACCTATAATTGTGGTATTGACAAAGATAGAATATATTCAGTTCATTATGCGAAATATACGAGGCTGAACAGGTCAAAGAGTCACATGAGAGCTTAACAAAACCAAAAACCCCTATGCACTTCTATTTACTGTCAATAAACATGTTTAGTGGAAACAACATAATGCCTGCAGCTTTCCATGTGATGCCCCAGTGCTTATTTCCCGGTCCTTTAAATTGGGCAAACACATGGTCAACAGCAATTTAAATGCTACCACTGCTATCAAAGCAAGCAAAGGGGCATAGTTTTGGTACATATTTTGGGACTAAACCACAAACACAGTCCATAAATTCAAGGAACAGGCTAAAAGCTATAGATATACAATCAGGTAGCACATTGGAACACTTATTTAACAAATCCCTTGCTAACATTAATGCGTGCACATATTTAGGAAAATGTGTTGTGCACATAATTTTTAAAAACATGTAATCAACTTCTCTTTCTTCACTGCTAAACTATACAAATTGCTAGCTTTCAAATATAACACAGCTAGTTCGACACTTCTTACATGTCCTAAATCCCGAATGAAATTAATAGGAGATTTGGGTGTGAAAGGAATGCAGGGTCAGGATTAACTGTAGATTATAAGTGATGAAATCCTGGTCCTTTTAAATCAATCAATGGAACTTTTGCCCTTGCCTTCAATAGGGCTAGGATTACACCCAAGATTCCTCTTTTTATACAGACTATGAAAGTCTGGTAATTTGTCAAAGACTTAGGTATTGTCTGCACATTGAGAGGGCACAGAAAGCATTTGGTTTCTCTATTTGTTTTGAAAATGAGTGCTTATTGAGAAATCATTTGGTTCTCTAAGTATTAAATATACGTTCACAACTTTGTTAAAGAGCAAAGGGCATATTGTTCGTTCTAAATGAATCTTTTTTATTAATAATTATGGTAGCTATATACTGACTTAAAATATTATTATACAAACCAGTTAAGATCCATTCCTATAAAGCTATGTTGATTTAGTGCTTGTCATAGACGTCACCAATATATTTAATGATGTATGCATAGAAACATTTTTACTATGTTATTTAAAAAATATTTTGAAGTATGCATTGTTGACAACTTGAGCACTCTCTAGTGCTTTGTAAATTTTTCTTTAAAAAGCAATAAAATCCTACTTAATATCAATATTGTGCATTAAAATATAGCTAACATCAAAACTGTTTTCCTAACGGTTTATTCAGAAAGACTATTTGCATAAAAAAAGTAATTTTAAGAAAACCAGCAACACTTATTAGAAGGCCACATGGACTATAAACACAAGGAGATCAGACAAGACTAGATTTACATAATGATGCAAATACAGTACAATACATAACTCTTGGAGATGTACATATGGAGAAATGACTATATGAATGTGATAGTAAACAAATTAGTAATGGATGAATGGAAGATGCAATGGAAACAAACAGAAAACTAAAGCTCAAAGGAAAATTAAAAGGTCAGCATAAGCTTAGACTGGCATGGAGGTGTTTTAAAGTGCTGTTGCATGTTGTTTTTGAAGCAGTTCTTATTTTGCAAAGCAAAATAAATATGTTATATGCACCAAGCAGATGACCGTAAAATGAGATATGCAGCAAAAACACGGTAGCCCTCCAAGCATTGCTGAAAATGTAAAACCCTATGCATTTTACAGTCTCAACATGGTGTATATAAGTTTTTGCAGAAATGCATGAATGGCATTAAAGGCAATGCCACTCACACACTTACTAGGTGAATAAGCATAGTGGCTTGATGATGAAGCTTAGCATTGGATGGAATGTTAAACAAAAAATTTGGAATTGAAAAAATTGAGAAAGTAACATATATGCACCATGGCATCAGCATATGACCATAAAATGCAAGAAGGTGATGGAGTGATATGGAACAAACCTTGGAGAAATATCGCATCCTTGCTGCATAAAGGCACCCAGGGAAAACCAAAGGCTGTTAAATATTCCAAACTCATTTGGAGGGTCGGGAGGGTTCTGGGGGTCACGCGGTTCTTCATTGTTGTCTTCCAAATGCCATTCATAAGGACTGAATCTGCTGACTAGGAAAAGAACTACGCTGACTCCAATGTAAGCAAAGACTATACACATCCAAATTTCATAAGCCAAAGGATCCAGAAAGGAAAATACGCCAGGTTTAGATTTCTGAGGCTTCTTGATCATGATGGAGATACCCAGACTCATAAAAGGTTTTGAAAAGTCTATAACTTCTTCTCGTACCAGCGTTATGGTGAGTGGAGCAACAGCTATGTCTGCTCTCTGAAAAGAGAGAACATATGGGAGTTAGTTACAAAACAGTCACCACATATTACAATCTACAGTCTCAAACAAAATAATTAAATGATAAAGCCAATAAAAAAACTACAAGAATCATTAGGTTAAAATGTCATTGCAAATTGCATGTGCTTTGGAATAATTAAAATGATTTAAGAACATTAGATTATTGATAAAGTTAATTATAATGAAAAATTATGCATAACTCTACATGAGGGGCACAATGAAGAAGAGGCGTGTAACCTAGCTACATATGTTTTCCTACTAATATGGATACAGAAAGTGAGCTGTCCAATTAAATAATTCTCTACTTCCTGAATATGAAGAGTTTTACTATAATCTTCACATTGAATTTTGCTTTATCCAGTAGCCATAAACTCTCATTAAAGCTGTCATAAAGCCAAAATCTGTCATTCAACAGCGTTATGCTGGGGATTGAAATCACATATGGATTATTTTGCAGATAGGCCTTTAACATCCATTTTAATTCCTTAACAAGGCATTTGTTATTTTTTTTCCTAAATTCTAGGAAGGGATAATAATAACACCTGGAAATATCAGAACTAGCTGAAAATGTTTGTTATTATATTGCTCTTACATATACTCTAGAAGCCTTATGACACGACAAGGGTTTTCCCTCTGTTGCTTTTGTTGTTTACCAGTGATAATCTGTGTCTGGAACCTGCTTTTGAGGACATAATGGACAAATTCTATGGTTCTCTATGGTTTGAGTTTCTCCCTCTCGCGCTCTTTTGTTTTTATTTTAGCAAGATCAGCTCAGACTGATTTGCTGAGATTTTCAACAGAGCTAATGAAAGTAGGCACCCAGCTCCCACTGAATTATAGCAAAATATTTGGAAACATTGTGGTGGGATATGAGACAGTGAATTTCCCACTTAGCTGAGACAACATTATTTAGCACAGTTGAAATTTTCTCTGTAAAATCAAGAAGGACAATCAAATGGCTACTATAAGGATGAAGCGCCCAGAAAAAATGAGCAATTTTTATATATACCCAAACCATAATCTCATCATTTTCAACTCTTAGGCTTGTCTTCACTACTGGGGTAAATCGACCTAAATTATGCTACTCCAGCTACATGAATAATGTAGCTGGACTTGACATAGCTTAGGTCATCTTACCCTGGTATCTTCACTGCACTGCATTGATGGGAGACGCTCTCTGGTTGACTTCCCTTACTCTTCTCAGGAAGCTGGAGTACTGGTGTCAGCTAGAGAATGATGTGCTGGCGATTTAGCGGGTGGTCACTAGACCCATTAAATCGATCCCTGCTGCAGCAGCATCAATCTTCCCGGTAGTGAATATATGAGCCCTATGGACTATAATTGCAGAAGAGCTCTCTTCCTCTGGTTTTTCTGCAGAAGGGAGTGTTTCTGGTGATACACTGCATTTACATTGCATTGGCACTATGGAATAGTCCCATGCTAATTAAACAGGTCAGTCAGTGCATATGTAATAAATAGCTTGTATCGTTTGGGAAGATTGCAATGTTAGTGTGTTTCAAATACATCATGGCTCTTCAATCTAACTGTCGGGGAGAGGTGGGGGGGAGGCTGTGGTAGGGTTGCCAACTTTCTACTCACACAAAACTGAACACCCTTGCCCAGCCCCACACACTCCTCATAGGCTCCTGCCCATCCCCTTCTCTGAGGCCCCACCCCTTCATGCCACCGCCCCCACCCCGTTGCTCGCTCTCCCTCACTCACTCAAGTTCACTGGTCTGGGGCAGGGGGTTAGGTGCAGGGGTGTGTGTGTGAGAGCTCTGGCTGGGGGGTGCGAGGTGGTGGTACGGGGCCGGGGATGAGGGTTTTGGGGTGCAGGAGAGGGCTCCGGGCTGGGGGGTTTGAAGAGCGGGAGGGACCTCTGGCCTGGGGCACGGGGTGGGGCAGGGGTGTGTGTACATCAGGAGTGCAGCCTCCAGGTGGCGCTTATCTCAGGCACCCAGAGCCCCCTGTACACACAGGAGCCAGAGGGGGGATATGTCACTGCCTCCGAGAGCTGCATGGAACCACGGCAGGTAGGGAGCCTGTTTTAGCCCCACTGTGCCACTGACCAGCCGTTTAATGTCCCAGGCTGTGGTGCTGACCAGAGCCACCAGGGTCCCTTTTCAACTGGGCATTCCGGTAAAGAACTGGACACCTGGCAGCCGTAGGCTGTGTGTGTCTAAATCTACCCAATAGCTGTCTCCATCTTTGGCTGATTACTTTTCTTTTATGATCTAGAAACATGGGAAGTCTCATGGTATTTCCCCATTTACTTTCTCACATTTGGTTGTAATAAGAATGTAGCAAGTAGTACTCAACATGTATCTTTTCTCATAGTACCTTATGAAGCTTGCCTGAGGGCTATTGATGAGGCTGGTTTGGTGCAGGTAACCAATGGGGCTACATCACCACCTCTGGTCTTATACAAATCAGGGCTCAATTCTACTCCACTGACTTCAGTAAGCATAGAATCCAGTACTGAGGGATATGACAACACTGGGGATTTTTAATCAGCCTTACACAACATTTTTCTACCACTCAATGGAGGTGAATTGGGTCAATTTGGGCAGATTTAGCGGAAAAGCTTACGGGGGAAGCTAGCATGCTCTAACTATTATAGTTTCACAAGTTTTTGCCTTAAGCGAAAGTGCATGATGGCATTCTCCCTCTTTCACTGTACTGTAACCTTCACGAAGTAATAATACTGCAGAGAATTGAGGAAAGTTTTGCAATGCAAAAGTATTCACTTTCTCCATAGAAAATGCAAGATCCACAGCTGGTGTTAGTCAGAGTAGCTCCACTGAAGGAAATGAACCTTTGCCAGTTTTCACCTGCTGAGCGTCTGGCCCAAAGTGTCTAAATAAAAATAATCTGTTTCTCTTTGCCTGATGTTTGTTACCTATGCAATGCAATTTACCCTAGCTTACAAAAGCAGCTACACCTACGCCATATGTTTGAGTTACTTTTCATAATGCCGCTAACTGTCTCAGTTGGATTCCTCCATAACTAATACACCAGAAGGGTTTAGTCTACAGAATTCCAACTAACAATCTGAAATGCTCCTTTGAAGTGTATTTGCAGTTAAGGAGGGCACCAAAAAGCTTTTCTGAACCCATTTAAAGCAATTTTTAAAAAATATGTGACCTTTAAGCTTGTGCCCTAATTTTTTTGCTGCTTTAAATGTCAAATGATTGAGTTATGGGATTAACAATCATATATGCCCCTGGTGTAAAACTATTGACTTCTGAGGAGTTACAGCAGGGTTCAGTTTAACCTAATGTTTAGGCTGTGTGTGTAAATATCAGAAACTGATATTTAACTACCGCAGCACTGTGTATAAGTAGAACATGAGTAGAAAGGAGATTTTAATTTTAAAACAAAGAGAATACCCATGCTGTATTGGTCATGTCGCTTAACTGAGGAGGAAAAAAATCACTATGGAAGGGGCAATCTAATGTAAGCAAAACAGATAGGTAATATTTATATACAAAAAGCTGCAATTATTTCAGCATGTCATACTTTTGCAAACTGAGCTTGCAAAATTCAGTGGGACTACTCACGAGTGTGTGCAGGACTGCACAGTGCTGTTTGTTTCTATTTTTCTAAACCCATTACTAACTACTAAATGCTGAAGTGCTTTCAAAAAGAGCCTGAAATGAAATAATAATATGGGTCCCATTTGTGAACAGTTTATTCACATTGAATAGTGTCTTACTCTACAACTGGTCTCACTGACTTTAATTAGACCATATGTGGAGTAAGGCAGTATTCAACAAGACTATCAGAATCTGTCCCAATATAAAATAGTACAGGATTACATTTTTAAAAAGCACCCAGTTGAATTAGGAACTTAAGTCTCATGTTCAAAAATGACCTAGTAGCACTCAATAGCCTCAAGCTAATAGCATGCCTAAATCACTTTTGAAAATGGGACTTAGACTCTGAAATCTCAGACGTTGAGGTGTTTTTGAAAATTTTGCCTCTAAATCTTTGTATTCTGAAGCATCTCAATACACTTAATCTGAACTATGAATGACATACAAGGTCACTTCTTCATTAACCACCTCTGGAAGGAACTGTAGTAATTAATAACTACTGCACATCCATTTAGGACAGGAAATCAAGAATTATGTAGGCAGAATACCTTTGAGAGAATTTCTCTGACTGGATTTTGGCCAGGATTCCATCCTTATTTTTACAATTGCCATGGAATTTTTAATAACCACAAGTGGTCAGGACGTTTGTTTCACACTATATCTGAAAGGCAGCAGCTGGGGCAGAAGCTAAGTGCAAACTCATACAAAGAGAAGAGTGACACATACTGAATTGCCAAAACCATGAGTTGTGCTGAGGCATCGAATGGGAAAGGACTGATGAATATAGCAACCTCTGGTTCTGGCTGTGAGCACTATTCTCAACCTCCGAGATCTGCCCATGATAGGACAAGGCAATATCATTCCTCTAGCAGAAAGACCTCTATGGCCTGTTGCAGGTCAGACACTGATGTTTTTGAAAGGGTAGCAAGGACCTCCATTTAGATGAGTTATTCTGAGCGTCTATGTATCTTTCACAGTTCCCGAAGACTATGTGGGAACCGTTTTCTACAAGGTTTCTGTGTATAGCTAGATCTCTCTGTGTTATGAGGCACGGATTGCTCTGATTGTGCCCCTTGGCAGATAACTACGAAATCGATAGTAATTAAACACATTTGCAGGATTTCTCCTTATTCTTCTTGAATGCGCTGGTTTTCAAGAAAACAGACCCAGTCATTTCAATCAGACTTGCTGCCCTACTAAAAGAAAATGGGATTTATAAGAGGGTAGCCCTTAGAGCTTATAGAATTCAGGGCGGCAAATAAAAATGGTTCCTAAATTATATTCAGAGTTAACATGCAACACATTGCTGCTATGTTAATATGAGTCATCCAGAGGCACATTTCCTCTGTGATACAGCTGATAGGAGGTGTAGCCAGAAATGTTAAGCCAATTAACATTGAAGTTGACAGCAAAACTCTCACGGGATTTAATGGGAGTAAGATTGGACCTTTTACCATTAATAAACTAACTAATTGTACATTTTTTTTTACAATGAAAAAGCAACATTTTAGTCCACTTACAATGTACAGCACATACAGGAAACTTTTACAGTATTCTTCTCTATCTAACCTCAATAATTGTGCTGCATGGGTGACATTCACCCCTGTGAAGAGGGCTAACTCTTTTGAGCTCTGTGTTGAGAACTTACAATAGAATATTGGACCTGTCTTGGCTCTCTGCACAGGGTAGATTTGATCCTGTGTGCACTGGCTAAAGATTGTCAGTTTTCAGAGATGGCTACATTTTCATAGTTGGTGACATGACACCGGAATATATAGGGTGTGATCTTATAGCCTGGAGACTTCAATGGTTTTCCATCTTTGGGACAGTTGCAGAAGGTATTTTTTCCTCAGTTAGGGGATAAGACCATAATTCGCAATCAGTCTGGAAAGTCTGTTGAGGTCTTTGGAATGTTAGAATGACCTGTGTTAATGTTTTTCTTTTTAGAAGAGTTAATTTACAGCATTTGATTCTACAACTCTGCAACAGAAAAACTATGGTATTTTCTAAAATGATAAAATAAACATCCATTGTATTTTGTCCTTTTAGTTATATGCAGAAAGCACAATATATTTAATCTACCACCGATGATATAAAAAACAGCTAATGGCCAAAGTGTGCTGTAACACCACTGTAAGTGTAAAAACTGTTCAGTTTAATGGAAAATCTTTGCAGTGACTAGAATGGGGTGAAAAATGTCTGATAAGTTGTGCTGGAAAGAGGCATAGATAATGTAGTTGAGTGGGGGGTTGTGGGGGAGAGCAAGGCAGAAAAGATACCTGAAAGCTCCTAAATGCAAGCACAGCTAATTGCAGTGTCTGCAAGTGAAAGAACTAGGCTTTTTTAATGATAAAAACTTAAACCTTTTGATTAATGTATGCCCTATTTATTTTAGAAAGCCCACTTAGCATTATACAAGGTTACTTATGATCTTCTGTCTCATTTTAAACACTCTGTAATGATCAACATTGATATTATTTAATGAGTCAATGAAGTTTCATTAGTAAAGCATCATTTCAAAGGACTAAAAAAAAAATCCAATCTTCAAGAAATTTAATTTAATTTATCAGTAACTAACATGGTGCACACCATTATACACAGATTTTGGTTTCCAGCTGTGCAAAAACTATCTTCTTCCAATGAAAAATGCTTGAGCAGAAGTTGTGAATGGAAGTTAATAGGGAAGGTTAATAAGAGCTGATTAAGAGCTGTGCCACAAAAGAAGTGAATATTGCCTTTATTTAAATCTCATTGCAATGTCCATGACTTTCAGCCAGCCTGTCATTTATTGATTGTACCAGAGAGGGGTTTTCTTTGGAAGTTTAATAAGCAGAAATGGGAAAAAAAAGAAGCCTGGAAAACTAGTCACAGTTAGGTACTGTAAATACCTGCCAATGCCTGAGTTTGATTAAACAACCAAAGGCTTTATACCGCAATAAAGCATCCGAGAGTGCTCTACCTTACTACCCGTCCACACTGGCAAGGCACGTAGAGCGCTCTGACTCCCTGGCTGTAGCACTCCTGGTACTGCACCTTTGCGAGAGGATTAAGAGCTGTTGCGTATTGGGTGAGACGCTGCAGCTCCAGTGTAAACGGGTGGTAACGATACTGCACTCGCAGCGACCTCCAGAAACTGCCCCATAATTCCCTTAACTGAAGTGGCCTCTCTTGTCTTTGTTGTGAACTTGGACGTGGAAATGCCCAGTGAAAGCTCCGTTTCAGGAGTGCTGGTTGCTTATCTGGTCTGAGAAAAAAACGAACAACTCATGTTTGCTGTGCATGAGAGAGGGGGTGGAGGAGAGCGCACACTTTCAGAGTGCCGGCTGCTCGGAGAAAAAAAAACAAACGGCTAATGAATGAGTGAGAGAGAGGTGGGGGCCGGAGGGGAGGGGTCTGAACTTACAAGATAGTGTGGTGACACACTCTCAGCACTCCAAAAACCCACTCTCTCCCCCCACTCACTCCCTGTCACACTCCACCCCCTCCCATTTGAAAAGGGCTTTGCAGCCACTTGAATGCTGGGATAGCTGCCCATAATGCACCGCTCCCAATGCAGCTACTAGTGTTGCAAATATGGCCACGCCAGTGCACTTTCAGCTCTCCGTGTGGACAGACTGGAGCGCTTTCCCTAGCATGCTCTACGAAGGCTGGTTTAACTCAAAGCACTCTACAGCTGCAAGTGTAGCCAAGCCCTAAATCTAAAGTCTATTCCACACACATATTTTATTAAAATAAAACTAAATTGACTTTAAGGGGGATTTTGTCTGAGCAAGGACAGCAGTACTGGGCCCTATAAAGCAGGAGTGGGCAAACGTTTTGGCCTGAGGGCCACACTAGGGTTCAAAATTGTGCGGAGGGCTGGGTAGGGAAGGCTGTGCCTCCCAAACAGCCCCAGCCAGGAGCGCAGGGCCACTAGCACCACTCCCCCGGCCCAAGCTCGCGGGCTGGATAAAAATGGCCAGCGAGCCACATATGGCCCACGGGCTGTAGTTTGCCCACCCATGCTGTAAAGGCTTCTTACTAAAGCCTTTAATATGTGCAAGGACATCTTTTCTGCACACAATTCCTTCCCCCATGTTTGCTCAAGCAAATCAGGTGTGTTTCTAATTAGCGCCTCAAGTGTGCAATCTCTTGGTATATATATAAATGTGTTATTATGAATATATACACTTGCACATTTTCGAAATGCAAGTAAGGAAGCCCTTTGAAAATTTGGCCCATCATGTATATTCTTACAGAGCTGCACATCTTCTCTAGACTTTCATGTAGACTATGTCTGTTGACCTACTCATTTGAGTGGTTCTGCTTCCCTAGAGAGGAACACCCACAACTCATTGCAAAAATCTATATTCTGGTGGCTTGAATTTTACATTTATTTCTTATAGGCCAGTTGTTTATTATGCTTGTAAATTAATGCATGGTTGGTTCTTGTACATAATGATAAGGCTTTGGGGGCACAAGTCAGCTAAACACCCACTACAGGAATGATATGGTTCTGGCACTAATTCACTCAAGAATCTCTCAACACATTTTTAATCCCTTGGTAGGTTAATGGTTAATAACCCACACTGGCTTCAATATTACCCATAGTCACTATGCATGTGACTCACAATACATGTGCTATGAATGTACTGGTGTAACAGGAATCCGTTGCTGGATGATTAACTATAGCAAAGGAACTAGGGAATTTAGCTCATTTGAATATCCCTTTTTGGGGCCTATCTGCATGTTTAGGTGCCTAAGTGCTGAATCATCATGTGATTAACTGTTACTCTGTGCTGTACGTATAAGAGAAAAGATTTATTATGTATCCAGCAGAGTAGAAAATGAATTTTATAATTGTTCAATAAGAATTGATGTAAACTTTGATTGCATTTTAGATGTAAACTTTGATTTCATTTTGCCAGCCACTCTTTTTGAATAACAGAAAGGAATGACTATCTGAGACTGGGATCCTGTTTCCTGTATCCATTTTACAATTAGGACCTATTATAAAGTTTAGTTAGTAAAAAACAAGGTTTTGTAGTGTGTCTATAATAAATAGATTAAAGAACTGTTGAAGCCAGTGTGAATCATTTCAGTGATAAAAGCTTAATTTACAATGTATTCTGCTACCTTTGAAGGTTTTTCTGTGAAAGACTGTGTGAATGAAGAATGCATGCATCAAGAAAAGATAAGGTGTGAAGGCCATTGTTAACCAGATGGTCAAGAAAGGAGGGGTGAAGGGGATTTATCCACACCAGAGAACCAGCAATGCGCATCCATAATTGTGGAAGGGCAAATTGAAGACCCTAAGGTGAAGGCTAGCACCTTGAGTGATTAACTCAATCCAGGACAGGATAACCCTCGGAAGTGTTTTGAAATGTTAACATTAGATGATAATACCAGTCAAGGAGTAAACTGTTACAAAGGGCTTGGTTACACTGGCACTTTATAGCGCTATAAAGCCCCCACGAGCGCTATAACCTCCTCCCTGTCCACACTGGCAAGGCACGTAGAGCGCTATAACTGCGGAGTTATAGCGCTCCTGGTAATCCACCTCCGCATGGGGAATAAGGGCTGTAGCGCAGCTGCTGTAGCGCTACAGCAAGAATGTGGACACTCACTGTGCTACAAGTGATCTCTTGAGATGCCTAGAGCCATTTAAGGCAATTGACCGCTCTTCCCTTTGTTTTGAACTTGGCTGGAGGAATGTGGAAGTACCTCTTTAGAGTTTCTCTCTTAACTCGGCAGATAAGCAATGCAAATGTTTAAGGAGGGAGCCTGTGTGAAAACAAAGCCTGTGAACGGAGGCTCACTGACAGGCTTTCAGAAGAATGGAAGAATCACTGGCTTTCTCCCTCCGCATACACACAATGCGTCCCCCCATAACTCACCCCCCTCGTTTAAAAAGCACGTTGCACCCAGCTGAATGCTGGGATACCTGCCCTAATGCGCTGCTCTTAATGCCTCATTAAGTGCCCCAAATGTGGCCATGCTATACCGCTGGCATGTCTGAGTGTGGACATACAATAGCGCTATACATATTACTGTATAAGGGGACCGCTATAACCAATAGCGCTATAATCTTGTAAGTGTAACCATACTCAAACTGACACAGGAAAATCCATAGACTTCAACAAAGGAAAAGCACTATAAGAATAGGGTGCGTTGCCATGGGATTTTGGGTTCGTCTTGCCACTTCTCCAGGAGCATCGGATCATGACTGATTGAGCCCAGCTTCTCACTCATGCTCAATCTAACTGGCTATTAGATTGACTCAAGCTACAACAGTCTGGTAACTACATCAACTGGCAGGACCGTGTGCATGATGTGTATGTGTGTGACTGAAAAGCATATGCTTACTGTGTATTTTTAATAAACATGGCGTATTTGCCTTCTCTCTTATAAAAGATCCTGTGTGCTTTGTATAGCATAACAGTAGTATTTATTTCAGGATTCATTGGACGGATTGGCAGATGCTCGCTTTTGCACTGACAGTTAATTGTCAAAGGATAGACTATGTAGATGCTCTTACTATCTTATTTACATTAATAGAATAAATATGCTGGCAATTTATTTTGAATATAATTAGTTATTCTGACCCTGGTCTGCAGTAATTGATAGGAAAGTTGTTCTAAAAAAATCATAATAAAATATGATAATGAGACAGTAGTTTTAGAAATAAGTTACCAGTATTGCCAGTTACTTTTGATACATTTTATGGGTAGCCTCCATTATTCACAATATTTTAATTTCTTAGTGGTTCTAGATGTTCATCTGGAAGCAAACTCCCTTCCCCCCCAAAAAAAAACCCATAAGAAAAAACCCCTCACAACCACCTCCCCAAAAGCCAAACATCCAAAAAAAGAAGCAAAGTGAACAAATGTGGGAGGAAGTGTTCCTGAAGAGGGAATGACTCTGGGCTGTGCTATAAACACTTTGCATTTTGTTTACCATTGGCCATGAAGTCTTTATTACAGAAATTAAAGAACAGGTTAAAATCGGTGCAAAAAGTTGACTTTGGAATGACTATATGGGGGATGGGAAGATAGAAAAAAAAGCAACAAATAGAGAAAAGTCAGCGTACGTCTCACCAGGCTCTCCATGCTGGGAGGAGATGGCAGCTCAGTATCTTGGATATCCCAGATTACCAAGCCACCTCTCCTTCTGGAGCAGGTGTTGAGGAGATGAAGGTGCCATCTGCTCACACTTCTTCCTCCACCCGGTCAACTCCAGAGGGTGGTGGGTCAGTTACCTGCCTGGCCCAGGTTACCAAGCCACTATCTGTCCTTTTGGAGAGGGATCTGGGGGCTTCCAGGACTAGCGCACTGACATATGCTTATGCAAGTGTGTGTACATGTGTGAATATTCCACTACATTACCTTCCTTTAACGGGCAGCCTCGCATTTACACTTAGACTAATTTATTACTAACCTAAACATGGCTACCTAGTGTAACGTATTAGCTTTTCTTTTCTTGTACTTGAGTGGTCTAAAATGTAGGTGAACCATCTAGAGCTAGTGCCTCAATGCCTGATCCTTATCGCTCCATGAGTAACCCTGCTGAATTTACACTGCTGAGGCCAGTCAGGCCCCAGGTTTCTAGCCAGCATTCATTTACTTACTTAGATTTAAAATCTACCTAAGGTGCTAGGTGCCCTAAATCATTATTAATAATTGCAGCACTGGATTGAATTTCTCTCTTGATGATGGATGTGGAATAAACAGGGTTCATAAAAATTAGGCCAGATTTAAAAACACAGCCAATATCCCCCTCCTCCCCACCTACTGCAGAATTTGAGGATTTCTAAAATAACTAGCCCAGCTAAACTCTGAGAAATATCACTGAATAATGCTGTTTCATGCATCCCCTTTATTGCTCTTGTTGCATTTGAGCAAAAGAATGCTCCCCATTCAACCAGGCACAAAATAACTGACTTGATTGGGTAAGAACTGTTGATTCCCCTGTGGGACCAGGAAAAACAATGCCATGTAGAAACATCCTTCCTTGCAGGAGAAGGAAAGAGAGGAAGAAAGACTAGATGGTCCCTGCTCTCAGGGGCTGGGAATTCCTCCCCTCAAAAGGCCAGAGAAGATCCCTTCCCACTCCAGGTTTGTGGAGTAGAGAGAGCCGTAGCACATATATACCAATATGAGATGAGGGCCTTGTTCCTGCCTTCATGAATTATTGCGTGTTCTTGTCTGCAGGTACTGGAGAATTTATATCGGTTCTTTGCTTTCTGAGACATAGCCCAGTGCTACAGTCACTTTGAAAGATCTTTGCCTGATCTAGGAATTGGGCCAAAACTTAGATTGCATTCTACATCTACCCCTTATGGAGGATCAGGGAGACATTACACCAGGTGTTCACTGTGTGCATTCCATTGGGAAGCAAAACCCCAGCTGTCTCCAGCAGTATTGAGTGCAGGAACAAATAAGCCACAATAGAAGATAATGCTATGGATTTATACAGTGGTTGTGATTAAAGATCAGCATCTGCTACCATTCAATACCATGGGAGATGCCATCATTTCTCCCTATATTCAGAATGGAAATAAGTTCCGTTATCTCATGTATTACGGGTGGTATCTAAAGGTTGATGTTTGAAGGCTGATCATTCTCATCAAAGGCCATATTGACACTAATGAAAAGGTGTGTTTTAACAAATTAGATAATATGTTAATGAACATATTGTGGCAAATTTGCCTGCACTATTATGATGGGTCCCACGCTTTCTCTTCTTGTGGGGGGTTCAGGGCACCATTTCTTGCCCCTGAACAGGGTATTAACTGCCCCACTAGTATCCTAGAGTAGGGGAGTGGAGAGGGAGGGACCTGGGCCCGCCCTCTACTCTGGGCCCCAGCCCAGGGGCCCTGAGGATAGAATTAAACTACTCGAATTAGCTATTCCTTCCCCAGGCTACTTCCCTCTCCTACCCTTCAGCTTGTGGGGCCTCCTGCCCTCTCTCTGCACAATCCAAGTGTCCCTTTACCTATGGTCTGGGTCTTTTTAGCTCACCGCAGCACTTCTTCAAACTCTCCTCTGCTTTCCTCCAAACTTCTTTCTGCTCCAACTCCTCCAAACTGCTCACTGCTCCAATTCCTCCAAACTGCTCCAACTCCTCCAAACCGCTTTCTGCTCCAACTTTTCCAAACTGCTCTCTACTCCAACTGCTCCAAAGCCTTTCAACTGACTGACTGAAGCAGGGGTTTTTTATCATGTGCCTGGCTTCAGTTACTCTAATTGGCTTCAGGTGCCTTAATTGGCTCCAGATGCTCCAATCAACTTCTAGTAAATTTGCTTCCCTCTACAGGGAATAAGGCTTCCCTCTAATACTCTCCTGCTGCCCTCTGGCCATGCTGTATCACAATATGTATTCATGAACTAACCTGTGTTAACACACGCATGTTAAAATCCTAGTGTAGAGGAGGCAAATTGTAGTTTTAACATGTTAGCTGGGCAAGATAAACCCCGGGGCTAACACATGTTAAAACCACAACTTGCCTTGTCTAGAACAGGATGGTAAACACGATAGTTAACACTCTAGCTCAGGGGCTCTCAATTTATTTCTTTCTGAGCCTCCCCTTCATCCCCCCCCACCTCATATTAAAAACGCCACAGTCAAGCTGTGCCACAAAACCTGTTTTTCTGCATGTAAAAGCCAGGGCTGGGGTTAGGGAGTAGTAAGCAGGGCAATTGCCTGGGGCCCCGTGCCACAGGGGGCCCCCATGAAGCTAAGTTGCTCAGGCGTCAGCTTCAGCCCTGAGTGGCAGACTTTCTGCCCTGGGTCCTAGTGAGTCTAACACTGGACCCCCTGAGACCAGCTCTTGTGAACCACTGCATTAGCTTTCATGTTAAAAATGCACCTTTTCCCTTAGTGTAGACATGGCCGAAGTGTTTATTACATACATCCTCACAAGCCCCATGTGAGATAAGGAAGTATTAGTATTCCTGTTTCACAAGTGGAAAGTCTAAGGCTCAGAGAGACTAAGAGACTTAGGGTACAGCCACTCTTTGAGTTGGTAGGGGGAGGGGAATTCCTAGCTTGAGGAGACATACCCATGTAGCTGTGATCGAACTAATGCACTACAAATAGAAGCATAGTCTCAGCTTGAGGGACCTGGTATCCCGATTCTATGCCTAGCATCTTAGATGGGGACATACTTAGGGTGGCTACACTATTTTTAGCACACTTATTCAGTCAGAGCTAGCGTGGGTCTGTCGTCTTGATCTGGGAATCACGGGCAGAGTTCGGAACAGAACCACTTTTTGTCCTCCCCCCGTCCTTTTTCTTCCAGCCCACAGCTGCTGCTGCAGCCTCCGCGATCAGAATGGTCATCATCCCATTCCCAAAAGCGTGATGCTATTTAAGCACAAATGGCCAGAATCATTTGAAGCAGAACCTTATTCCTTTCCATTGGCTCCTTTAACACAGTGAAGTAAATCAGCACTTTCAAACATTACATAGGACAGAGGAGCGGCGGTATCTCCTTGAATTCCCTGCTCCTCCCCTTTGCAGAATCTTACCTTCGAAAAGCAGTGCAACTATAGACTCCTTTATCAAGGAAAGGTTTATGGAGCTTGTAGGGCTTGGGTTCTTCCCCCCCCCCCCAATAAAGTATTTTGTTCTCACAACTAAGAAATGTGTTAAACCCGCTTTCAATTAGCCTCACTGCTGTGAAAACCAGATGAGACCCTGGGAGGGGGAGGATTCCCCAGCTGAGCAGGAAAGAAAGAACAGGAGCACACTTCAAAAGGAAGAGACTAAAAAAAAGCCTATGGAAAGAGGCTTACCCTACATTAGGGAGAAGAGCCATTGTCTAGGCCTCAATGGCTGATAGGTTTAAAGCCTTGAGCAAAGCATCTCCTGTGTGCGCGCAGTGGGAGGTGCTGCTGCTAATCCGCAGAAGTAGAGGGGGTGGCTCATTGCTTCCCTTGCTAGCAGTCAGAGCTGGGCCGGGGTAAAAGACTTGCTCGTGGGCACTCCAGACAGAGTGGGAACAGGAGCCAGGTCTTGTGCCGTAACCACAGGAGCACCTTCCCTCCGTCCAAAGCACCACTCTATTGTAAGTCTCAACAGAGTGCTGGATCCTATGTCATAGGAGTTGAAAACTATTACACAGAAGTGGGGATGGAGGGAGAGGAGGGAAAGGAGGTGGCCACATGGCTTTGCCCACCTCCTGCCATAGTGTTTGGCAGAGCGAATCCTATAAAAGGCTGTAGCCGTGGAGACTCTGATGTGCATTTGGCTGGGGCACAGGACTCTGAGTTGGAGGTGGCAGGTGCGGCTAATCAGCAGAAGCAGAGGGGATGCCATTAGTGGATGGCTCACTGGAGGACAGCACTTGCCTTGGTGGGCTGCTCTTCTAGTCAGATGTAAACATTGACTCATGCGCAGAGATTGGGAGCAGTTTAATTCTCCTCTCAGTGGGGAGTCACCCCACTGCCACCAATCCCCACGCAGCCATCAATTCTCTAGTGTGCCTTTTTGCGCCTCTCTCGAGGTGCAAATGGATCAGAAAGCAGCTACAGCCTGACAGCAGAGAACTTCACCCTTGGGAGAACTATCATCACCAGGCCACCCACCCAGGGCTGAGGTAGGGGGTACGTCCTGGGCCATAGAGGAGAGTTACTGGAGAAGGTTGTTCACTGGCATAGGAGCTCTGGTCTCTTGTAGGCTGTTCATAGATGGCTTAGATAAGAGCGGACACTCTGCTACACTTCACTAACCTATGCTTGGGTCAGGGCTGATACAGCTCTGTCCTCAGAATCTGGGTAGCTCTGACAGGCCCTTTCTCTGAGTAGAAACTCAGCACAACTGAGAATCTTGCTCTTCATTTGGAGGAGAATGTGCAAAAATGAAGCTAAATGAGAAATCCGGATTTTAGTTACAAACGTGATGAGAGCAAATGGCTTTGCATTCCAGAACCTGCCTGGAACTTACACTGAAGGAACCTGTCCCTACCCATCTGCCTTGCTTATGGGCCAGGAGGGAGAAGCACAGGGATTGTTCTGCCTTTTCTCTTCTGACAGTGCCTGGTTGCCCCAAAAGGAGGTAGGAAGCAGTAAGGGGGAGGCAGTTACAAAGACATGGCAAAAATGAAGTTAAACATCAATTAACTTTTATGAGATTTCTAGCATTGAAATTTCAGGCCTGGTCTTCACTAGGGAAGGGGATCGACTGCAGATACGCAACTTCAGCTACATCAATCACGTAGCTGAAATCTGCGTATATGCAGCCCACTTACCTGCCGTCCTCACGGCGGTGGCGGTCGGTGGTGCGCTCCCCCGTCGACTCCAGCTTACGCCTCTGGTCAAGCTGGAGTTACGGAGTCGACGGGGACAGCACCGGCGATCGATTTATCGTGTCTTGATGAGACGCGATAAATCGATCGCCATAAGATCGATCCCTCCCCACTGTAGTGAAGACAAGCCCTCAGACTCTATCACTGCCCTCAGTGCTTCAGTAAAAAAGGACTGAGACCAGGAGGCAATGAACACAAAACGGACAATATTAAATAGGATTTGCATATTGTCTCTCCAGCGATGCCAACAAACATGTCAGGTTAGTAGCAAGAAGTAATCGACTTAAACTGCAGGCAGGGAGATTTAGGTTAGATATTAGGAAAAACGTTCTAACTAGGAGGATAATGAGCACTAGAATAGGTTGCTGAGGGAGGCTGTGGGATCTCCTTCACCAGTGGTATTTAAGAACAGATTAAACAAACACCTCTCGGTGATGGTCGAGGTTTACTTGATCCTGCCACAGCATGGAGGACTGGACTAAATGACCTCTCAAGGTCCTGTCCAGCCCTGTATTTCTATGATTCGACTGCATGGTAACATCTTATTTGACATGTGGTCACACAGCAGTTAGCTGTTAAAACAAATACAATCTGAAATAGTGCATTCAGCAGCAGCTCTGTTCAACTGTTGGATAAACGTGTTCCAAAACACCTCAACTCAAGCTTCTTTTATCCCTACTTGTCTGGCTTATATACATGCTAATAAAGGCATTTAAAAATTAATCTCCCCCTCATTTACACAAAATGGAATCCTGAGGAGGCAAACATGACAGCCATTTTGCAGCTAAGGCTCACAGTGGCCCTTGGGGAAACATGCACCTTTAGTTTCAGGTTCATAATAGAGTTTTCAGCTCATGGGAGATAAACGAGAGCTGGCGTCATGTAAATGAGACACCTGTTCCTAATAATTAGCGGTTGCAGAGCATTTTTCATCTTTGAAGTGTTTTCCACATACCCATTATCCCCACCTCAGAGAGTGCGACAAGTCGCTGTCCCCCTTTCTGCAGATGGAAAAAGGTTAAGAGCATTTCAGGAAGACACCCAAAGCTTGAAACTCATCTGGGGAGGCTTTGAAGTCTATGTTGACTTCAACATAGCAAAGTTGCCTTCTCTGATTACAGGGATCCAGGTGGTCTCCCTATGGCCTACTGGCTCCTGCAGTTCCACTCCAGCACCAGCCCAGCAGAGCTGGGCAACTCTGCCCAGCTATATCTTCAGTCAAACCTCAGGGGACGTCTGACCTTTGATAACTGAGCATTGTAGTTAAATGAGATTCAAATCATTAAGCGTTGACTGCACAAGATAAAGGAATAGCTGTTCATTTTCCAAACTGCACCGGGAAAAAATAAAACTGGCTTCAATTTGTCACTAACTGGAAAGCTAACGCCTGGCTAACTCAGCTTCCTAAATACTGGGGAACGAACCACACGGGATGAAACATAAGACAGACTGAGGGACAGGTTTTTGTTGATCTGCCAGAGCAGTATCGGTGTATGTGGCGCTCACAAAGCTGCTATTCTCTCTGCAGACAAAGGTTCTGAACGGCAGTTGTGTTGAGGTAAAACACCTGAGGATCAGCAGTAAGCTACAGGCATAGCCTTCTGAGCTGTGCTAGTCCCAGAAGGATGCAGCTGAGGGCTCTACATCAAACCAACTTATTCAAAGAAAAGCTGGCTTGAAAAAGAGGCAAACTTTCTTCTCACCAAGGTCTGCACTTTGGGAGCACCTTGAAGAGCTGGGATTAGTTTTTCCTGCTGCAAGCTAAGATACAGAGGCATTGTCCATGATCTGGCAGCTGCAGAGGTTAATTTTACCTGCATCAAGTCCCAAAGGAAGTGACATTGCTTATAACACACTCTCCAACAAGCTCAATCCCAATTTGCAACTATAGCTTTAGGAATTTATTATTTCTCTTGGTCCCTTGGCTCTCTTTTGGGCCTAGTATGCATTTTTAAAATGACTGTATCTGCTTTATCGGCAGCTACATGCCTAGATGACTAGGGCAGTTGCAGGTGACCTAATTATAGATAACACTGTTGAAGTGTCTTGACCTGGACAGAGACGCTGAGGCCTGGTCTACACTGGGGGAGGGAGGTCGGCCTAAGATGTGCCAACTTCAGCTTCGTTATTCACATAGCTGAAGTCAGTGCATCTTAGGCTGACTTATCTGCAGTCCTCATGGCGGCAGTGGGCTCCCCCGTCGACTCCGCCTTGCGCCTTTTGATGAGCTGGAGTTCCAGAGTCACGGGAATGCATTTGGGGATCGATTTATCGTGTCTTGATGAGACACAATAAATCAATCCCCAATAGATCGATCACTACCCGCCGATCTGGCGGGTAGTGAAGACATACCCTAAGAGTTTAGGATTTCACTGCAATGTAATGATACTAGGCCCTGAGCTAGCAACTCTCAAAGTGTCTTATAAACCCCACTCTGTGAGATAGGTAATATTATTATTCCTGTTTCATAGCTGGTAGAACTCAGGCAGAGTGAAGTTTGGTGACTTGCTCAGGTCACATGCCAAGTAAGTGGGAGAGCAAAGATAGGACCCAGGAGTCCTGATTTCCAGTCCTCTTCACTTACTCCCCATTAGAGTTCACTCCTTCTCCCCAAAAGGTCAGATCAAAAAAATCACTGTTTTCTAATTGTTAAAATACATACAAGTTGAATGGACAGGGGCTCAAAAAAGGTGAATGGGTTGGGCAGGCCTGAGTTACTATTTCAGCATTTTGAAACCCTAATTGCTTTTTAAATATAGCAATAATAAAACAGTTACCCAGTATTTTTTGTGCCTATTACTCATGGTCGTGTACACATGATGTGCAAACATGAAAGGAGCAGCACAATTAACTAGCCAGCAGTTGATTGGCTGGTCGCAGATATTTTAAAACTAAATCTGGAGTTTAGGAGAAATAGACCTTGTTGGGGTTGTAACACTCCATAAACGTGGTGCTGTAAGGCCTGTATCATGAAATATCCCCTGGTGAAAAGGCATAAGACATTGGTGCATCTTTTGGCCTGAAGTCAATGGCAAAATTCCCATTGGTTTCCATGTTGCAGGATCAGCCGCTTAGGGCCAGGAAATGTAATGGGAGTTTTGCCATTGACTTGAATGAGAGTAGGATCAAGTACCATGGCAACTGCGGAGACAGAGTTCCTCCAGCAGGGATGACAGCTTCTGGAGCTCCAGGGCATGCAGCTTCTGTTCCACCTTGTTACAAGGGTCCAGGGCAAATGTCTCCTCATGCAAAGCCAGTGCTGCACCTATTTCTGGGAGCCACCAACAGTGTTGCTGGTAGCCTTCTGTCGTCCTAGTGCTCAGAGGAGTGCAAGGAGGCCCTCCTGCCTTACATATGCACAAAGAAAGGATGGAAGATCCTTGTATCCTCTCCTCACAAACATATGCACCCTGACTGTGCAGAGCACAATCCATTCCCTATTGTTCACAAAGATTACAGGGAGAAGGAAGAAATGGCTGTCAGACTCCAAGCAGAAAGCAAGGTGCGCACCAGAGCAGGATGTGCCAGTTGCTAGCTCAGGACAAAGCTACGAGAGCAGAAATGTTCTGCTGTGTTTAAGCAAAGTAAATATGTTCACCCCAAATACCACTGCTTAACCATTTGGCGTATTCTCTACTTGGGGATGGCAGTGAAAAAAACTCTCGCCATGCGATGGAACAAAAAACATTTTTAAAAAATAGACTACAGAACGAGACTAAAAATAAATATCTAGAGATTGTAAAACAAATTTAAACAGAGATTTTTTATTTTGCAGTTTATTAACGTCATGCATATTTTTATTTTTTTTTAAAAAAAGAACATTAAAATGAATGTGAAGGGAAACTTACCCCATAGACTAGTTCACCCACCATGCCATTCCATATCTTAGACTCAGGGTCCCTAGCTCCGTATTTCCCATCTCCAACAATTGACAGTTTGTATTTTATTCCAACATGTTTTGCTATTTCATAAGCTAAGTCTACACAATATCCTTCATATCTCTCATTCCCTTCTAGTTGTTCATGGTTTTTCTTATACATTACATATGGTGATTCCTTTGAAACAAAAGCAAAGATCAAAAGTCTATGAATATAACACATGCCTTTAAAATATGCAAAATGAGAGCTGTAACATTCTTTTATGTTATTAGCAAATATCAACAATATTTTCTGTGCTGCTCTTATACAGTAATTGGAAAGATTTCCAAGTCAGCTTCACATAAACATTAAAGGCTCCCTGGCAGGACAGAATAGTTTAGTTTAAAAATCCTTAGAAGCACAACGGAAATTCATCAGTGGCCAGATTCTGCAAACACATGCAATTCGCTTTAATCACAGGAGTATTCCCACTAAGGCAATGGAGCTACTCACATGAGTAAAGTTACAGTCTTTTTTCAGGATCCGGCCTGAATCTCCAGTAGATCAAAGATAAGCACACCATAATAATGCAGTACTCAGCTTATAAAGCAGTGATGTTCCTGATCCTGCTTCCCTTGAAGTCAACGACAAAATCCTCACTTATTTAAAAGGTGCAGGATCACGCTGATGCTTGGATTTTCAAAGAAGCCTGAAGCATTTAGGAGCCCAGCTCCACCACAGATCACCTAACTCCTGCAGACTTCTTTGAAAATCCCAGCTGAAAGGCTGAGTGTGTCTCACTCAATTATAGTCAAGTCAAATATGATCCTTCTAGCAATGTCATGAAACTGACGCATGCTTAGGACAATTGTAACAGGCACCAAGGGCACAAATGATACCATATTGTAGATCACATAAGCAATAGGCTTTAGAATGGACACAGCTAACACTGGCTAGGAGATATAAGAAGAGCGTTGTTCTCCACAAGCATTGGATGTCTTTATGTATTGTCAAAGCATTTCTAATTCATTGTGGGCCAGAGTGTGCCATCCTTACTCAATCAACAGGAACTGTGCCTGAGTGAGGGCTGCAAGATTTGGTCCTACAGAAGTAAGGGCCAGATCCTGCAATCATGTACATACATAAGTAACTTTACTCACGTGAGGAGTTCCACTGAGTTCAAGCAACTGAGAAGAAGGAAAGCACAATGCTGAGATCAGTGGGACTCCTCCCGTGAGTAAATTTACTCATGTGTGTAAGTGTTCACAGGATCAAGCCCTCCGTATATCTCTGGAGGTTGCTGAACTTCTCAGTCACTTGAAGTCACACAGCATGCAACGCCTGGCCTTCTAATAAATCTCACAATACACATGTCTTAGCACCTAAGCACATACTGACTAAGAACATGCAACTTACCAGGATGGTAGTGACTACTATTGTTCTATTCTCCACAGATGAAGTGTCATTAGACACTTGCTGGTCTAGTGCTGGCACAAATCTTTCATATTCATTCCAGTAGCCAGCCTACAAAAGCAGAGAGTGTTACCTAGTTACATATTTTTATAATGACTTTGGTGCATAAAACTGATGCTTAGAGCTGCCCTTTTTATTTCAAAAAAGTGATTTTTACTTAGGATTTATTCACAATGCAAACAAATATATCTTGATCTAAAAGTTTTTCTAGGACCCCATAAGTATCCCATGAGTTAGTAGCAAGGTCATGGGATGCTTTTTTGCCAACATCGGGCTGTGGGACCTTTTGCTGAATTTTTACAGTGTTCCATCACTGAGTATGTAGCACGGAAATAGATATGCAAAAACGACGTGACAATAATGTGTGGTTCCATATATCATATATATATATATGTATGTATTATTACATAATATATCTTATCAGAATACCCACGGAATAATTCCGGTATTTCTGCAATCAGGGAATACAACATAGGACAAGAAAATAAACTGCAGAATTTTTGAATGAGCTACTTTTAATTTGCAGCCTTAACTGTCTCACTTGAACTCTGCCCTTAAGTAGTCTCAACCTGGTCCAGTTCTAGCATACTATATCTCTAACCAACTGCAAACAACTACTATTTAAAGTAAAACCACCCCTTTCAAACAAAACAAAACAAAAATATAAGCTGCTACAAATGTAGGCCAGGTAAAGATAGGGGATAAAAATAACACTGGCCCTATCTACTGGAGGCGCAATATTTAGTTTTGGTCCAGTAACCAGGTTCAAGACCTGATGTCATGTAGCTCTAGGGTTACATACATAGGCCGAGGAGCTGGGATTCTTGTTATACAGAAGCATCCATTTCTAAACTAAGGGTACAATTTTCAAAAGTGCCTAAATGATTTAGGTGCATAATTCCCATTGACTTTCAATGAGACTTTAAGGCCTAAGTGCATAAGGGTCAGATTTTCAAAGGTATGTAGGTGCCTAAAGATGCAAATAGGCACCTAATGGTATTTTTAATGTTAGGTGCCTAATTCTAATTGAAATTAATGGGATTTAGGCACCTAACCTGCTTAGGCCCTTTTGAAAATTCCACTATTCCTATTTGCATCTTTAGGCACCTAAATATTTTTGTAAATCTGGCCCGTAGACACTTTTGAAAATGGGACTTAGGCCACTACTTTATCTGGGCACTTTTGAATATTTTATCTTAGGCCATGAGATAATCATTCCTTGAACATCCTGATAAAAATAGTGTAAAATAGAATTTGGTTGTTAAAAATATTCTTAAAATATAAGGATTCCAAATTCTCTGTTGCTCTGAGGCCTATAATAGAGAGGAAGGAGGAGATGAAAAGGAATTTAGGAGAGAGGACTGGGCAAAGGGTCCGAGGACACCACTGTAGGAGGAAATCAAAGTTGAGATGTGGCAGGGTAAGCACCTCAGATGTGAAACCAAGACGTTTGCTGTAGGAAGGTATTCAAGGATGGGGAAGGGAACATGATCAGAATTACAGGAACAGAATGGAACTACATTCCTAAAAAATTTAATAACTAAAGAATTAGGGAAGAGGAGAGAGAAATGTAGTGGTAGGGGGATTTATCAGGTTTCATGTCTTCATAACAACTGTATGACATTGATTTTTTCATGACTTTGCGGAAATACATATTTTTTAAGAAGACCAGGGAGAATACATATTTTGAGAACTTACCTTCCGTGATCCAGTGGCTTTTGTTTCATACACGTCAATTGTGTAATTTGTTCTGCGTCCGTAGGTGTCAAACTGGATATTTCCACTCATTCCTTGGACTTGTACCTTAAACAGGGAAATAGTAAAACAGTGACATAGAACGGTATTTCTATTTTTTCCCTCTTTTATGTCCTAAAGGAATTTACTGTCTTTGTGATCATTTCCATTAATATCTCTGCCCTGTCCAGCTTCTAGTAAGGCCATTTACATTCTGTCTACCTAAAATTCCCAAGTTCTCCCAGTATCAACTGTAAACATTACTATTCTTCACTGCTTATGAGCTGATGCAAAGCTGCCCCCTTCCATTGCAAGGAACGCTGCATTTCAGGGCTAAGTAAATCCTGCATATATATTATATGCAAGGTCCAATTCTGCCACATTTAGTCACACTTGGTGAAATTCGCTCCTTTTCAATAGGCCAACACAGAGTGCATGTACCACTGAAGTGCTACATAAATCCTCACAATTAAGGCTCAAGTGGTACATACTGCATGCGCCTTGTGCTATAGGGCCAGATCCTGATACACTTACTCTGAGTAGCACTTTATCACACAATTAGACCTGATGAAATCAACATAAATGAAGGTATCAGACTCCAGCTCCAGTAGAGGAAGAGTGGCAGAATTATGTCTATACCTTGTAAAGTGATTGGGCTTTGTCTAGATGGATGTTGCTATATAAATGTAAGTCGTTACCATAACTTACACACATTAATAATTTTGAAGGAAGTATGAAGTACTTTGTTTCAAAGGAAAAAAAAATCTGTCTTTCTTGTTTCCCTAGTATTAAAGGAGATACTTCAATTCATCACCTACCAATACTGACAAGCTTTCAGCTAAGACAGAAGAGGTAAATGTCAGAAACTTTATTAGGGATAATTTATGTTAAATTTTGGGGAAATTTTGTAGCGGTAATAAGAGTTGGGTGATAGAACAATCTGCTAAGGAGGCTGTAGAATCAGTCACTAGAGATGTTCAAAGCTGGTCATTGAGTTGCCAAGGATGGTTTAGAGATGATGCAGTCGATCTTGTTGTGATGCACAGGGATGGATCGCAGAATCCAGTAAAATCTCTCTGCCCAGGATTTATTCGGTGGGCCAAATTTAGAGGTGATGTATAAAGAGTGTACATGATGTGCCAGTAAGTGGATGTCAGTCAATGTTAGGGCAGCTTGTGATTTGATGGGATTGGAAGAAGATGTAATTGAATCCTCCATGACTTTCTTAGATTCAGCTCTACTCACTACGACTCCAAACTTTATTGAACTTTTATTGCAAACATAGAAACCACAGAAGTCCCGATTCACCCATTCAGGCCTATTCAGCATGTGCTTTAACTTCAGGCATATGCTAATTCCGTTGATTTAAATGGGACTTAAGCACATGCTTATAGTTAACGTCATGTACTTAAAGTCATGGAGGATTAGTCCATCAATGACTATTAGTCAAGATAGTCAGGGAATGCACTCCATGCTTTGGGTGATCTTAAACCTCTCACTACCAGAAGATGGGACTGAATGACAGAGGATGGATTACGCAGTAACTGCCCTGTTCTGTTCATTCCCTCTAAAGCATCTGACACTGGCCACTGTCAGAAGACCATTTACCGGGCTAGATGGGCATTGGTCTGACCCAGTATGGCCATTCTCTGTGTTCTATGTGCTTTCCTGAATCAGGGCAAGAGTAAATTCATTTCAAGGTTAGGAAGACATCAAGGTTTATGTTTGCTCAAAATGTTGATAATCCGTCTGCTGAGGATACATCTAATCCATAAGGATTAAATAGGCCCCGGTGTCACTTCCTCAGTGTGATGATCTTGCACTGGGTACTGAGTGGGCCATGGAGACAGATGGATAAACCTCTTCAATTGATGTTAGAATATTTAAATATAATGGTCTGAAATCACCCGTATGTAATTCAATATTCTCTGCCTGTCTCAATCATGAAATTGGCTCTATGTCTTTTATTAAAGTGGCAGCCTTTTACCAGCCAACATTTGGATTTTTTTTACCTCTCAAACAGGGTGTGTCCTGTTGCACTAACTGTGTTCCCGTTCAAGCCTTATTGATGTGAATATTTTGGGATCTCTTTTGAAGGGTTTATGTATCACTTCTAAATAGGTTCTGACACTACAAATCTTTTAAGTGTTATGAAGTTTGAATTTAATTAATTTATCTTCAAAAGTGTGTAATGCTACATTAATGAAACTACAGTTAGGGCATTTGTTAGGGAACCGACACAATGATATAAGAAGTGTTCGGACAGTGAGAGACTGAATCATCTCTCTCAGGGAATTACCCTTTTGATTTCATCCTTCCAATTTGGCAAAATTTGAAAAAGCAATAATTAAGACAAGTGAACAAAGTCTGATCTACGGGTCCTTTTTATATCATGTGGCCTTAATTCCAATCTTATTCACTCCAGTCTTACACCAGCGTAACGTCATTGAAACCAGTGGAGTTATTCCTGATTTCTACCAGTCCAAGGCAGAGCAAATTCAGATCCTATGTATCTGGTAGGTTTTCATTCACTTTTATGCCCCCAAATCAGTTCAATACAGAAGACAAACAAAAGCACAGGGAGCTGATAAATACTGGATCTGATGCAATAACTAATAGTTAGTACCAGGGATTGGCCAAATAGGCAGTAAGTTGGAAACAGGGTTATGTTAGGGTTCAGAGAGAAGGTGTGAGGCAAAATCCATGGCTAAGGTTCAGGCTGGTGCAGAAATCCTGCAATCTGTTAACACAGTCGATTATACTGTTTGTGCAACTTTTAGAAACTTTTAGAAAAAAACATAAGCTGATTTTTGCTTGGTGTGATATATAGATAAATACACGCAGGTACATATGCTTATAATATATATATATATGCGACAAAGAGTCCTGTAGCTTATAGACTAACAGATGGATTAGAGCATAAGCTTTTGTGGGTCCTCGGACGAAGTGGGCATTCACTCACAAAAGCTTATGCTCTAATACATCTGTTAGTCTATGAGGTGCCACAGGACTCTTTGTCGCTTTTTCAGATCCAGATTAACATGGCTACCCCTCTGATACTGAATATAATACATATATTCTTTACAATACACCTCCTGAGGACAAACTTTTCACCCAGTTCTGTTTTATTTTGGGCCACATATTTGACCACAACCTAGCCTCAGAATATGTTTGTAAAGCTTTTAACACAGCCATTTGCAGAGATGCTAGTATTCTAAACAGTGGGAAATGTGTCACATTGGCTAGCTATTACAGTTGGTGACCAGTTGTCACTTTTTAATTCCTATAAACGTTGAAATCTAGAAGACAAATTTTTGGCCACGGGGAAGAAGGCATGTGTGTAACATACTGAACATGTCCCCATGACCCTTGACTCGATGGGATGTCAGACCTCTCTTGTGTTTGTCCTTACCCTCTTTACTGGTCTGGGTACAGGACAATCATTGTTAGCTTCAGCACCATGGCCCTCTGCTTATGGAGTAGAAGGATGTGAGTTCTGCCCCGTTTGGCATGGACAGAGTCTTTACAAATGCATTTGTTGCAAAGCTGCACATGCAGATTCTCAGGTAGCTTTTGAAAGTTGTTTCCTTCATAATGCCCTTGAAAAATGGCGCCCAGGAGATACTCAGCCTTTGTTGTTGTTTTAAAGACATATGCTGTAAGCATGTGATATACCTGTTCTGTAGGTTAGGTATGTTTGCCCTTACCATTTTCAGTGCTCTTTCTATATCGATTCCTTGGCTCCAGGGCACTGCAGGGTTTGCTAGGCAGTCTCCAGCACTACCTCTCCTGGAAACATCAACACGCTGTCTTCGGAGGTAGCGGAAAGCCTCTGCTATGACTAGTATTGCATCATGGGTCAGTGCAGATGTATACTAAAATTGATGCGAATAAAACATTGTAACAAACTGCACTCTGAAAATTGCCCCAGGGTTATAAAAGTCAATTATTTCTCCCCATTAAAATGTTTTTAGAGCAGGAACAATTTCCCCCTCCTCCCCCGCCCACATATGTCACATATCATTTAGCAATTACATATATTTCAAGTAAAAAATTTAAAATGTTATTTTTCTATATACAATAGGAAATCACAGTTTATAGTTCTGTAAAGTACTGACTAGATTTAATTGGAGAGCTGCCTATCTAAAGCAGGTTGATGAAGAAGACCTCTAATGCAATGCCAGGCCTTGTTGTAACCAGCAACGCATATTTGAGTTTTGCTTGGATTATATTTTTTAAATGAGGTAACCAACTCAAAGAGCTGGGAGTAATTTAAAATTAATATTAATGATTTCTGTCTGGCCCATGGGTCTCATTAGCTAGGATCCATGGCCAGCTACAAATTGGTTTACTTTTCTTACCAAAAAATCCAGCCCCAAAACAACCTCACCCTCCCTACTTCCTTATATTGCACAAAACTACAATCGTTACTCAGGCTATAAATCTGATATCATTCCCAATTCATAAGCAACAAACGTCTTAGGAGATGTGTCTGTATTTTTCATATCCATTGATTCATATGAAAACTCTACTTTGCTAGAGACTGGCCCAACCTCTGGACACCGAGATATTGATTTCTGGCTCTGCACTGCTGATGAGCGTAGGATTTAGACTACTTCGTGTGCATGGGATCCTCATTACATTTAAATACTGTAAATAGAGTTCCACTGTAATCATATAAAATAGAATCTTGCAAACATCTGTACGGCCTAATTTTGATGCTGCTGCATCATTAGATCCCATCCTATCTCTACAGTATTTGTATGTAAATGAGTAAGAAATATTGGACTTCCAAAAAGAATCTAGTGCATGTATGCACATTACGGAATGCTCACCTGTTTCCTTGTACTTAGCAAACCTTACTGAACGATCATTTAGACTCCCCTGAATCCCATTTGTCTTACATTGTTGTGAAAACAAACACTATCCAGGCACAAGTTGGAAAGATGGAATCCTGGATTTCAACAGCATTTTTAGCTGCTGTTCTGCAGGACACTGGTAAATCCTATTGACCTCAATAGCAATTATTTCTATCCTATAGGGGAGAATAAAACTCCAGGTGGCCACTATGTTGAAAAATATTTTTGCTCTTATTGCGAGAGGCTGCCCATTTCGACAATAACCATGTAAAACATATGGTAACTTTTACAAAAGTGGGAGGTGTGCGTGTCCCCTATGCCTGCAGATCCAGAGAAACACACCTGACAAAAAAAAAGCACAGATAGTGTCAGGGAAAAGATTTTTTTATGCTAGTCATTCTTCCCAATTTTTAAATTATGGTCCTGTTTATAAACACTTGACTGCCTTGTCCTCCTCATGGTGAGATCATCTTTTCAGCTGTGATTAGCTGGATGCAGCTGCTTATTTCAATCCTTGTCTACCTCACCATTTTTTCCTGTGGTCTGGCACTGCAGTGCTCTCTCTCTCTCTAATACATTAACAAGTATTACATGATGCATTCCACATAACAATACAGAATCAGATATTTTAAAAAGATATTTATTCTTGCATGAAAACTACCTTGTAAAGGCTTTCCAATCCAGCACTACATAAAGCCTGCATGGTGATAATTTTTTCAGTAGACTGGATCAATTGTCAGTAACCCTAATGCAGTCCCTTCCAAGTTATGCCAAAAGAGCTATCTAATTTTCTGCTTTATTCGAATTCTACTTACAAATGCATGAGCAGGCAAAGAAAGAAAAAGAGCAAGGGAGAGAAGGGAAAGGCTGATAAAATACAGAATACATTAAACATTAGGGCTTTAATCTCTAGGCAATTTTATTCGCTAATCAAAAATATTGTACATCAGTTTTTTAAGTATGCTTTTTGACTGATTGATAAATACTGTGCAAGTTTCTATGATGAGCAAGTACATTTGTACAGAGGTAATGCAATCTCTGTGTTTTAACACAGAGCTAAGATTATTTTTAAAGGATAGAGAATAACTCCCTGCCACAGTGTAAATGGCTTTTAACTGAATTAAAATATGCCTAGGGTAACATCATATATTTCTGAGCTTTAAGACTAGTAAGATACTTCCCTTTACTCCTGTATCTTCTAGTAAGCTCCTCTAAAGTGATAGGTGCTCCTGGCTCTGTAATTAATAGGGGACATCAGGGTTAAGCCTGTTTTGTGGGACACTGACTAACTCCCTCCCCATGGACTCTTCAGTGGCAGTGTGGCTGTGTCAGATAGAAGTATGCAGGAGCCCTTCAGGATAGGCAAAATCCTGCCCTTGGGGTGTATCTTTGAGTAGTTTAGTGTCAGCTTGGAATGAAATGGCTAGATGGAGCTGGTAAAACAGCAGAGATCATTAGGTTTCTTAGGGAAGATGAGGTATTAACAGGTTGCGATTCTGTTACTTGCAATACCCTTTTTAGTCCATTAGACGAGAGTGAATTTTAGCACGTCTAAGTGATGCTTATAGCTATGCCCTGGGACCTCCAGGAGTCTGTGTGGGGCTTTCTCCAGCTTATCCCACCTACACTACTCTGCCAGACCTGCTGAAGGGATGCGGTAACAGGGAAAACGAAGGGGATCAATAGGTGACCTGTCTAGAACTGCTATAGGTGTTCAGGAAGGGAAATAGTGGATGGAGGTTTCCTGATAGATGGGTAAAAACTGTAATGTGCTCCAGCACGTCTGTGGTAAAGGGGGAATCATTCTGATTCTTTGGCAGCCCAAATGACCCTGGCTATTGTACCTAGTCATTATGAAGCAGGTTGCACTTCACATCCAAGGGTATGGTTACACTTACAAGATTATAGCGCTATAGGTTATAGCGGTCCCCTTATACAGTAATATGTATAGCGCTATTGTATGTCCACACTCAGATGCTCCTGCGGTATAGCATGGCCACATTTGGGGCACTTAATGCGGCATTAAGAGCAGCGCATTAGGGCAGGTATCCCAGCATTCAGCTGGGTGCAACGTGCTTTTTAAACGAGGGGGATGAGGGGGGATGTGTTGTGTGTATGTGGAGGGAGAGAGACAGTGGTTTTTCCATTTTTCTGAAAGCCTGTTAGTGAGCCTCTGTTCACAGAAGGCTTTGTTTTCACACAGGCTCCCTCCTTAAACATTTGCATTGCTTATCTGCCGAGTTAAGAAAGAAACTCTAAAGAGGTACTTCCGCATTCCTCCAGCCGAGTTCAAAACAAAGGGAAGAGACGTCAATTGCCTTAAATGGCTCTAGGCATCTCCAGAGATCACTTGTAGCGCAGTGGGTGTCCACATTCTTGCTGTAGCGCTACAGCAGCTGCGCTACAGCCCTTATTCCCCATGAGGAGGTGGATTTATAATAGCGCTATAACTCCGTGGTTATAGCGCTCTACGTGCCTTGCCAGTGTGGATGGGGAGGAGGTTATAGCGCTCGTGGGGGCTTTATAGCGCTATAAAGTGCCAGTGTAACCATGGCCCAAGTGACACTGGAGTCTGGGTAGTCAACAACCCTGCAGCAAATATACCTTAGAGGAACTATAATGCTTTTTACTACCCCTCATGCTCTACTAGACCTTTTTCAACAGGGTGCAATATCACCTCAGCTAGCTATGGACACAAGTTGTTAAACTCCTCCCCCCCTTATGAGAGGTGTGCGGTACAAGTGCAAACAGAGATTCTGATAACCAAACTGCATCTCTTGCACCTTTTATGCTCACTAACAATGCAGCGCTCAGCTGGAAGTCTACCTCCAGTTTTGACTGGCTTCGTATCCCCTAATCAATTTATTTGTCTGATATGCAGCAGTGCAGGTACGGCGGCACAGCCTGGTACGCTGTACCAGCAAGATATTTATAGTACCATAAAGACACAGGAGGAGCTCGCGGCCCCAGTCAGACAGCTCCTCTGGTGGCTGTACCGCCTCCAGCCCCATCCCCCCGAGCCCTGCCCTCCGGCGGAGCTGCTGCTGTGCAGACAGAGGAGACGCAGCTGCGTGGAAGGGCAGAGGGCGGGGTGGGGGTGGTAGAGCCGTGCCAGAAGAGCTGCCGATGTGAGGCTTCCCAGCAGCCCCACATTCTGCTCCTTTCCTCGCTCCGGTTCTGAAGTCTCTGGCACAGCAGGAGGAGGACAGAGCCCCCCTCAGGTAATGTGGGGAGGGGACAGGGAGAGCATGGGGGGCCCTGAGCTGGGCGGAGTCCTATGGAAGGTCACGTGGGGTAGGTCATGTGTCCCCCAGTAGCTGGTGCCCCCCTGTCCCCCCCCCCCCACTGGTAAGAAATAGATTCTATTTGCACCGCTGCTGGTATGACTAGGTGCTAAATAACCATGCATTTAGTGGGTAGCCCGCATTACATCTGTAAAAACTCTCTGATCTGTGATAGCACTGCCTGTACATGGCACATTCTTTACTGAATGCTGTTTGTAGATACTTTGCCAGGAAAAACATTACCTGCACAGTGAAGAGTTGGAAGAAATGGTGTTATTGAGTTCTTTTGACAACCATAAAGAAGGACTTTATTGTAGAAGGTACCTGGACAACTATTAGGACCACCTGTACATACATGAGATTCCACAGTACAGCAATAGCAACAAGTAAGGCATCTTAAACACAAATAGAGTCAAGTTAACAGCATCACACAAGTTGTGCGCTTGCTTGAGGAGTCAGCCATCGGTAAAGATGGGATGTTAAATAGTCCTTTACATAAGGAAAAAGGAAAATAAAAAAGATATGGCAAATGCTCATTGCAAATGTTTATTCCTGAGAAGAAACTCCTCTCGCTGGGTGAGATATAATTGAAAATATGTGTGCAGATGTAAAAACAGGCCCCTACCCACCTCAGCCTGTGCATAGAATATATTTATGGACAATCACGTTCATGTTTATATTATGTGCCTCAACACAGCCGGTAAATACTTACAGAGACAATGGTTTGTAGATGTCTAATAGCAAAAACCTTAGCACTCATAACAGTGTATTTCCTTATATGGGCAATTGGCTGTATGGAGTTATTGGGGCTCCATTCCCTAACAGAAATGGTGGCCCCATCATGAGTCCAATCCTACATCATTCTGCAGCTGGAATTTCCCAGTGCTACATAGTTTGGACCCAAATCTGTACTTCCATACAATAAAGGGATGCTTTTGAGTCCTCCCTAACTGAGGTCAGTGGCAGCGTTGCATGTGGAATGACGGCAGGATGGAGCTCTTTGTCTCTGAGTCCACCATTATATGTTTATTTCATGTTTCCAGCTAACAATCTCTCTCTCTTTTTGTCTTGCAGGGAGTGTTCTGACTCATTCTGAGCAGAGAAAATCCATACACATATATATGTAAAAATGAATCCAATTTTTGCTAAACACAGTGCAAAAGGCTTCCATCACTGTCAACAAAAGTTTACCTTTAATGGAGAGTTCTTGGCTTCGGGGAATTCCCTTTCATCCAGTCTAATCCAGCGTTGTAGAAACTGTTGAACCATTGGGTTTTCATTGTTAACAATCTGGAATCCGGTAATATTGGCACCTCCATGCATTACTCTCTCCAGCATCATATCTCTTAAACCCTGGAAGAATATGTGTAGAAAACAAGAATCGACATCATCTGAAGTATCTGCTACTTGGCTCGATTTTAAAAACAAACATTCTGGTAAGATGCTATTTTTTAATCTTGAGTTAGTTTAACACAAAAGAAACTGATGAAAGTTCCCTGTCACTAGTAAAAGATACCCTTCCCAGGGGACAATCTCTTTCAACAGTAGATTGTAGTATTGGAATAAAATGGAATTTGGGAACACATGGATTCCAGACCTTTGTGATGGAACACTGGCTTGTTCCAGTGTGGCAAAGTTTCCTTGTGATCCAAAACCATACCAGAAAGGGTGCACAATATTACACATTAAGCTCAGTAGCAGAGGATTGATTGATATATGGTTTAATGAATTACGCAAAATCTTTTGTTAAAATATGTAGTGTCAGATCATAACTAGTGTTTCATATACTGCATGCTGGATAATCATGTGAAAGGATTCCATGGTCATAAAACTAAACTATCTCTTTATTAAGAGAACTATTTACAGAGATGATGCATCTGCAGGTAGCATTCTAGCCACCTGCATTCCCAATAGCTTCTCGGTGCCTCTTCCAAACTCTTTCCTTCTGTAACCTGTACTCCTCCCTCCGAGTTCCATGCAGGTTGCTACAGCTGGTTTTTACACAAGGTGAATGTGTTAAAGGTGGGGGGTAAAGAGTAGATGGGATGCAAGGAGCCTCCTTGATGCTTCTGCTCAAGAGTCAGCCACTATTAACACCTTTGAGGTGCAAACCACACCAAAAGAGGTGGAGAATGTTGGTGGCCTGGCTCCAATATCTTCTCTGTACCAGCCAGCAGAGCAGCAAATGCTTAACAGTCCCCCTTGCATAGGGGAGTGACAGGAAGTTTTGTGACTCAGAGGCATGATGCCCCTTGTTGTTCTCACTGCTGTGTTGTGGTAAATCATGATCCTCACACCAGACAGTGCAATGTTAATTGTCACAATATTTACCTTAATGTTTCACTTTCAAGCCTTGTGGGCCTGATTCTCCACTGCCCTGTGCCTCATATTGTCATTTACTCCTGTGCAAAGTGGATGTAGAAAGTAAGTTGATTGAGTAGTAGTTTGCAGTCACCACGTAGAAGTGTAAATAGCTATGTGTGGCACAAGGTAATTGCAACTTAAGGTCACTGTTTTTTGGTTTATGCAAAGTACACTGTAGTCATTGTGAATAGGATCAGTTCCATAATGCACAATGACACATTTTAAAGGCACACAGTATTTATAACGAAAATGGCATTTTAAAATTCATCTAACCTGCTTTAATCATACACAGAAAAAATGATTATAGAGATTCTTCTACAAAGTAGGATTACTAATCAGAAAGTGTGATATGACTTTAGAAGAACATTTTCCACACACAGAAGCTAAAAATGACTCTTTCTGCAGGATCAACTACATTATAACCCTTTCCTGCAGCATGTCTAGCTGATGGCTTTTCAGATATTTCTTTGATATTTTTGAAAAGTCAGTTATCGAGTGTGGAGAAGTGCATTTTTAATATGGATAAAAATATACCATCTTCTGCCTGGTCAATGAATATGTATAAAATACTAACTCTGCAATGGGGTTCTACCTATATAAAGTCAATGAGTGATTAAATAATCTGGTCACTTTACTAGATGGAATTACAAATTTTAATTTGGCTCTTTATATCACTTGTATTATGTACAAATAAAATGTAATTATTTTTATAGTGTTTAAATTTAAACTCTGTTATACAGAAGATTAGCATTATCTTGTGTGTTATTTAAGGGGATATAAATTAAAGGATATATAATTGAATTATTATTTTTAAATTAGTAAAGGATACAAGTTTCTTAGACAAAACAAAGACTCTGTTATTGAGTAGAAATGACTACTACATACCAGGTCTAGTATTTACTGAAGTCATTTCTTAAAATCCAGGCACTCCTTCATACATTTCCTTCTTAACTGATTAAAGTTGACACAACCTGAATAGAATATATTACCCTCTAAAACTTAGTTATACTTCTGCTGATGAAAAAGTTCTTACCAGGTTAGCTAGCATGTAGTGATAACCTCTGGAATGTTTACCAAGGATTACAACCTGTGTGTAGAAGAAATAACATGTATCACTTAATGTAAGAGAACGAGTCTCAATGAGCATAAGGAAAAAAACAAGAACAATGAACATTTTCGGAACACAGGATCCACTTCCATTCAAACTAATGGCAAAATCTCATGGTCTTCATTGGAGGCTGAATTTGGTCCATATACTGTCCACTTAGGGTAACCAGTTGTCCTGATTTTATAGGAACAATTCCAATATTCAGGGCTATGTCGTATATAAGCACCTATCACCTTCCACTCCCACCCAGTTTTTCACACTTGCTACCTAGTCAGTAGTATGCCCACTACTCCTATTATAATTACATTGCTAACAGAACATGGGAAATAATTTTAAAGCAGCAGTTATTTATGGATTCCAATCTTAGAATGAATTATTTCCCTTCTTAAAAGAAAAAAAATTCTCACAGGAAAATTTTATGAAACAACTGTTCTTCTCTACATGATTTCAGCCAGCTTCATTTTATTAGATTTCTTGGTGTTATTTCTTGCTAGAAGAGACGGGATCGATATTTGCCATCTGCTGTTTGAGTGACCACTGGTCACACAAAGGTCCTGATTGTGTGTTTTTTTCAGTGCAGTCATTTTTGTGAGTAAACAGTGAGCACGTTCATATTTCCCTGGCCTGTATGAAGTCCACCCTGTGCTCAGACAAAAGCAATCTGCTGCTGGTAGTCTGGAACCTCTGCAGGTGTTATAAAATGAAATACTGGGCACTTTATTTGTGGGAAAGGGGAACGCAGGTGTGAGAGAGAGGTACGGCAAGGCAGTTTTGCAAGCATCATCATCATTGCTCACCATCAGTTACAATCAGAAAGGGAAACAGAGGAGAAAAGCAAAGACTGGCACAGGAGAAAGGAAAAGCTGTGCAGCCAAAGAAAGCCCCCAAGAGCTCATGGGCAGAGTGATAAGAGGCTGTGGTTTGAGATGCTGCAGCAACTGAGTTTTGCCAGTGAGGCTTAAGTTTCTCTCTTTCATCAGGGAAACGTGAAAGGGCAAAGCCCTAAATGAGAGGCGAGCACACCCCGAGTGCAATGGGGAATCCTAACTCTGGCAAAGTCATCTTGGCTTTCATAGCATCTCCTCTGTCAGACTTTCGTATCAGCTTAATTATATCTGCCCAGTAAATAGGTAACTCTCTATTCCCCTCACACACTTAGTTGGCTCCTGTTTACTTTGGTCCTCGTTTGTGGAATACATTAGGGATCCGTGAAACAATCCATCAGCAGACTTTGTGCTGATTAAACTCTACAAAAATGTTGCTATCACAATTATACCACTGCAGGGCACAGATTAGACCTAGGGGCTTCCTGCTACACATCTATGTCTCTTTGGGAAAGCTGGTCCCAACATTTCAACATTAGGTGCCTACATTTAGGATCCTAATGTTATATTTAGTCACCTACATAAAGGTGGCCCAATTTTCAGAGGGTGCTGAGAATCCCCAACTCCCACTGACTTCTCCTGCAGTTGTGCAAGTACAGACAAAGTGAGAACTGGCCCTGTATGTCTAGGTCTGTGTTCTGGTGATGCACAGGGAACAAAGAGGATGCAGCCAGACAAAAAAAAGCCTCATGCAAACACCCCTATGTGCAAGTGGAGCAGGTTGGCAGACAGTGTGGTACACAAGAAAACAATAGGAAACACACCATAAGCTGAGGGGTTGTGGTCTGTAGGGAAAAAAGGAGGGTTACTAGGTCCCACCGCTGATAAACATGTGTTCTATCATCAGCTGTACACACAAGCTGGCCCTGATAACACTTGGCGCATGGTGAGAATGGAAGCAAAGCACTCTCCATGTTCAGAGATGCTGGAACAATTTTTGTAGTGGGGGTACTGAGAGCCATTGAACCAAACCATAAACCTTGTATATAATGGAAACCACTTCAAGCCAGGGATGTGGCAGCATCCCTAGATCCAGCCCCTATGCCCATGTTGAATCACCAGTAATAAAAATTGTGCAGGTCAGATTGTGCAATTCCATCTGTCTTAGTCTTCAGGAAGGATCTGATCCTGCAATACCACGTCAGTTCATCCTGCTGATTATGCATGAGACCGGATAGAACCAAGCTCACTCTCCTTTAGTTTTGTTGTGCTAACGGGAGTAAAAAGTAATCAACACTTACATCTGTCACTATACAAATTGGCTGTAACACTGACTACACACAGGGAGCAGCTCTGTTGAGTAAGAAGGTGCCGCTTAAATATACCTTATTAATAGTAGACTCAATCTTTAAATGGTAATATCCAGTATGCCATATTATCGCAACTCTCTGTATGGGAGACAGCTAAAGGATGCCACACTCTGGAAGACCTCTTTCCAAAAATGCCACTTTTCTCCTTGATAAGCTCAACTGACATTTGAGTCGATGCCTTTAGATATACTGCTGGGCTGCTTACAATATAATACTTGATTGAATTATTAAATTCCCAGTTGCCTCTTTGGACTGCCTCGTTTTTAACCGAAGCCATTTCTTTTAACTTCACGTTTAATTCTGAGGAATTTGCATACTTCCAACAATTTGAAAATAAATTGCTAGCCAGGTCCTCTTGAGAACTGTATGTATGCTCTATTGGTAGAAAACATCTGCTTTTCTATGCTCACATTTGTTTTCTATGGAAATCTGCATGCTCCCCTTAGATGCATTTGGCATACATGCTATTTGCATACTAAATTCTCTGTATGTTTGAATTTTACATTAACAGAGGTGATTTACCTTTGAAAGGTTAGAGGCAAAGGATTTTACACTTGCAAATCAAGAGCAGCATTCTTTGACATTTTATCCTTAGTAATAAGTGAGGCTTTCTTGCTTCTGACCAGAAACGTGTATATTTCTGAGGAGACAACACCATGACACTAAGAGCCATAGTCCGCCCTTGAACTCATGCCTGGGGCTCTCAGTGAAGCCAACTGGAATGTAGCAACTAGGAAATATAGTATAACAGAGCTGCAAAGCCGAGCACTACAACTCTCATCAGCCCCTTCACCACTGCACTTCCCTTTATCCCAGTCAGCAGACCTGAGGTTCATCTAGTCCAGTAGCCTGACTCCATTAATGACCAGAAATAATTCTGATTGCCCTAAAAAAATGGCCAAACTGCTTAATTCAAGCCTTGGTTTACAAAGCAGTTTCCAGAAGAAACCCTGTTAATATTTATATTTAAACATTATCCAAGCATGTCAGATTATAATTAGATATTAATGTTTTTAAAACTCAATGCATGTATTAGCCTGATCTTAAACAAGCATATTCCCTCCACAAACATTACAGCAATCTGAATGAAGAGAAGAGTTGCTGGATTAGCAAGTGTAGCAGAACCAATCACCAAATCAATGTGGCTCCTAAGGGAGTAAAAGAATGAATAAAGCTTTTCATGAAGAAGGAAAGCAGGAGTATAACAAATAAATCTCATCAACTGCTGATATATTGTGGAGCTTATATAAGGAGGAGGATATTGAATACTGGCACTGAACAGAATGTTAGGATTACAGGACAAGGATTTCACTGAACTACATGTCTTTGGGATGTTTCACTTCCTAGACTTAATAATGCTTTCACCTTCAGTGAAAGGAAAGCATAGAAGATTTGATACTGAACAAAGGAGGAGGAGAGGGGAAAAATTGGTTAGAAAAAGTCATGAATAATTCAAAATTCTGATCCTACCTAATTTTATCTTGTAGGTAGAAAGACTATGGCAGATTTAACACACAGTCGCAACAAAGGTTTTTTTATTTTTCAATTAACCCTTAAAATATGTGACCAGTTAATAAGCACAAAAATCAAAAAGTGTCCTAATTAAAATGTCCCTGGCTTTAGCATAAATGTCTTGAGCTACTGGGCTGGACCAGCTGTTGTTTATGCTGAATGGAATCTTGGATTATGTACCATTTTTGAGCGTTTGTATTAGCCTTACAAAGTTGCTACTCACTCACTTGCCTGGAGTGAATAATTTTTTTTGAATGGGTACATAAAATACCATTTGTTTATAATCAGTATAAATCATCATGGTAACAAGGAAGCAAATAGAGGCTGTATCTAGGCTGGTAAATTTTCATTGCAATTTTCAAAGGCTGAATACAGAGATTAGCTAAATTTGCTGTATTTGTTCCATGTTGAACTGCTACAAAACCACTTGGCATTTCTCTAACAATAATGATGATAAAAGCATGCTCTTAGGTTTGAGAGAGTAGCATAGTTCCAAAGAAAAAGCTCACCAAAAAGCCCTGACTTCCTTCTCAGTCAGGTGGCGCTCTTCAGACAGTACAATACGACCTGTCCAGATGGAATGTAATGTACAGTGCAGCTTCATGTGTTTCAGCACTAACAAATCTTTTTGTGCAAGAACAGTATTATTTAGAGCTATGGAACTAAATGGGAATAGTGGAGCTGAAACCCCCCTCTACAGGGAAGGACACGCCCAGAGCTGATCTTTATAGCCCTTTCTTGTGAATGAGCTGAACTGGAACAACATGGGGAGGATTCTGAGAAAGCTCAGTGCTCATTCTCAGCAAGAACATCTCTCTCGAATTGTCACTACCACGGTATGCACGTCTGGATTGCAGGAGGAAGATGGGGGCAGGACATTTTTTGTGTTAGCCTGAAACTGACTTGCTTACTCTTTGACTCAGGTATTACCAACTGGTTTTAAAATTACTTCTAATTTGGTCCAGACAATAGGTCACTAGTAACCTATTCATTTTCTTCCTGAGGATTCAGGGTTGGAGCTGGTGAGAGGAGAAAATCAATGACAGAGAGACCAATGAATTGTCAGGTAGGGAAGGGGGAGCGGGTGAAGAGTGTGTCCTTAAACCATGGTAGAGGAGATGGAACTGAAGAGAAAGAGCTGGCGTGGCATGGACCTGGTGAGAAACCAGAGCAGGGAGGAAGTAGCAGGAGCAGGTGAACATAAATAGTGGGGTAGAGCTAAGGAAAGAGGGGACAGAGGGAAACACGGAACCTGGAATAGGAAGCAAAAGTGGCCTGGAGAGAGAAGAGGAAAATATGGAGAGGCAGCAGGAGTGGCACAGGTGAGGGGGACCAATCAGTGTTACTTATGTTAAGTGTATTTTAAAAGCTAAATATCACTGTTTTGTTTTGATTTCAGAAGGAGGAGATCATTTTTTTGCTGTTGAGCTGGAGGGAATTATAGCAATGGTCAAAATCTTTTACAATTATAAAGTAAAATATATGTGATCAGCATCTGTCTTTCAGCAATAAGGCCAAGCACTACATAGGCTAGGGTGACCAGACATCCAATGTGAAAAATCGGGACAGGCGGTGGAGGGAACAGGAGCCTATATAAGAAAAAGACCCAAAAATCAGGTCTGTCCCTATAAAATCAAGACATCTGGTCATCCTAACATAGGTACGAGCCTCCTTTCTCTCCTAGAGGTGGTCCAGCCATGTTATGGATGAGGCAGGAAGGCAGTGAAAGGAAGCTTCCATTCCATACGTTGTATTCGCTAAAGAAAATACAACAATTCTGGAAAATCTTCTAGAATGAGTACAGTTCTCATGTGCTTGGAGAATCCCAACACACCCACTCAGCTGTGTCAATTAAAAGGATACAATTATGTTATTATCTAGACGAAAACATGCGATGGCCCAGACAGTGGTGAAAGGCAAAGTACAAAGTCCGATTAATACCTGTTTGGATTTCGGCTTCCATTCTAGTTACCTGAATCCATCTCAGCCTAGTCAGTTCATCATGTTTAACAATATTATTTATCTCTCTTTGCTTCGAAAAAGTTGAAAACTAAATTCAGGCCATATGAGTGTAGAAATCTCTTGCTTTTTTGTTAGATTGACTGAGCTAAAGGTCATAATCCAGATATTTATGAGCCTGTTGTATCTTTCCATCAGATAAAATGCTGGAGATGACTGGCATTGTTGCTATAAAAGAAGGCCTACAGATTTTTCCTGTGGTTTTCATAAATAACATCTCACATAGATATGCCACTTAAATGGAATGACAGCAAAAGATGTGACTTACTGTAATGTATCTTTCCATTTCTATTGTACCGGGGAATGATGAGGCCATTTTTTAACTCTTGCTCTGTTGCTATTCCAATGTTATAAAAGGGGGAGGCAATAGATCATTTTCCTAGATACCCAGATTTTAAAATGTTGTAAAATAGGAGTCTTGGTGTCAAACAGTTTTCATTTTGAAAGGGCTTAATACTGAGATAATACTTAACATACTTGGACTATAATGTGGCTAGAACATTGGCTAGATCATCGGGCTCAACGGGTAGTGATCAATGGCTTTGTGTCTAGTTGGCTGCTGGTATCAAGTGGAGTGCCCCAAGGATTGGTCCTGTGGCTGGTTTTGTTCAAGGGCTACAGTGGATGAGAAGCTGGATATGAGTTGACAGTGTGCTCTTGTTGCCAAGAAGGCAAACAGCATTTTGGGCTGTATAAGTAGAGGCATTGCCAGCAGATCGAGGGATGTGATCAATCCCCTCTATTTGGCATTGGTGAGGCCTCATCTGGAGTGTTGTGTCCATTTATTGGGCCCCAAACTACAAGAAGGATGTGGAAAAATTGGTAAGAGTCCAGCAGAGGGCAACAAAAATGATTAGGGGGCTGGAGCACATGACTTATGAGGAGAGGCTGAGGGAATAGGGATTATTTAAGTCTGCAGAAAAGAAGAATGAGGGGATATTTGATAGCTGCTTTCAACTACCTGAAAGGGGGTTCTAAAGAGGATGGATCTAGACTGTTCTCAGGGGCAGCAAATGAAAGAACAAGGAGTAAGGGTCTCAAGTTGCAGTGTGGGTGGTTTAGGTTGGATATTAGGAAAAACTTTTTCACTAGGAGGGTGCTGAAGCACTGGAATAAGAGGGACAAATAGCTAAGTGGCTCAAGCATTGGCCTACTAAACCTAGGCTTGTGAGTTCAGTCCTTGAGGGGACCATTTAGGGATCTGGGGCAAAAAATCTGTTGGGGGATAGTACTTGGTCCTGCTAGTGTAGGCTGGGGACTGGACTCAATGACCTTTCAAGGGCCTTCCAGCTCTATGAGATAAGCATATCTCCATACATATTTTTTTATACCTAGGGAGGTGGTTGAATCTCCTTCGTTAGAGGTTTTTTAAGGTCAGGCTTGACAAACCCCTGGCTGGGATGATTTAGTTGGGGATTAGGTCCTGCTTTGAGCAGGGGGTTGGACAAGATGACCTCCTGAGGTCCCTTCCAACCCTGATATTCTATGATTCTATGAACATGAAGTTATGCATTTAGGGATTTGGGCCCCAATCCTGCAAAAATTTACACACATTTAACTTAAAACCTGTGAACATTCCCAGACATTTAAGCACCTAAGCCTTTGAGGATTGAGACACTGGTACCAAAATTGTGGCAGTAGCAACCCCCCATCCCCTGCTTTAGAAATATGTCATGGTAGCACTGCACCAGTGACTGATGTCACACCTAGAAGCACTTGTACGTAACTTTTAGTTTCCACAGCACTGTGCAAATGGGAGTGATATGGTAGGATGTTTTTCAAGAGCAAAACAAACAAATAATATGGACCAAATTTTCTGCAGGATGGCAAGCTGCCAACCTTGAGGTGGCAGGGACCCTCAGTTGTATCAGATGGCAGATTAAATGCACGCCACAATGATCTCTAAGTCTGGCAGCTCTATTTGAATGGTACAGCTGATTTTGCATCTGACTCCACATACAGCAGGTCAATAAACCAAATAAGCTATGGGGCACCCAACCCTATTCTTTTCTCCTCGGGTCTGGCTAAGAGCATAAGAAAGACTTTTGGGCTCCAAATGGACTGAGCCTCATTTATGTATTCAGACTGGTATCTGAGTGACATATTTGTGATCCAGGAGAATTTTCTCCACCAGGGCTGATTGACTAGCCCCCCTCCACTTTCTTTGGCGCGTTCTACGGTGATCATCTGGTAGGATATTAATATTTATAGGCACGCTAAAGGGAGGGGACCACAATATTCTAAAAGAGGGGTGAAAATAGCCTGAGACGTTAAAGAGATTCCTGTAGCTACTGATTCTGGAAAGACTTAGAGCACACTCTGGACATAAGTGAGATTGTGTTTATTACATCTCAGCTGTTAAGACTGAGTCTTTTCTAAGAGATGTTGGTTGTCTTAGTTGCCTTTCTGAAAGCTCAGATCTTGGTTTGGGTGTATGCTGGTTTGTATTGCTTGTGGTAGAAAGACAAGGCTGCCAGGACAGCCGCATCTTCTCTAACCATTTGAGCCATAACCCCTTATTTGTCCCATGTGACCTGACCCCTGGTGATGGCGTATATCTATCCGGCAACAGTGCCCCATATATGAAGTTGATCCTACCTATATTGGATTGGCTGGTTGAGGAGTTGTGGCTTGTGAGGCAAAACCAATGGGGTCTAGGGCATGGAATTATTCATCTCTGAGCTTCAGGACCTTTTATCAGAGAAAACAGAACTACCGAGATAATGGTTCGGTTTATTACTTCAATACAAGCTGCAACCGAGGTCCTCTAAACCAAGTCCCAGTATGTCAGATCAAATGTTCAGCTTGTCTTGAGGATACCTGCAGCGTGCCTTATCTAGATGAGCATCTATAGCTGAAGAAAAGGGGCAAGTGAAAAAGTCCTTCTCAAGCTGAAAAATGGCCACTGACGCCACCTTTTTTATACATATTTTTATATGCCTGTTGCTGGTGCTCCGCAAGAGCTGTCTGTGTTTCATCTCCTCCAGTGGACAGTCTAATCCTAAGAGAGATCTAATTATCTTCTACATTATTATCATACGTACAAAGGGCAAACAATCTAGGAAACAGTTTGTGACATCCAAGGTATAAGCTTTATTTAATATATTATTCAATTTATTTTGCATAGGTCAATGCTCAGCATCCAGCTAGTAGTGCGACAAGCAGGAAGAGTGCAGAGGATGAACAGCCCTTGCAAAATGGAAAACTTCTCCCCTTGAGGTGAAAATGATTTAACTATCAAACCAGGAATCAGTGCTTGCTTCTGTCAAATGCAGAAGGAGCCTCTTTATTACCTCACCGGAGTAATTTCATTACTTGAAATTGCAGTACCCATTCCCCCAACATTATCTGAAGCACAAATATGTTTTAGTGGCAAGATCATGCTTCCATCAAGTGCTCTGAATACTTATTCCATGCTGAATGACCCCTGTCCAAATATCCACCATTCTATCAATTTTTGCCAATATCATATAAGGCCTGTGTTGGTCTCCCTGTCACTCCATGTTCACTGTCACCACGAGATTAATTTCCAAAAGAAAGCAGTGCAGGGTTGCAGCATTTTGTGGCAATGAAAGGCACATCACAGCTGGCAATGACATGTCACAACTGAAAAGGTGATATGTGACATGCCTTTGATTTGACTAAAATGAAACCTTCTTCACATTCCACTGAAGCAGTTTCCATCATGTATTCCACTTCCTCTCATACAGGGAGTCAGATGGTGATCCCAACACTGCAGGCAATTTATTACCCTACACCAGTGTTAATGGGGAACAGAATCTAGCCTCCAGGGATTGATACAGTTAAATAAGGTAAACAATATTTTCAGTTTGTATTAGTGAGTAATACTCCATTATACTTGGGTTAAATATTCAATGAAGACTGTATTAAAATATTTAAATAATGATTCCAAACATACAGTTTGACACAGATGAAAAATAACTGCATATATGGATGAGTATAATCCATCTGCTGTTTCATTGATTTAGTGTCCTCTACGGAGTGTCACAAAGGTACGCTCTGCCCTGTCCCCGATTGCCAGATTTTGTACTTTCATAAAATCTATGAGGTAGCAGAAAATAGCACAAAAATCCATGCACTCATTCATCCATGTCCTCATGTGTCTATGAATTTTGCCTGCTCACTTCTGCTGCCTCACATGCACTTGTTATTCCACCTCAAAACTGGAATCCTGTCTTTTTAATAAGATATTATATGGAGAGCTGTAGTTGTGGGTGTCAAACCCTTTCTCCTTTAGTGGGATTGAACATCACAGACAAGGAAGTCATGGAGATCTCTCTCTCTCTTTCACACCCACCCACCCGCCTGCCCGCCCATCCACCCCTCTTTCACTGCAGAGTTAGGAGATGGCTACCCATTATGGTGTTCTTAGGTTAGTACTAGGAACATATGAAAGCTCTATTGCTTTTCCCTGCTCTATTCTTTCCTACTAATAGTTCCTCTCTCTGTAAATGAGTCCCTGATTGAAGGCCATGCAATGGAAGGTGCATTTACTCTCTAGATATGTATACTTGGTGCTTTTTAGAAAAAAATAGCAATCCAACATATAAGGCAGGACATTCTTCCCCATTTTCTTGCAATTTGATTTGATGTGTGTAAGGAATTTACTGTGCTCTCAAACAGTCTCTCCAAACCTGTGTATGTTCCACTTCCTTCTTTTTTGGGCATTAACAGTATAACCTGTTTACCAAATGGGCTGTATTCTTATTGTTAAAGGACACAAAAGCTGCCTCAAAAGCCTCAAGACCTTGAGGTCATTGAGATGGAAAGATTTACAACCCACAGTAACAGACATTCATAATCGCAATAGTTTACTCTTCAAACCAAACAAAATTCATTAAACCACCTCTCCTTTAAATCAAGACCTTTTCTTTGTCTAGACAGATGAGCACAGAAAATAATAGAGTTGTGCCTCTCAGCACTGCATCTGTCTCCACAGGCCATGTCCTTCTGAACAAACACCTTGACACCAAAAATCAGTCAAAACCAGCAACTACTCTTCACCACTCCAAACCATTCCACTCAAATCAAGATCAGACGTTTGTTAGTACTTGGTTACACTGGCACTTTATAGCATTATAAAGCCCTCACGAGCGCTATAACCTCCTCCCCGTCCACACTGGCAAGGCACGTAGAGCACTATAACCGCGGAGTTATAGCGCTCCTCGTAATCCACCTCCGCATGGGGAATAAGGGCTGTAGCGCAGCTGCTGTAGCGCTACAGCAAGAATGTGGACACTCACTGTGCTACAAGTGATCTCTTGAGATGCTTAGAGCCATTTAAGGCAATTGACGTCTCTTCCCTTTGTTTTGAACTCGGCTGGAGGAATGCGGAAGTATCTCTTTAGAGTTTCTCTCTTAACTCGGCAGATAAGCAATGCAAATGTTTAAGGAGGGAGCCTGTGTGAAAACAAAGCCCTCTGTGAATGGAGGCTCGCTGAAGAACGGAAAAAACACTGTCTCTCTCTCTCCGCATACACACAATGCGTCCCCCCTCACTCCCCTCATTTAAAAAGCACGTTGCACCCAGCTGAATGCTGGGATACTTGCCCTAATGCGCTGCTCTTAATGCCGCATTAAGTGCCCCAAATGTGGCCATGCTATACCGCTGGTGCGTCTGAGTGTGGACATATAATAGCGCTATACATATTACTGTATAAGGGCACCGCTATAACCAATAGCGCTATAATCTTGTAAGTGTAACCATACCCTAACAATGTATGACAATTACTTACTATGAAACCGAAAGGATAAACAAAAGCGCAGACACATAGTACTTGTTGGGGAGATGTCTCTGTCCCTTATACTGTAAAGGGATTCTCAAGAGTAGAACCTTACTCCCATGGAGGGTTTCACTACAGACAGGAGCAAGGCTACCGTGGCTACTGTATGTGTGTTTTAATGTTCTTTTTTTTACAAATGGTGAATTCCTCTGTAACTTTACAACAGCGAATAATGAATTAAATAAAATGCCAATTGTATTATGGAGATGTTCTGGCAACTCCAGTTATGCTTACACTGAATTTTCCACTTCAACTAGGGTGTAAATCCCTTAATTAAACATGCTCATTCGCAGCAGTTATTCTCAAACATGGGCTATTTCAGGAAGGAGGACACACTTTAATTTCCTAGGTGCTGATTAGTCCCTTCGTTGGAGAATTCTAATAGATTGAAAATCCACTCCCTTTTGAAATTTTCCCAGAGATTCTCATGTGTTCTCAGTCCTCTGTAACCTCGCAGTCTCAAAAGTCAAACTTACAAGTGCACACAGGGCTTGAGCCTGCAGAAAAGCACAGCCCAGGATAGTGTCTGGGGGAAATTTCAAACAGCTGTATGTTATTTAGTTTGCTTGCTATAACAGTTTTAATTTTCATTTTGAAGGCTGACAGAACACTATACAGTTTTGTAGACTTTTGTTCTCTGACGCTGCCTCCCTTGCTCACTAGCTCTCCTGCTCAGCTACCTTTTTTTTTCATGGTTACAACCTTTACTGGCCCAGAGACAAGTAGTTAAGGGAGCTAGCCTGTGACTCAGAGGACTGAATTCCCTGCTCAGACACAGACTTGCTATATGACCACACTAAGTCACTTAATTTCTCTGTGCCTCAGTTCCCCATCTGTAAAATGGGGATAATAGTCCTATCGTACCTCACAGGATAATGGGAGGATGAATACATTAAAGTCTGTGAAGTGCTTTGATATGGATAAGGGTAGACTCTGGCCTGAGAGTTATAGGGCATGGCCCACAAAGAGAGATTGAAAGACTTAGATATGGACAATTTAGACGTTTACCTTTATATCTGTATAACAGAGGGTGGAATTTAGCCCTATTAGACTTTGTGCAGCAGAAGTCTCATTCCACTATTTTCCAGTCTCCTCTCCTGAAGTTTTAACATTTGGTGGAACTGATTCATCAAAAAGTATGGGGGGATGGTAATATGCATTGTAAACCACAGAGAATCCCTGAAAACAGGGTCACAGTGCAGGTTCAGTACTTATCTTTAACTCCATATGAGGCAACATTCTGCTAAAGAGGAAGTGGATTGTACTAACCATGGCTATTGTGCTACACAAAGGGTATGGTTACACTTACAAGATTATAGCGCTATAGGTTATAGCGGTCCCCTTATACAGTAATATGTATAGCGCTATTGTATGTCCACACTCAGATGCTCCTGCGGTATAGCATGGCCACATTTGGGGCACTTAATGCGGCATTAAGAGCAGCGCATTAGGGCAGGTATCCCAGCATTCAGCTGGGTGCAACGTGCTTTTTAAACGAGGGGGGTGAGGGGGATGTGTTGTGTGTATGTGGAGGGAGAGAGACAGTGGTTTTTCCGTTTTTCTGAAAGCCTGTTAGTGAGCCTCCGTTCACAGAAGGCTTTGTTTTCACACAGGCTCCCTCCTTAAACATTTGCATTGCTTATCTGCCGAGTTAAGAAAGAAACTCTAAAGAGGTACTTCCGCATTCCTCCAGCCGAGTTCAAAACAAAGGGAAGAGACGTCAATTGCCTTAAATGGCTTTAGGCATCTCCAGAGATTACTTGTAGCGCAGTGAGTGTCCACATTCTTGCTGTAGCGCTACAGCAGCTGCGCTACAGCCCTTATTCCCCATGAGGAGGTGGATTTATAATAGCGCTATAACTCCACGGTTATAGCGCTATTAGTGCCTTGCCAGTGTGGACGGGGGGTAGGTTATAGCGCTCGTGGGGGCTTTATAGCGCTATAAAGTGCCAGTGTAACCATGGCCAAAGGCATTGACATGCACTGCCCAAAGAGAAGTACCACTGCCCATTCTTGGTAACAGTGAGTGTTGTAGTCTTGGCTACTTTAAGCCCAATTCCCATACGTTGCAGTATATTCAAGGCTTTAGGGACCTAATTCTCCTCCACACTTGCCTCACTCTGACACTAGTGTAACTTCACTAAAATTTCAGTTTTCCATTTAAAGGATGGCACAAATCGCTTAATTAAATATGATCATTAACAGAAATCATTCTCAAACATGGACTACTGCAAGGAGGCATCAGTGCTACTATTCACACCTTTTAAGGCCTTCCCTACAGAACTCTAATAGATTTAAAATAACTCCATTTTGAAATTTTCCTAAAGATTCCAGCTGTCTTATATTGCTGTAAGTCTGATGAGAAGTTTATTCACAATGTTTAAGTCATATGTTTAAAGTCAATTGTCTGTATAGGAAAATGTCCCTGGTGTGTGCACATACACACAAAATCTTTTCAGGAGATATATAAAATAACAAAGAGATGTACATCTAATTTATTTCCCCCTCTTCATTGCATGTTATTATCTTCTTATTATTGGGAGATTAACTCTAAAATACTTTTGCATCCCACCAGTCTTTCACAGCAATCACTGTAATCATAGCAGTGGCTCGAAGATGTGAACTAGAGTCCTTGAAACACAGAACTCTGCTTATATAAAGCATTACTGCATTCAGAAACCATGTCAGCCTTACTCCAGACTATTATTTGGATATAACCCAGAAGTGTCGCAGTAATTTAGTACCAATGCTCACATAAGACTCTTTTTAAAAGGAGTTTGTACTGCAGAGAATTGCCTTCAAGCAGACTGAAAAATACTGAGCTGCAGCAATCCTTTCTTCCTTTTAACGTTTACTTTTTTTAGATCTTATGAAATTAAAAAAAATACATTGCAGCCTCTGAGAGGAAAGCCAGGGTTTTTTTCACAAACCTTCACTATAGAGATTAATAATAACTGGAATTAAAGGCAATTTGCTCATTTCAATGCATTGAAACAGTTGAGAGGTTCATTGTGCTTCACTATAAACAGTGCTCTGCAGTATCTGAGTTCTCTGTATAACTGGGTTCCATTGTGCATAAAACCTGAACTAGGAAAAATTATGAAGATTTAATTCATTTTTAATTCACTTCTATACTGCAGTGTAGCCATTTTTCCTTGTATGAGATAGTAACAGTTACAGCCATGTTTTTCTTTAACAACTTTAACTTTACTTGCAATTTCCCAGGAGGTAAGGAATGCTGGGTATTTTTAAGGGATCGTGTATTGTATATTGTTAATATTTTTGTTCACTGTTATATTTTAGCAGAACCAAATTCCAACAGCAAATATTTAAAAAAGCTTACAAACCCTGACAAAATGGGTCATGCCTGTAACAATATGGGCCTCTTTTTCCTCAGGTAGTATAGAATTTGCTTGTAAATTGTTGTGCCATTTTCATTCTCAAAATTTGTTAAACAAGCTGGTTGCTGAGCAATCGCCTAGTCACACGGTCTTGTCTATAGAACTTGCATGACCTGGGGGACATTTCGGTGAGGGCATAAAGGATCTGGTTCTCTTCTCGCTTAAACCAGTATAAACAAGGAGCCACGCCAGTGAAGCTAATGGATTCCACTGGTATAAAACTGCGGCAAGTGAGAAAAGACGCTCAAAGGAGATAAATGTAGATAGACTAAGGATGATTGGTTTGCAATGGGATAGTACTTAACTGCTTCAGTGCCTGATCCAAAGCTCTTTGAAGTCAACTGAAAGACCTTCCTGAAGGCCTTATGATTTACACTGTGTTGCTATAATGTTCCAGGGAACTCACACAAGAATATCAGGATGTAGGTGGAACTTGGAACAGCACTGCAGGCGCCTGTTCCCACCCTGTGTGACACTTTGCACAGCAGTGATGCAATTAGTCCTGGCTTGGTCAGCACTGAGGAAAGACATAAGGTCTTGTGCAGCTTTCCGCCTATTGACTTAGTCTCCCCACTTATAAATGAGGTCACAAGGATACCAGCACTATTTTGCTATCACTAGTTATATGTATTGTCCGTTTGCACAGGAGTATTATACTATTCCTATTCTAATATGGCTAATGTCATTCTGGAGTGTATTAACACGAGTGACTTATGTAAGACAATTATGTAATTGTCCCACTCTACTCAGCACTCAACTGGAGGACTGCGTCCAGTTCTGGGAGCCAAACTTTAAGAAAGCTGTGGACAAAGTGGACAGAGTCCAGAGGAAAGGTTAAGAAAAAGTAAAAATTTTTAGTGTTGAGAATAGAAGCCTGAGGAGGGACCTGATAACAGAATACAAAACCATTAAGGGCTGTTATAAAAAGGATGGTGATTGATTGTTCTTCATGTCCACTGAAGGCAGAATAAAAAGTAGTCAGTTTAATCTGCAGCAAGGAAGAGTTAACTTACGTTAGATATTAGGAAAAACTTTTGAACTATAAAGGATAGTTAAACACAGGAAGAACTTCCAAAGGATGTTGAGGAATTTCCATCACTGGAGGTTTTTAAAAACAGGCTTAGACAAACACCTGTCAGGGATGGTCTAGGTATACTTGACCCTGCCTCAGCACAGGGGGTGACTAGATGATCTCTTGAGGTTCCTTCCAGTCCTACATTTCTATGATTTTTGATATTATGTTTCCTTCCTCTCCCTGCAGGTAGTTCAACAGAGTTGTCTTGATAATGGTTGCCTAGGAAACTAATTAAGGAGAGACTGTGGTTGGAAGTGGAGATGCAAGCATTAAACTCTATTTGAGAGATAGATGCAGAAATTAAGGTAATGCCTGAAAAGATGAAAGGATTTATCCTTTATTCTGGGAAGAAGAAATAACTATATTAAATGTTCAGACTGTAACAAAGCAGCTTTTCATGCAGCACTGATTGTTAAAGGCTAAGAAAAGAGAAGTGGTGATACTGAGCAAGAGATTTTAAAACCCAGGCTCTGTTTTGAGGTGATACATTTGATGTGGAAAAGATTCCCAGAGCAGTTAGAAGTGGTTAGATGGTCAAATGGGTTGGTAAAAATAAAATTGAATAGACAGGCTTTTGAGCAAGCTCCAACTAATTAACATTCTGTGTGTGTGTGTGTGTGTGTTTTATATTGTGTCACAGATCTTAAAAGCATTTCATGTACATTTCACTTGTGAAAGGTGTCAGACTGGCAGCCCCAAAGACTCAAGTCTTCTGTCGACCTTTAGAACAGGTACAGCTGAGAAGCATCAATGCAAGTTCTCACACACTGACTGCCCTACTAATTTACGTCAGGCCTGACCACACCAAACAGTGAAAGGATACCTCAGTACCAAAGGGGCCCATTTGATCCTGTGCCTTTCTACTGCGATTCCAACAAGGGTAACAATTAGTAGAAGTGATTTATATAATGTCAACATTATTTAAATAATGAAAGGGGCACAAAATTTTTTTGGCTGTGCTTGATAAGAGTAACCAGATAGGAACACAAGACTTCTTGTCATTGAAAAAGCATCAAAAAATGGCTACTCATACAACTAATGAAGAAGGTGCTTTTTACAGACACCTATTAATTAAGGTTCAAACTAGGTAGATACATCTAATTTTCCTTCTAGTTAATTCAGAGTAATTCCATTGACTCCATATTCAGGCCTATTGTACACCTATTTAGACCTATTGTACACCTATTTAGACCTATTGTGCATTTAATTACTATATACAGATAGATCTATTTGTGTACACATACACAGTATATGAAGTATGGTAAAATATGCAAAATGTCAAAAGCAGATGCATAAATATGTGCGCACATGTGCACTCATGGCCAATGATTATAAATTATTAGCACAAAATTGTTAAATGCTTCTAATACAGAATAATAAAGTATCTTAATGGTGACTTCAGGTTGTAATCTCTTTGGAGTAGGAAATGCGAGTGGTGTTGGAACTGGATCTTTACGTGTACAGCACCATGCACATTATGATGCTCTATATATTAAACGTGATCAATAATCATTAGTACAGAATTGCAATTCTACTGGTTTTCTGAATCATTCCATTAGAAATCGATTCAGATCCATGGAGATACTACCTTAAATCATTCTGATTGTTAAATTCTTGTCATTCTGAATCTGGGAAATCTTCTGAGAGCTAGAGGATAGCTTTCAGAAGGCATTAGCATTTACAAGATGGTAATTCCACCCATAGGAATGTGTGAAATGTTTTATATGTGCAGAGGATTAGCCCGATCTGAAAAGGACATTTGCTTCTCTGTAGTTCAGACACTGTGGCTGTGGCTTATTATTCGTTTAATACCTGTTCGTAGCATTCCCTTTGGGCAGAAATGGCTGTTGACATTGGCACATGAGCACACTCACTCACCTTCCACAATTTTGTTGGCTAAAATCCAATGGAGAGGGCTGCTGACTTCAGGAGACTGCCTTTTCTCCCCAGTGGCGGCTTCATGTCCAGCATGATCACCTCAAAGAAGAGACCACTACTATACTTGTAAATCCTTCCCCCTATGATGCATTTATGGGCATTTGAACTGGTCAAATCTGTGTGGAAAGATGACTGATGATCTTTTGGTGACCAAGTTTCTAGCTCATTAGGGGCATGGAAATTAAATGGGTCAGTCACGGAGTGACTTGTAACAAGAGTTTGCATATACTAGACACCCTTCAAGGCCTCACCCTGAATCCCTCATGTGGGCACATCACGGTCCCCACAAAACAGGAAAGTTCCATGACTCCTCTGTGGCACAGAGCCCTGAGAACCTCAGCAGCACACCTCAGCTCTGTGACAATGGTGGAAAATACTCACTGGAGTGAGGAAGAGACCAATCGGACACATGGAGATAATAGAACCTAAAGATACCACGCCCTGTTGTGCCTCCCCCAAACATGCCAGTGTATTTATGGGGTGGTTATTACATTTTTTTTTAAAATGGCATGGAAAACACAGGCAGGCCAGTACAGCAATTCTGGTGTAAGTTGTACAAACCTAAAGCATACATCACTTGCAAGGTTGGATCTGGATTAACTTTGCACTTGGATATTTTTCCTGATTTTTCTTGGTGATTTTTTTTTAAACTCTGTAATATAAATGAAGCATTTTTTATATTTATTCTTAAAACACCAAAAACCTGGGAGCCTTCTTGCAGTGAGCACAGAATGCCTCACTGAAGACTGAATGCTTCTACAAAGTAATACCACAATGACAATATTGAAAAACTTTAGATCTTCTTAATCTTAAAATTTCAGACTCAAAAATCAAATCAGGTTGTATATTTCCACTACAGAGAAGTCAGTCAATCAGATTCCCCTTTGTGTTCCTAGGGATACTTTACCTGAAGGCTTTTTACCAATTTGACCATTATTTAAAATGTTTGTGCATTATATTCCTTCCTACAGTATTACTTATGTTTTGTTTGCAAGAGACGTTCACACAATACTGAAACTGCCTTGCAGCCTAACCTTTATGATTTTGTTTGGAGATACTCTCCTTTTGATAAAAGCATATATTCGCTGAAATAAACAAGTCTTTTGTAATGTTTCACCATTTTGATCCTGAATGATTTTCTTCCATCTTATTTTCCCTTTGGGGATTTGCTTCTAAATGGACACTGAGCCACTCTAGTCTGAAATATGACTTACCTTGGTAATAAGAAAACCATATTTCTGAACCTGAAGACTTGTTTCTAAATAAACAGTCAAACTCTAAAGCCTGCTGCTATTTTCCAGAACTAGATGTCTTTTTTCATGTCAATAAAATCGTTTTATATCTACCTGTGAAATAATATTGGAATATTTTGGCATCAAGGGACAAGAAGAATGGGGAGTGCATGAATTTTACAGAGGATCAGTTTTAATACCGGTATGTGTGAAGGGCAACTAGAAGATTAAGACAGATATAATTCTGTCAAGAAAGGAAGGACAGAGATGGGCCTAATTGACTGGGTTCCAAAGATACAGGACCACATCTATGGCTAAATATTAAGAATAATGTGAGAAACAGTGATTGGATGGCAATACGAGTAGTAAATTACATTTGTGAAAGACAAAATCAGGTGAAATGAAGAATATTTTAAACTAGGGTTGGCAATTTTTCTTTGAACGAGGGATGATAGATGGCAAATGGGCTAAATGTTTAAAGAGATGGTGGAGGAAGCTCAAGAGGATTGTACAAAGAAATCTGTTGAAAGGGACTGCTCAAAAGGAACCTTCATCTAGAGATGGAACAAAACTGTACCCAATTTAATGCCAAAATAACACGTGTTTAACTTTGGATAGAGATTTATAATTACAGACATGGGGCCTATGGTTAGAGAGGCTCTGGGATGGTTTCTTAAGACAGAAGAATGACTATGAATGGACTTTGTCACATGTTTTATTGTTTATTAGTATGTATTAGTAAACAAAGAACCAGAGCCAGATTTTCTTGACTTCAGTGAAACTGCTTGTGGGGTCAGATACTATTAAGTGCAAGTAATACTTCAGAATCTATATGGCTAAATGATAAAGCATGAATGTATCAATGTTTCCAGGGGAAAAAAATATCAAGACTATATGTGAGTATACTCACCAAAACTGAACTTTAAATTTGCTCTAGCAAGCATTTGCACCAAAAACACTTCAGCACTCATCCAGTTAGAGATCAGAAAGAGTACAATGTGACTTAACTGACCAATAACAACTGAGCAATAAGGCCCAGATTTTTAACTATATTTAGGGGTTAAAATGAGATTTAGGCTCCTAAATCAGCCAGGTGTATTGACTCTGACCACAGCAATGCCTAAATAAGTGAATGCTCACTAGGAATTATTCATGTTGAATTCAGACTTAGCAAAAACTCAAAACGATGACATTTGTCAACATGTGACATATCTCATCCAGTGCACAAAATGGCCCAGTGTGGGTGAAACCAGACAATCACTACGCTCTCAAATGAATTCACAAAGGAAAGTGATAAAAGACAAAAGCACCACATCACCTGTGGGTGAACACTTTTCACAAAGTGATCACTCAGACCTAACAGTCCTCATCCTCAAAGGAAACCTGCCCAACACTTTCAAATGACAACTCTGGGCGCTTGAATTCATAACTTTGCTAGATGCTAAAAATCATGGGCTGAATAGAGACACTATGACTTATGACAATCTATGACTTACTAACCCCACTCCCAGGCCCCCCCATTGTAATACCCCTCCCCTTCTTTCTCCCTCTGTAAGTAAATGGGTGTTAACAGGACACTTCACCTTGAATGGTCCCTAGAAATATGTTAACTACTTGTGCTAAATAATCTGTTCTGCCTTGTATTGAGTTGTGACACTCAGAGTACCTTTCTCAGATCTGAAGAAGAGCTCTGCATAAGCTCAAAAGCCTCATCCTCCCTCTCACTGACAGAAGTTGATTAAATAAAAGATTTTACCTCACTCACCTCAACATTTGTCAAATATTTTTTGGAGAACAGATAAATCGGAGGAAATCTCTTTTTAAAATTTGTTTCACAACCTTCGCTACCGCAGTTTTTCAATCTGCGAATTAGAGCTAATATTACCTTGCAGAGCTGTCGGAAGGTTTAATTATTGCTTAGAAAGTGAGTCAAGGCCCTCGGATTTAAATTGACATTTAAGTTTAAAACAATACTATTGTGTATACTATAGCTTATCAATGAGGCTAGTTTCAAAGGTCCATTACCAATTTAGTATTAATGGAAGACTGTAATTCTTCAGGTTGAACTGACACATGAAATGTCAAACTATACTCTGGGACCAAGATTTTCAAGAGAAACTAGATATTTTAGGGGGTATCCAACCTGAACCAACTAAAAGGGGCCTGATTTTCAGAGGGCAGGTGCCATGCATTCTCTGTCACCCACCATCCCTAATTTCTTTGGGACATTTTGGCTTAACTCAAATATACCACTGTTTTTAGTCATCACCTTCAATAAAATGAGTGCCCTAAAGATCTAAAACTTGAACAGTCAGCACACAATGGTATTTGCTCTTTTTTATTTTTTCAGAGCTTATTCAAGTTTTTTTTTGTGTCTTGGGTAGAGTTTCTACACTATGCGAAAACCAATCTAAAATATGCAAATCCAAAGTTATCCTTTCCCCTATCAGCAAAGCACAGTTGTCTATAAGGAGGACATCGCACCATCCCCCGGAGTATTCCAACTACAGTGAACTAACTCCTGTCTGAATTTTCATACTATTTGATTAGCCTTATGAGAAGATAAGCAGCTAAGCTGAAGAGACAGAAGTAAAAGCCTGGAAAAACTAATTGTTCAGCAATAGACCCTAGGGTATACCAATCCGACTTTCACCTGCAGAGAAGGATGTCATTGTTCTTGAGTCTTGGACCAGAAAAATCTTGGGAGGCTGCTGTTTGTAGATATTTTTATCATAATGGGCACCAATGTGAGGCCCAGTCCTACATCCCTTTCTCATAAGAATCGTCCCATAGGACAATGTGCATGGGTAAGTGATGCACAACTGGACCCCATCTCTTTTGTCTAGTATGTAATAGAATATTTATCCCAGACATTTGTCTGTCTGGTTTGCTTTACTAACTAGTTTTTTTTGTTTCATAAACACATAACTCAAAATCCATTTTAGGCCCTGATCCTACAAATGTAAATGACTTTACACATGGGCAGTTCCAATGGAGTCAAATAAGACTGCTCACATATATAATGGTAATCACATGCGTAAATGTCTGCAGGCTCTGGGCTTTAAGCCATATTGTCAAATGATTAACTAGTCAATCCCATTCTATGCTATTGCATTACTGCAAACCACTGCTTCTGAAAACAATCCTGGTCATAGGCACTGACTCTGGGGGGCTCTGGGGCTGGAGCACCCATGAGAAAAAAAGAGTGGGTATTCGGCACCCACCGGCAGCCCCACAGATCAGCTCCTCCTCCTGCTCACCATGATCAGTTGTTCAGCAGTATGCATGGGGCACTGGGGGGAAAGTGGGGAAGAGCTGGGGCAGAAAGAGGTGGAGGGAGGAACAGATGTGGGGGCTCGGGAGAAGGGGTAGAGTGGGGCAGGGCCTGGAGCAAGCAGAGTGTGTGTGTCGAGCACCCCTTGGGAACTCAGGAAGTTGGTGCCTCTGATCCCGGTGCAATAAAATTTACATTAGAGACCATTCAGAAGAAAGATTATTATACAATTTCATGGAATCTGACTTGCAAGTATAAATAAAAGAGACTTAGAAAATGAATAATTTAGCAATTCAGAAATGTGATATCTAAAAGTTAAAGTAAAACACCAGACAATTAGTGATAACTTGGAGCCCTGTGCTGCGAACTATTAGCTATGTGAGAGCTAAGAGTTTATTAGATCAATAATGTTGTAACGGACATTTAACAAATCCTACCCAGACTTGAACTCAGTCCTTTTGAAGAAGAAATTAGATAATTAATCTAGTTTGATACATGCTTAGGCTAAGATACAGCTCTCTTTTTGGCCACTGGAGTGCTCCCAGACGTTTTTTTTTTTCTTATCCATGCAGTATAAACACATGGAGAGTAAAATAAAAGAATGTATGTACATCCAGAAATTTCAAACAAAGGGCTCATCCTCACTTGCAACTTTTGAGGAATGCAAACTTTGTTTACTACATTTTGCCCCTTCAACAGGAATGCAAGAAAATGAAAGAATAAACCCCTCAAATGTCCTGCGTTCTACTCCGTCTCCATAAATACAAGACACTCACTAAAATGACGGAAGACTGAAAGCCAGATGCCAACCCATGTGAGTAAGCAGGTGCTATATGAGGCCATCTGAGCCAAGGGTAGGTGCTAGATAGGCTCTCTGAGCTGAGGGCAGTTGAGCCCAGTGTTTAAGGGCGAGAAGGAGATTCTGCATCCCCCACACAGGTAGAAACTATGACGTTTCTTGGAAGTAGGAAACTCAGACCCCTTTCCACCTCCAACCAGCCTTTTGTGGATCTTTCACCAACTTCCACAAAGAGGCATGTTCCCCTTCTGACATTCACCACCCAGTCGCTATTGGGTGAGAGGACCCCGATGGCCGAGTCGCATATCTGGTTAAAAGCTCTATTTTGTAGCTTGTCTCTAGTAGGGTTCTCAGTTTTGGTTGGGCATATTCCTGGAGGCTTCATCTCATGGCATAATATTTCATTAAAAATTATTCTTTAATTCCTGGAGACTCCAGGATAATCCTGCAGAGCTGGCAACACCAGTCACTAGGATGTTTCCTTGCAGCTATGCAGCACATTCAGTCAGCTGGAAGGAGCTTGTGCCTCCTTTGACATCATCCCAATGTCCTGATCATGTCACTGGAGTCACAGACACCTTTGGTAAGGAGGACTGGAGCTGGGCGGACATGTATATGTTATACAACCCTGCTCAGAGGTTGACTTCCCTAGTAATAGGACCACCCAACAGTCCCTGGGGCTACATGCTGTGGACATACCTTGGGACAGGACTCAGCCCAGAGTGATTAGCACTGAACGAAAGCATATGCAGCCAACAGCATTGAAGGACTTGGTATTATCAGGACAGACCCATCCATTTTGAGCCTGTTACAGATACTTGCAGTTCTCTTTCGCTCACATGGTTTCAAGTCACTCCCTAGACTTTAAGCCTGAATCAGACTGTTAACATCTATGAGATATTTATGATACATTTCCCAGTACTTAGCTTCTATCTAACAGCGCAGGCCTTTCTTATGCAGGAGGGTCCTGGTCTTGCTCCCATTGAATTCAATGCCAAAACTCCCATTAAACTGAAAAGCAGCAACACGAGGTCCTATAACTCCAGTGACTGGAAATGATTCAGCTCGGGGCTTGACTGGAATTGAATGCTGTCTGAATTGATTCACGTCTCCTGAAATTCGTTGGTTTTCTTTGCGGTAGTGTGGCTAGTTTGCCATTAGTCAACACTATACAATTTGGACAAGAATATGCTAACGCTTCATGAAATTTAAATGTTACTTTTGATTATTCCAGAGTACAAAGCTGCAGTTAGAGTTATGAAGTGGCATTTTTCTTAGGAGTTTGCAGTGTTAACACTGAGCAAATACCTGTGTGCCTATGAACAAACAGGCTGAATGGGTTGGTTCAATTGTAATGTAGGCTCTGCTGGGGCCGTGAGCCACAGCTCTGAGTATGGCCAGTGTGGAGCCAGCCTGTGTCTGATCCCTGATGTTGTAAGTGGAGTGCTGCTGTTTTTACAGCCCTTTGGGGGTACAGTGTACTTTCTCCTTAGAGACAGCCATGGTCGCTGGTACTGGAGGGGGATAGGACATGGCCCTGCTTCATTCCCACCTGCTTTTGGAAGGACCGATCCCTTGCTTAGGCCAACATGGAGCCTGACATTTTTGGCAGCCCCAAGGAGCTATTGGAGGCTTTTAAATTGATTCTGAGGGAAGCCCACTTCTGAGAGGGGAGTGTCATGTGTGCGGTCACCTAGCATTTGCTCTCCCAAGCAGCAGTGAATGTGACTCCACCACACCCTGGAATATAGAGGCGGTGGTGTGGCGGGGAGAGACCCCTTTGCACCTTCCCCAAAAGTCTAGCCAGAGTCAGTTGAATTTCCCCCCAGAAATATTTCCATGGGTGACAATTTTATTCATATGAGTCAGTGTCTCTGTGGCCTTCACTGGCTGATTTTAGTTTTTTACTGTGATCCCTTTTTACAAACAGCCCTCAATCCTGCAACCTTTACCCACAAGAGTAGCCCTACCTTCAGTAGGCTTATTTACACAAATAAGGGCTACTGCTGAGAACAAAAGTTTGCCCTATTTTTTTATTAATTTAGAAGGGAACAACAAATTTACAGGGAGGTTTTCTGCTGGGTTCCATTCAAATTATTTGCCATCAAATGTGAAAGCCATCCAGGATATTTAATTTTAGAAAGGTAATTGGCAAGTTTTTATGATTTATTTTTTAAGAGCTGTTTAATTTATTTCTATAGATAGACAATTCCACATATAGCACGGTTCAAAAAATACCTGTTCCAAAATTGTGTTTATTCTCTCTACTTCACAGTCGATTAAGTATCTTTTTTCCTGTCTTCTGTCCATTTCCTCTATGATTCTCCTAAATTCCTGAACGTCCTTTATACTTCCCACAGACCTGGCTGTCACTTGCCAGTTGTTTTGTACAGCGGCTTCCATAATTGCCTGAAGAATGGAAAATCCTAGAGAAGAGAAAAATACAATGCAATCATTTACTGAAAAAATCTGGTTTAAATATTTGAGAACAGGTTAAAAATTATATTTTCTGAACAGAAATATAGTAACTAGTAGCCTGCAATCAGTTCATGCCTGAATGACAAGATGGTAAGGGCCTGGCTTATGCTCTCTGTTACCCTGGTGTCAATTCTGAGCAGCTCCATTGATTTTAGTAGACTTATTCCAGAAATAAATCACTGAGATTTGTAGCTGGCCTAACAGCTCTGATGGCTTGACCTGGCCTGTTTGTGATTTTATGAGGGTCCTTGCTAGCTAAGGGTGTGACCCTGCAGTGCTCACATGGGCAAAACTCTTATTGGATTCAGGAGATGAACAGAATCCAGTGGGAGATTTGCCTGAACAGAGACTGCAGGAATGGATCATTAATTGGTACAGACCCAACCACTGCATACACGAATGCCAACTAAATCATCAAGCTGGCTACTGGAGGCATGTGCTGTAGAGCATATTTGCTGATATTCACTTTTATTTCAAGAAATATTTTTAAATATGGAATGCAATAGTATTAACTACACTTTTAAAGCTCATAATAAGGTAACATTGACTCATTCAGCAGCCTCAACAGAGCAGCAAAGCAGCATGAAATGAACAAAGAGCTGCAGAGTGGGAAATTTATGCAGGCAAACTGCAGTTCATTCCTTGTGCACAGCTGTGACTGGGCTGCAGACAAACTTGAGCAAAGAGCCGTGAGCAAACTGTAATGAAGCTAGGAAGGAAATCTCCTCCCCAAAGGTAGTTTATGTGGGAGCCCAGGGGCACTGATTTGTTTTCCTTGTCTTGCAGCATTCAGTTTGTGTTTACTGACCCCCTTTTTCAGGAGGTTGAGACTGTAGGAGATTTTCAATTATTTCCTATTTAGAAGAATTCAGACAGCATAATTTACCTGCTTGACAACTCAATGTACATATTTGAGTTCCAATGCAATGCATCCATTTCAGTACAGAAACTTCTGAATGGAGTATGCTTCTATCTAAATAAATTTATTCATAAATTATTGAATTAAAAGTTTATTTACACTTTGGGGTCCTTATTCATAGTCCTACTTTAGAAGCACAGAATTCCTTCATGTATATTCTACACACATTTGCTAGGTTTAATTATTTATATTTTAACATGGAAATTTACTAGTACTTTATGGCAAACTCCCTCACTTGCTTTTGAGAGTGAAAATCCTTGAGACACACACAGGAACAAAGCATTGAAAGATCTGAACAATACCAGGTGCTATTCTGAGCTCAAATCTGAAATTTCATTGTAATGGTGTTTTTTATACTAAATAACTAAGGCAAAGAGTCCAATCTCATTTATGCTGGTGTAGAGTCCATCTCATTTACGCTGGTGTAAATTTGCAATAACTCCACTGACATCAATGGAGAGTCTCTGGATCATTACTGGTGTAAACAGGGGCAGAATCTGACCTCTGTTGCTTGAGCCTGCATGTAGAGACTAGCAGAACTTTTCATGAGGCTTCCTTTCAAAGTGCCCACACTGTAGCTACCTAAAGCTCCTTGAGTATTATTGGTTTTCCTTTGTATGGATGCATGTTATTCTCTTGTCAAGGGCAGTGACAATTTATACATGCTCTGGCTGGGAATCTTTTTTGGCACACCCTAAAATACTCAGTAGCTTACACGGGATGAATTTTGAGATGGAAACGTAAATACAATTAACAGGAATTTATAAAAGCTTTGTATTTAAAGATCTGATTTTATAATATTTGTTTCTACTAAATAAGAACTATTTACACCTTTCTGCTTTACATCATTCATATGTAAATATAAATCTTGTGCTTATGCTAAACAAATAATAAATTGGTCCACAATCTTTAGAAATCTTCCAATCAAAATATACTAATGGTTTCAGTTTATGAACCTTCTGTTCCCATATGGGAACCTGCAAGAAATGGCATTGCTCTTTTTGCAAATAAAATACATAAATGCTTATGGGTATGTTCAAAGAAAGAAGTTAAAAATAAATACATTGGAAAGCAGGTACTTTACTACAAATCTCAATGCACGCTGGAAAACATAATCCCAACTATACATACAAAATAATGGGGTTTAAATTACAGCTCAGGAAAGAGATCTTGGAGTCACTGTGGACAGTTCTCTGAAAATATCTGCTCCATGTGCAGCGACAGTCAAAAAAGCATACAGAATGTTAGGAACCACTAGGAAAGGGATTGATAAAAAGACAGAAAATATCATAATGCCACTATATAAATCCATGGCCTGCTCAAACCGTGAATGCTGTGTGTAGTTCTGATTGCCACATGTCAAAAAAAGGCATATTAGAATTGGAAAAGTTATAGAGAAGGGCAACCAAAATTATTAAGGATATTTAACCTCTTCCATATGAGGACAAATTAAAAAGACAGAGTTTTCAGCCTGGAAAAAAAGACGGCTAAGGAGGGAATGATAGAGATTTATAAAATCATGACTGGTGTAGAGAAAGTGAATTACGGAAGTTTTATTTACTCTTTCACATAATAAAAGAACCAGGAGTCAAATAATGAAATGAATAGGTGGCAGGTTTAAAGCAAACAGAGGAAGTACTTCCTCATATAATGCATAGTCAACTTGTAGAACTTGTTGCCATGGGGTGTTGGAAAGGCCAAAACTAAAATGGGATTCAAAATAGAATTAGATAAATTCATGGAGGATAGGTCCATCACTGGCTATTAGCCAAGATGGTCAGGGATGCAACCCCATGCTCTGGAAGTCCCTAGCCTCTCAATGCCAGAAGTTGGGAATGGGCAACAGGGGATGGATCACTCGATGATGACCTATTCTGTTCATTCCCTCTGAACCACTTGGCATTGGCCACTTTTGGAAGACAAGATACTGGGCTAGATGAACCAAGGGTCTCACCAGTATGGCTGTTCTTATGTTCACGTTACCCGTACAGTTTGGTCTCTGCACTTCCTGGTTTCAGATGATTAGGCCATATCTGACAATCAAAATCAGGATATCTTACAAGAAAGCCCTTTCATGTGTGGTATACCCAATTCTCTGGGAGTGCACGCACCTGTGCATGCATGTTTTGTCCAGCAGCAAGGAGTAGGGAGGGTAATTCAACAATTTTTCTCTGATACATGTAAACATAATCGATTACTCACAGCATGAAATAATTCCAGAGACTCCCCACCCCTTCTGTATCCACTATGAACTGTTTCTCCTTATCTTCAGGAATGTATATGGCAATACCTGCCTCCATCATCTCATCTCTCCATCCTTCCCATGATTTCTCTCTGCGTTGCCATTTGCATCTTCTTCTTTGTTCTTCTCTTCCTTGTCTCATTCACAAACTATCATTTGCTCCTCCTGGGAAAGTCTACTCACCTCCCCACACCAGACTGAGTCTCCATTGCTTTATAAAAACAGCACAAAACCCATCTCTTCCACATTTTCAAGGAACCATCAGCCATTCCCTGAAAACACAGCACTTACTATTCCCTACCCTTCAACGTCTCTCTGTGCCTATTGTCTTTGGCAGTATCTTACTTTAATATACATCCGTAGCTATTCTGAGACATTTGCATGAAAAACATGTTCCTGACTTCAGTTGTACTCGACCCTTGTGAATGCTGCTATATTTAGCAGCAGGGCTATTTTAAAGAAGGTTTTCTTTGTTTTCTTATTTCAGACTCTAAGCGTTTCTTTGTTTAACTCAGCAACAGTTAAAAGTGTGACTGTCCATGGGGATCTCTCTGTTAGGGAGCGACCAGGGAAATGTCACTCCCAGTTCCTAGCACATCCATGAGTGAGCCAGTGTAATCTCTTTTCCCCCTCCAGATAATCTATTTTAGTGTGAGTGTTCCACAGAAGATACTCTCATATAACAGAGTGCAGGTGTCTAGCTCTCATGAATGGCTCTAATTTTGTGAACCCCAGAAGGAAGCCAGCCAGCGACAGGTGTCTGTGGCAATTGCTATGGTAGGCATTGGGTTGTACTTATAAGTAGTTAAGGGTTAACTACTGTTTCCAGTTCATTTTGGGTTAATGAGCAAGCCATTTGGGAAAGGTTTTGTTACCAATTTATTTCAGTTCAGCTGTTCCATATAAGAGTTAACCAAAGTAAATATGAGGGGTTACAGTGGACAAGAACCTGGATATGAGTCGACATTGTGCCCTTGTTGCTAAGAAGGCTACTGGAATTTTGGGCCAAGGGATGTGATCATTCCCCTTTATTTGGCATTGGTGAGGCCTCATCTGGAGTACAGTGTACAAAACAAACATAAGCAGTGTCACAGGGTCTGAGCAGGTTTTCACCCTCTTGTGCCTGCGCCCTGTGTTTGGCTGGTTTAATAAAGAGTCTCACCACCTTCTTCAGTGGTTTCACCTTTGTGTCATTATTTACAGTGTTCTTGTTCAGTCCCAATTCCCCCAACAACAATCACACCACAGACCCTTCCCAGGGTCTTCTGGCCTTTGAGGCTCCTTCCAGTGGGTAAGGAGACAGCGAAACAGCCCTCCTGTCTCCTCCCAGGCCAGCCCCCTCGCTGAGGTTTCCCAGGGCTTTTATAGCCCTCTCGGTCCTCAGCCCAGCTGTTCCCACTAGCCTCAGCTTGTTGCTCTGAGCTAGCCCTTGTTAGAGCTTACAGTTGGGCTCCCTGCGCCTCTCTACCTGGCCTTTTAGCAGGGCCTTAAAGGGGTTTACCCCGGCCCTGCCACAAGCAGCCAGACTCCTGTTCAGCAACACACTTAGGCACGTGCTTATCTTGAAGCAGGTGCTTATATGCTTCACTGAAACAGGACCCCAAAAAGATAAAGCAAAGGCCAGGAATGGATTATCTGCTACTACAGCTGTCTGTGCATTTTAAATAGTCCAGAAGTCTCCATCAGAGCTGCAACTCTGCACCTCCCTGTGCTGTAGCCACACTTCCTTCTCTGGCCATACTAAAACACAAATAAAACCAGTATCTTCACTCTTCTAAAGGGAAAGCAGAGACAATATTTTAGCTACTGCTATGAACCATCCCTTCTGAGATTGGTGTTTCTCGGCCAGTGCTACTGACACAGGTACAGAGGACATTTCACCTATTTCCATCAGTTTACCAAAGCATGTGAATCTCCTTCCCAAATCCATCTAAGCAAAAATCTTCTTCTTGAACAACTTATTCAATCAGATGGAATTTCACATCCTACGTGACTTATTCTTGATCAGATAGCAATGATCACTGAAAAGACAATATACTATGGTATCATGGATGGCATTTTTCTTCTTTCTACCCAGTGGACCATACTGGAACATCTCTATCATAGCATAAATCTTGTTATGATTGACTGGCACCAAAGAAATTAGTACAAACATTAATTTAAATCACTGATCCTCTTAATGGACAATATAAGGGAAATCCTTAGACCTCAGAAATGGAGCATTAAATTGCAATCCCTTTTCCTTCTGTGTTGGTAAGTGATAGAGATTTTCTAAGGAACATATTTTCAGATGGGAAACATGAAAACAACATGTGTGGGCCAGAAAAATGAATTTTGCATACAAATCTGTATTCTGATGCTCCGAGATACTGATTTGCATGAACAGTCGGTTACCTAGAGGTGAAGAACCATGATTTGCGCCCACAACTTAACTGCGGGCACCCAAATGCGGACCCATAATTAGTAGAGCCACTGAGCCACAGGAATGAGGCCACCCTTGTGAAAGTTTCCCCTTAATGTCAGTTATGAACTTTATGATGTTTACTTACACCTAAAAATCTACTCAGAGCCCTAGAAGTTTAGCTGCACTTGGATATTCTGGTTATTGACCTCTGAACCCAGCACTAGTTTAAACACCAATAAGGAAACATATTTATCTAATATTGTTAGACCTGAGTAAAATAATGCATGTGTCAGAGGAGAGGAGAAGGGCAGGTATGTTTTGCATACAGAAGGCGAAAGGAAAAGGTAACATAAGTTTATAAGCTTCATGTATGCTTAATACTTCTGCAAAGGAGCAGAACAAGTAAGGGATCTCTGCCAAACTGTACACTAATGCGACTCTTAGCAAATACGTGGGCCCTGCAGTGTTCTTTTATTCTAAGTACATTTACTTAAGATCAGCAGCTTGACTTATTAAATAAAAACTGGAATAATCTCATTTCAACTGTTTCTTACCTGGTCATTTGAAATGCACCACTAACCTGCATATGTGGACTATGCGCTGCTATTCTGATGTCACAGAAACCTCTAGAATGGGAAGCATGTAAACCCTTATGTTATCTTTTTTTCTTTCACCTTCTATACCACTCATTTATTATGCCTCCTATTGTCTCTTTCATCGTGAATTGCATTGTTGACTGGGTCTCATCCATAAACCCCAAAATCCTCACAGATGTGTCAATTCAGATGAGTGAAAGTGAACCTGCCTTGCCTTGTCAGCTGAAAGAAAGTTTACCATCTGGTCTGCATTTGTTCAGGAAGGGATACAGCTAAACAAGCAGGAGTTCAGATCCACTGCATGGGCTGGTGTGTGTAAAAAAAAGGAATCTGGATGCTCCAAAGTCACTATTTCTTACTGACTGCTGTTCACTTTAATCTGCATTTTTTGGATAATACAGAGCCTAAATCACTGCATTACTCCAGATTTAAGTCAGTGCAATGCCAGTGCTTCCACTGGAGCTGCATCAATATAAAGTAGAGTGATACAGAGGAGAATCAGCCCCAAAGACTGATGTGATGTAACTGGCCTTTTCATTTGGCTACAACTCTCATGCTGGTGGGAAAATGTGGAAGAGGTAACTTCAGATCTCATGTTAATGGAAAGCTATTTATATCCTGAACCCACGTTATGATCCAGTGGTTATGAAAGGGGTGAATCCATGTTCTTATCTTTGCCATGGGATTCTTCATCTACATGTTTTCAAGTGCATAGTTATGATTGTGTAATTTATAGTTTTCTGAATGCAGGCTGGAATAATCCAGGCTGGGAGACTCTTTGAAACCAGACTCTGCTACTTGTGTTTGAGGGAAAAAAACAAAACAAAACAAGCAGGTAATGACTGCCCAGGGAAGACAGCAGAAGTAGCACAGGAAACCAGTGAAGGAAATAATAATATATGTTGAGAAGTGACAGAAGGTGAAGAGCACTGTGCTATCCATTGGGCAGGGGCTGTAGGGTATTCCCAGAGTACATACTGCCAAGGCTGTTGAGAACTCTTGATACTGATGCTAACAGAAAGCTGGCAGAGGCAACATTAAGGGCATTCTGTCATTGGAGGATGCAGAGGTCTGAAAGCCATGGGCTTCGAGGTAGTAGAGAACTGCCTTCCCAAGGGAAAGCCATTTTAAATGTGAACTATTAAATGTTAAGCTTCTTTAGCCTAATAAAAGTAATTAAATTTGCAGCTGTTAATGTTCCAAATAAAACTAGATTAAAGCAACATTGTTTAAATCAGAGGAACCGTTATCTGGCAAACCTCAGGATGAGCTCAGGGCTCTGTCTCCCTTCAGCAAAAGAGGATGACGTTACAAAGTCCAGAGCAGTGCAATAAAGACAATTGCCTACAATACATAGCAGAATACCAAACCTTGGAATTCAAATCCAGCAATATTCCTCCCCAACCACAGATTTCTTTGTGTGTCCTGAATTCTACACTCAACCAGGCCAAACCATCATTGACATCAGGGAACTCAGAATAAAGTATTAGTGGGCAGCAAACAGAGTGCTATACTGTAGCCATTTTGGAATGCATTTCCTTCAGCAGCATGAAACCTTTATCCACATCTCATTCGGCTGAGACCAATGTGACCACAATGAGAGTAAGGATTGAGAAAAGTGACCCGAACAGGGCCCTAAGTGTATTGTTTATCTGAAGCTAGCCTAGGGAAAGATCCTCAGGCAGCAAGGCTGAACAGTTATTTTATTTTGAAACCAGGATATGAGCTAGTCTAGATGGAAGACACTAGGAATGTCTTCATAATTTGCGGATACATTTCTGGACCAAGATCAGCTATATAGATAAGAGACTTAATTGTCATTCCATTTTTCCCCTTGGGTCCTGAGACTGGAAACTATTTAGGCAGGCATAAGGCACAGCAGTTAAGCAGTAGAAACACAGTACAATGTAGAAATGCACATACAATAAAAGAGGAAGAGACTAGCATCTTGTGGGTTTAGTTCACGACCTTAACCTGGAATGTACAAAATCAAAGGGGAGGGCAAATATCCCCGGCTAGGGATCCACTGATGATGCTAATTACTACATGTAAAGGAATATATCTGATTGTGTTTATACATTTATCTAAACAAAAAGGGGACTAGGAATCATGCAGTTAGCAATTAGCAGGTTAGCAGATAACCTAGTCTGCCCTACAAGACAGCTGATCTGCACTGCAGGAAGAATGGGTGCTCAAAGACAGGGTGTACAAAACTCCGAGTCAGGGAGCTCTCAGCTGCGGGACAGGATGCTACTGGCTTAGTAAATGCCAGACTCATAGGGCCAGATTCATTCCTGGTGTAATTTTGCTAGTGGCAAAGGTATGACACTAGGGAGAAATTTAGCCTGTTGTACCATTCGGAGAAAGGTGGAAGAGGAAAAATCACCAGGTTAATGAATCTTGTTAATGAGCAGTAGTGTTTTGTTCCTGCTGTTTTTGTTAAACAGTTGTGTTTAACAGGGAGAGAGGGCTTGACTGTTCCTGGTCTAGTGGATCTCACCATTGCTCCATAAACACAAGGGTTGTTCAGGGGTAGTGATGCTGCTGGCCTTCTATATGCAGAAGAGTGTGGGAGGGGTCATGGTTATTGCCCTTCTACACATCAGTCAGCTCCCAGGGACTCCTGAAACACTGGGCTTTTAAAGGCAGCTGTGGGAGGGGGGCTTAATGGCACAGTTTAGCCTGGCATTGTATTATATGTATGTAAGCAGTGTCAGGAATGAGATATATTCTGACATCTGGTGGCGAACTATGGGAATTGCAGTGAGTCTTAGAAAATAATTCTGGGGCTGATCAATTTGCATAGACACACCCACTGCGCCTAGCCTGAGCCCACAGCAGCCCACATGGCCACTTCGGCTGATGAGGGAGCCCCAGTTTCTATGTTATTGGGGCAGGAATGATAAAGTGATGTTACTGTGATTATGTGAATGAAGGACTATGGACATGTACTTGGCCCTTGTTATGATGGAGGGACTCGCCATCATCTAGGTAGCACTCAGTGGGCAAGGGCCATGTGTTTCAGAACACTGTGACATTGAGAGAGGTGGTGGACAAGCACCTATACCTTTTGGTGAGGGTGCTGTCTGAGGGCCTCCCAGGCCTATTGCGCCCTGCCTCTCTCCACTGTGGAATGTCAGAATTGATTTTTTGCTTCCATTAGGAGCCTGGTTTCAGGCTGCTGAGCTGAAAATTGCTTTGGGCTCGCTGGTGCACCTGCACTAAGGCTCCCCTACTGTATGCTGAAATCACTTAAGAGCTAAAGAAATCACTGAGCACTGTCTTAAGTAGGGGGGCCTGAGAAAAGTGCAGAGTGGCTGGTGCAGCAGAGTGGTCTGTGTGTCGGCTAGCAGGACGGCTAGCGGAGTTGTTGGTGCTGCGGGCAGAGTGACCGGCGCGGCAGAGCTGTCTGTCGACTAGTGGAGGCGTTGGTGCTGTGGGCAGAGTGACCGGCGCGGCACAGCTGTCTGTGTGTCGGCTAGCAGAGCAGCTAGCGGATCAACGGGCAGAGCGGTTCGTGGGACAGCCAGCGGAGCGGAGCAGAGCCGATTGCGGTGAGAGCTGCAGCGGAACCTCACGGAGAGGCGGCGCAGTTGGCCTCGGACCACGTAAGGTGCCCCGTGCCCTACCCTCCAATTCCACCCAGGCTGGAGGTAAGACTCTGCCAATTGACTTTTGAACTCTGCACTGACCAAGAACAGAGACTCTTGGGCTGTTGGACTTTTGGGGCTATTGAGTGACTTTTGGGGTTGTGGAACTCAAGAGCCCAAGGGAAGGCCACGGCCTAGTTGCTGGGAGGGGGGCTTCTGGTTCATGGTTTGGTTTATTAACCTTGTTTGTGGTGTTTCCCCAATATAATGCCACATTGTTTCTCCCTGTTATTAAAAGGCTTTGGTACACTCAGACTCTGTGCTTGCGAGAGGGGAAGTATTGTCTCTTACAGACGCCCAGAGGAGTGGTATATGGTTGTCCCAGGTCACTGGGTGGGGGCTCGAGCCGGGTTTTTTCTGTATTGTGCTATTGGAATGGAACCCCTGGATACTGAACCCGGCCCTTGTTGCTGCCAACTCTGATGGGCAGAAGGGTTACATGTACATTACATGAGTACCTGAACTCAGACACACAGAGAATATACCGCTTACGATACAAAGGAGTGTATGTCATAACTGGTGTTCTCCTATCATTCAATATCAGAAATCGTTCACCTTACAATGAATAACTTTTGGCAGTTATGTAGTGTTAAATGGGGCACTTTAACTAATTTGTCCTCACAACACGCATGAGAGGTACGCAGATATTATTTTCCAGATAATAAAACTGAAGCAGAATAGGAAAATGAACTGCCAAGGCTGTATAAATGAATCAGTAGCAAGGACAGGATTTGAACTCTTGACATTCTGATTTGTAATGCTGAGTTTATTTAATCAGATCAAGCATTATTGAATAGTTCAAGGCTTTGTTGCTATTGTTTAAATATCCGTATATATACACATATATGCTATAAACAGTATTGACACACTACCCATAGAAATGTTACAACAAAAGCACTACTATATTGTCTTACAGAGAGCATCTCTTTTATAATCCTACTTAATGATGTAAATACAATAGTAAGCTAGCAAAAGGATTTTGATTTTAAGATATATTAGTTATTCCAAGTAAATATAATACACTAGCAGAATTAAAAACTAAAGTGTTGTGGAATTATCATCTGAGTAAAAAGGGCAGGCGTGGCGGGGGGGGGAGGGGGCGGGGTGAGGGGAACTTTCCTAGCATAATTATTATAACAGTTAGATAATCAAAGCAGCACCATAATGCATTCATTTTAAATATTGTGCACAGGAAAACTTTTATCCACCTATCAACAGCTGAGGAGTTTCAAAACTGCAGAAACTTGACCTATATATGGTAGTTCTCATTTAAGGACCTAAAAATGTATCTTCAATGCATGCTGTAATCTTATAATTATTGATAACACAGATTAATTCCCTGTTGTGCCATGCATTGGTCCTTTTAGCAAGAGTGTGCACGTCTTTCCCTAAAAACATATATAGAAAGTAATGTTTAAGTAATATTTAGAAATAGTCACAGATGATTATAGCAATCAAACTGAATATAAATAAATATTCATCACAAATGTTAATGCAGTATGCCTTAGACAAATGTCTTTTTAAAAAAGTCAGACTTTATGGTAGTTGGATTGTCCTCAAATACTGTTAAATTATTCTTGCTATCTGACCTTCAGTCAACCATGTTAGAAAATATTTATTTCTCTACCTAACCTTCATCAAAACTTTGTTTCTCAAACTACCTGAGAAAACAACTCTTGCCTTTGAGAATTTTCATTAACAGATGCTTTCAAAGTCTGTCTTCATCAGCATCTCACCCTTTGATAACCAGAATTTTAATTGCCCTTGCATCTGGAATATGTCTCATATATCAACATGCAAGTTAATTTCCTTTTATTTATTCTGAATATCAAAAAATGCAGTAATCATATAGTGGGTTTTTTAATACTCTGAAATTTAAATGAGTTTTAGGATAGTATAAATGATAATTTATGGCTCCTTAATCACATTCTGTATATGTACATCCTCAGATTCACTCATTTTTGACATTTCACCCTATATTTGATTGTGAACAGAGGTGGGAATTGAGAAGCTGGGACAGACATCGATGTCCATTCAGTCCAAACACTGTTCAGCATGCCACCTACAGAATCTCATGGACATTACAACCTGTTTCTTTATTGTGTGACTTTGGAGGTCTTTCCTCCAAGCAATGATCCAATGTGCACCTCTGAGCCTATGATGAATCATGGGATCGCAACCCAAAACTATAGAATATACCACCCAAGGGCTCAAGACAGATTGCTAGATTTATATCCAGGACTGAAAAACAAATATATGAAACACATTCTTCTCCTATTACTAGGGTGACCAGACAGCAAGTGTGAAAAATCGGGACGGGGGTGGGGGGTAATAGGACCCTATATAAGAAAAAGACCCAAAAATTGGGACTGTCCCTATAAAATTGGGACATCTGATCACCCTACCCATTACAATCTTATGCTCCTATGCAAATGTTAGATAACTGATTCATTGTCACGCATCAAAGAGAAGTTTTGCAGTGATCCCCCTTTCTTACTAACAAGCACATTATACGTTGGCTACTTTATAAAATGCACCTATGACCCCTGTTTGGTTTTTTTTATTTGAGGCTCTTAAAGGAACGTTGACTATACAGCTGTCATATCCTGACCCTCAAGTGGAGAAGAAGTCCGTTTCCAGCACAGACTGTGTTGCATGCAAGGCATAAGAAAATTTCAGCACCAATACTGTTAAGAGGAGATACGGATCTGACTTAAAATTTTGACTTTGAATCTAGTTTTAAACCAAGTGTGGCTATGTTCAGATCAGGAGGTTTGGTTCTGGCAGATTATAAATACAGTAACTCCTCACTTAAAGTTGTCCCTGTTAACATTGTTTCATTGTTATGTTGCTGATCAATTAGGGAACATGCTTGTTTAAATTTGTGCAATGCTCCCTTATAACATTGTTTGGCAGCCGCTTGCTTTGTCCACTTCTTGCAGGAAGAGCAGCCCGTTCTAGCTAGCTGGTGGGGACTTAGAATCAGGATGGACGGGCAGCCCCCTATCAGCTCCAGCTCCCCTAAGTTCCCTGTTCAGCAGCTGCCCAGCAGGCTATCAATTGCAGGCAGTTCAGATGTCCCTCCTCCCACTGCAATGTTCTGCTCCTGCCCTCTGCCTTGGAGTTGCACCTCAGCGGCATGGTGTTGGGGGGGGGGAGAGAGGAGCTAATGTCAGGGTGTCCCCCTCTCCCCTGCTCCTGCATCCCACTTACCACATCTTCCAAAGAGCAGGGGGGACACATGATAGGGTTCGGGATGAAGGGAACTTCCTGGCAGCATCTACAGTCTTAGCAAGCTGATCTAATTAATAAGGTAGTATACTTAAGAGTGGGGTCAGTGTACTTAAAGAGGAAATGCGCATCTCTCTCTCTCTCACACACACACACACACACACACAGACGCTCACACACAGTGTGTGTCTGTCTGCCATGCTGTCTCCCCTTCTTCCATTGTTGCTGCCTTGTAGAGTGTGACCTCTGAGGGCTCAGACAACTAGTAGTCCATCGTTTAGCAGTAAGACATTCCCTGGGCAATATCCCACCCTCTGACTCCTCCACTTGAACCAAGCTTCACAATCATCATTGCTATGTACCCAGTATTAAATTGTGTGTTTAAAACTTATACTCTTTGTGTGTGTGTGTGTGTGTGTGTGTGTATTATATTATATTATATTAGTCTTTTGTCTGGTGAAAACAATTTCCCTCCAACCTAACCCCCTCATTTACATTCATTCTTCTGGGAAAACTGGATTCACTTAACATCGTTTCGCTAAAAGTCACATTTTTCAGGAACATAACTACAACGTTAAGTGAGGAGTTACTATATAGCAAAGTCTGGATCCAAATCCAGACTTCTCCACTTAGTCCTGGGCTGATGGGATTGGAAGTTTTGGACCATTCCTCAGTTACAGACATTTAGCTGACTGATGGGCATTTTTCAGCTGTGTTACACTGTCATTTCTGTGCCTTTTGAAATGATTTTTGTATGAACAAGGATCAAGGAACTCTGCTGAATCAAAAATAAAATGACAGTGTTATCTGGTCTTGGAGAGAATTTGTCTAATTCATTGCGTGGATAAACCCTGGTTTAGAAATACCATTGTGAGGGACTTTGTGAAGGTAATGACATAGAATTGTGATAGTAATAAATAGGCCAGTGACCTGCCCCAAAGACTCAACCTCGGATGAGCATCTCTGACAATAACAGTGTTTCTACACATAAAATTGAATGGCTCAATGATAAATTAGGCAGCTCATAACTATTAAAATTCTTCCCAATACTAGCACATAAGAAGGGAACGCTGTTATACCAGTAGGACTATGAAACAGTATCAACAAAAGATCAGGAATTTTGCAAGAACTATTAGCCATTATATCTTAGTTAAGAGCTGCTGGATGAATACTAAATGACAAAACACTGAAAGCAGAAGAAAATGCTCCTCTTAGCATTGCATCTAAAGAATACTATATCAAAGAGTAGCAAAAGGATGTTTAGATTCCATTGCAAGTCATAAACTGCTGGTTGGAATCTGGCCAAAAGTGTATTTGATTGTGAATATCAAACATCAGTGGAGGGAATTTCCTTGCCCATACTATATGATGCCATACGGTACAATTCCTAACGTGTAGTGTAAACTGTGCATAATAACCTGCCACGATGAATCTTCCTTTATGCGTAATGCTTGGGACTGTTACATTAAGTGGAGATGGTTGGTAGGTTGAGTCTGCCTATGCTGTTACAATTTATCCTGGCACCTTGTTGGAAGGTGAAACATATGATCCTATAAGAACATAGAATGAGCTGCTTGTTTGAGTTTTACTAGTTAAAGATACCTGAGAGGAACATTAATTTACACATCATTTGAGTGGTGAAGTCAACTTGGCATCCCATGTTTTACTAACTGTTACAAAACTAAAAGAATGGACGTGGTGCTTAGCATAAGTGTCTGTCTATTGCACAGCACTATCTTCAAAACACACTTCAAAGATTACGATAGGGACTATTGTACTAGATTCAATTATACCACTTTGCAAACTATATGGAGCCACATGGGCTTTCTACTGTACCAGTGAAGAGTATTTGAAAAAAAAGAGTGAAACTGACAGCATAGATTGATTTTTTTAAAAAAGTCCGTAAAGTCTATTCTGTAAAGATGTCCGAGTAAAAATGTAAAGATTACATTAGATACTGAGGGAAGGTAAAAAGAACAAAGAGTACTTGTGGCACCTTAGAGACTAACAAATTTATTTGGGCATAGGCTTTCATGGGCTTAGCAGGTGCCACAAGTACTCCTCATTCTTTTTGCTGATATAGACTAACACGGCTACCACTCTGAAACCTGTCTCCAGGAGGGAAGGGAATCAATGCCTTCAAATATTATTGATGTTCCTGATTGCTGTTTAATTTGCTCACAAACATCTCATATGTGGTACCTTCACAGTGTACTGTGAGTAAAGATTTCAAACGTGACTTAGGGTATGTCTAAACTGCAGATAAAAACCCTAGTCTGGCCTGTGCCAGCTGCCTCAGGCTCATGGGAATCAGGCTAAGCAGTTGTTTAATTGTAGTGCAGACGTTCAGGCTCAGGGACCCCATGTAGGGGAGGCTCCCAGGGCTCGGGCCCCAGCCTGAACATTTACACTGCATTTAAACAGCCGCTCAGCCCAAGCCCCATGAGACTGAGTCAGCTCACATGGGCTAGCCATGGGTGTCTCACTGCAGTGTAGACACACCCTTAAGCTCTAAGTCCCATTTTCAAAAGTCTCAGTGGGTCCCAGGCAACTAGATTTTCAAAAGTATTTATGTACCTACAGGTGTAGATAAGGACATAATAGGATTTTTAAAAGCACCGAGGTACCTACCCTGCTTAACTCCCATTAATTTCCCAAGGAGACAGGCACCTAACTCATGTAGGTGCTTTTATAAATCCCATTTCACACCTATCTTTAAGCATCTAAATGCCTTTGAAATCCTGGCTCCTATGTGCCTAAGAACAGATCTAAATGAACACTTTGTTCATGGCAACATGGGTATAAATCCACCCCACATTAGACATCTGCACACTAGGCTCGGGGTGGGATTCCTGTGCTCTTGTACACATGTTCATGCCAGCTCTCATCAAGCTAGAGTGAGTATAAATAGCAATGTAGCCAGAGTCGCTGCTGAGGCATGACTAAGCCATGCAAAGGATTTACCCTGGATTATCTCCTGGAACCAGTGGGTACATCCTTAGCAAGGCTAAGTCATGCCTCCTCTGTCATTACCCATGCTACTGCAGCTACACTACTAGGTCCATGTGAACTAGCCCAAGTATATGTACACAAGCAGGGAAATTACACCCCTATCTCGTGGTGTAGCTGTAGTCCAAGTGTCCATGTGAACCCTGCTACTAGGCACTAAGTATTCCCTAGCGCTCTTTAATCCATTCCTGTTTCAAAGTGGGGGTAGGTCAAAGTGCAGCAGGGAACTTTCAGCGCGCAGCAGCCAGGGTGCACATTGACACTTAGTGTACAGCAGGCTAGCGAGGGATAGATTTACATCCCAGCTTGCTGCAAACTAAGGCCACGTCTACACTATAGGTGCTACTGTGGCACAGCTGTGGTGCTGCAGCTATGCCTCTAGAACGCTGTAGAGTAGATCAGAGGTGGGCAACTTGTGGCCCGCAGGTCATACACGGCTCATCAGCGTAATTCGCTGGCTAGCCGCCAGATAGTTTGTTTACATTTGCATGGCCGCCTGCAGCTCCCAGTGGCTGTGGTTTGCTGCTCCTAGCCAATGGGAGCTGCAGGAAGCAGTGTGGGCTTCAGGGACCTGCTGGCCACCTCTCGTGTAGATACTTTCTCTAGTGACGGAAGTGGTTTTTCCTGTCACACACACTCGGAGCAATACTAGCTAATTTCCACCAACCTAGTCATGTCTACACAGTGGGTTAGGCTGGCATAGCTATGGCACTCAGGGGGGTGAATTTTCCCCACCTCTGAACATCACAGGTAGGTCGACCAAGCTTTTAAGTGTAGATGAGACGTAAGTGTTCATTTAGATGAGACCTTAGTCACTTTTCAAAGCAGTCAATTTAGGTACTTTTGAAAAGGCATGTAGTTAGTGGGATGTTTCCATACTATCTACCTATAACAATGTATTGTTTATTGGTTATTTTACAACAGTGTGTTCATCAAGCTGCAGTCATGTACAGTGCACACAAGTTGTACAAGGACTACCCGAGTGAACAAGCTAGAGGCATATCTGAGTGTGAATTTCACATGTCAGTTTGGGAAGTCCACAGGGTCTGGGCAGGGGCAAGCATTCCTCCTCTCCCCTCCCCACCTCCCGGCATGCAGAGTGCAAAAACAGCCTCACAGTCATGGATCTGTTTCATGAAAGGAAAGACAGGATGCATCTTGGCTGCAGTGCAAGTGCTTTATTTTTCTTGTTTTATTGCGCTCTGTTTTCTTAGAGTTATTTTGTAAAATTAGAGAGCTGTAACAAACATCCCAGGGACCGGGGAGCCACGGCCCTCACATTACTTTAGGCTTTGCACCCAATTACTCTGCCAAGTGTTTACTGTTACTTGAAGCATTAATATGCTATTTGAATATTAAATCCAAGATCCAGTGAAACAAAAGAACCATAGTATTACATTTGTTATGATAGTGCAGCTCACGCATGACTACTCTGCCATCGCTCCACAGTACAATAAATCTAACTCTATGGTTACCAACACACAATGATAAACTATGCAGCAAGCTCAGTATTAACTAGTCTGATGGAGAAAATATAGAGTGCAGTGTATGTGGAAAAATGTGGAAATACAGATACAAACAGTGATTGACCTTATCACCATATTTATCAACTTAATCAGTCAATATGGGAAGATTGTTACACATTTAACAAATAAGATGCATAGACTGTGGAAAGAGCGGAACTGTTCTGCTCAAATGAACTCTCGCATTAAAAGATTTAATCTGATAATTCCCCCTTTTTTCTTGTCTGAGGTTTGGTCTTGTTTCCCCTCCCTCCGCCGCCAACCAAACACAAAAGTTTGTTCTTTTTACATTATCTCGCTATGATATTTACAGATGTGCAGAAATGGAAGAGAAACTCAGACTGGTACTGCCTGTGAGCTAGTGGAGTTGCCTGCAAGAAAAATTCCATCTAAACTGACAGATGTACCTGGCTCAAACTATAAGGCCTGTATTTACCCTGGGGAGTTCTCTTGCACATCCCCCCACCTCCTGGAACTTAACTCTCCTACTGCAGTAAAGAATTTAATTGGTGTCCTTCTTTTTACAAGAAAAGGGCTACAGTTTCTGTTATAAACTAGCCAAAAATGTAAAATGCACATGGTCTAAATGGGATATCTTCCTATTTCATAGTCTATCATATCCACACAGTAGTTATCTTCCCACTCCATGACTGCAGACCCTTTCCCTCACATCTTTTGAGATTATTTTTGCCTCTTGGTGCTCAAATCACTTGCCCATCATTTTGAGAATGTACTATCTCCTCCCCATCACCCCTTGAGACATTTAACTGGCCGGCCTTTTCTGCTCTGCCCGTGATAGCTAAGCCTTGATGCCCCTTCATTCCCTTCTCTCACTAATCCCTCTGCCATCTTCCCCACTGCTCCTAATGCTTTGAATGCCCTCTGACAACCTACTCACTGGACAACCTACTCACTGCACCTCCTCCTTCAGTTCATTCAAAAGCCCCATGTAAACTTGTCTCTGGCATCTTGCCTACAACTGAGGAGCGATTAAAAGAAAAGCAAATGTTGACAGAACTATCGCAAGTTTGTGTGTTAGGCCCTGATCCAGCCAGGGACTAAATCCCAGGTCTAAACTGACGCAGCTGTGTAGTCCCATTGACCAGGACCAGGTACAGTACTGCTCCAGTGGCCCAGGAGTAAGGTGTGCTCTGGCCACTCCCCTTCATATCTTCAGCCCATAACCGGCTCATTCTGGATAATGTGCTTTGAACCAGAAGAGCATACAATAAATATTCTTTATAACTGTCCCAATAAAAAGGTTTAATAATTTTTATTAAGACTAGATACTTTATATAACAGGTACATTAATACCATTTATAAATGATTAACCATTTATTAAAAAGATCAGTTGTTAGAATCAAGGTTGCTAATAACCATGGTTTATAACCATCAATAAATAACTTCTGCTGATTTGCTTATGACTACCTTTATGTAAACTATATAGAAATATACCATAAATGTAAAGTGTGGCTAATAATACACTCATTTAGCTAGTAACAATAGTGGGGTGTCAGTAAAAGGAGACCCCACTGTAGAATTAGTACCATTAAACTGATATGGCCATGTATGGAAATTATCAAAGTTAAATCCTGCTGTGTTTCTTTTCGGCAACAATCAATACTTTTGATGGTGGTGACAGAAAGAGTAGCTGCTAACCATTCTAGAACAAATGAAACAAATTCTTGTTCAGGGCCAGCCCTAACTAAATGGCAACTCCTCCATTTGTTAAACTTTTGAATACCATATTTTTTTATTGCATTTGTAGCCCATTTCATAACTTTGATGCACAATTTGTATGCATAATTTATCCCCTTTGCATGCTAGGATCTGTACATCTGAATTTATTCATGACATATATAAGCAATTAAAAAGTTCATTTCCTCTAAGCTTATTCTTAAAATTAAAAAGTTTCTATAACTGAAATGTACTATCAAAGAAATTGAACTGTGCACCAACACTGGGTGGACCAGTATTAAATAATGTTACAGTAGTTGACAGCCTTAGAATGTTACCCCTAGTTCTTTAGTTCAATAGGTCACTTTTTTCACCTGTGCCCTCGCAAACTGAAGCACAGTGCCAGAGAGATCCAAAGACTGGCCAATGGCACTTTCAAGCAAGAAAATAGCAAGCCATGTCAGTTTCTCGTGAGCCCTCGTTGATCGAAGATATGTTTTAATAAGCCTGAGCTTTGAAAAGCTACACTCACCACTTGTGACTGTGACTGGCAGCATGAGTAGAATCCTCCAAGCTATCCACACACTAGGAAAAGTCTCTTTCAGCTCTGCATCATGACTGAATTAAAGAACTTGGAGCAGAGTGTGCTTCCTGTGTGGCAAAATATGATGGACCTTGTCCAATCTGACATACTCTGAAGAGAGATATTGAATCTAAAGATGATGCTGCATCTGATTAACTAGCTTGAGGGAATGGTAGCCACAAGGCACAAAGAAAGCTCTTGGATTCAGCACAAGGATCCTTCCTGGATGCCACTGTTTTTTCCCTTCATCTTCACCCCATTGTCGTGGCCTGGGCCATGAGAGTCCTGAAGATTTATTTTATTCTCATTCAAAATGTTCATAAACAGTTCTGTTAGGCCTTTTCCAGTAGTCATCCACAGACCGGAAGCAGATAAAATGTTCCTTTACTTGGATGCATCCATCCTCATTGTCAACAAATCTTACCGTAAATGGCATCTTTTCATTGTGACTAATGTTGGGAGCGCAGTCCATTATCACAGCATAGTACTTTGCTTTGCCGAGGTGCATCAAAGCAGCACCCCAAGCCTGATGTGCCCCCCCAAACCCAGCACCCCAGGCGGTCATCTGCCCCTAAATCTGGCCTTGCTCTTGTGTTTGTTACACTACAGATACACCAAGTCTATGCCTAATGTATCTTATCAGTATGGCCTGTCCCACAAATTCAGTCCCTCTCCAGGAAATATATACTTCTTCTGTCCAGAACCACACTGAAAGGCCCTATCAAACGAAACAAAAACACTAGGAGGTGCAAAATGTCAGGCCCAAAGAGAAGAAATATATTGAAGTTCTCACTCGACAATGGAATGTTGTGTAATAATAATGGAAGACTTGTGGTGGTGAAAGCTGGAGCGTCTCCATTTCACATACTGTACTTCCAAAAAACAATCTGCTACAGAAATATAGAAAGAAGGAGAGACTAGGGAAGGGTATTGTAATGATAGTATTTCAGTGCAATGAGAGTAACATGCTAAACTTTGTGTATTGGTTCATTCTTGTCAAAGAATTCCTTTTTTCTAAATCCCCGCATCATTTTTCTCCTTGTAATAGTCATCATTTCAGTGCCAGGCAACTCACTGTCAAGAACATAAAAGAGAGCAAATGCAGTATCAAATGGGAACGTATATCCGACATATCATTTGAATGAGTCACAAAATGTAGGAGAGAAAATATGCATCTGTTACTTCCATGGTGGAATGTATCACTACATTATCACAGAGCAAAGTACAAAGCCACAGAAAGGGGGTGAAGCAAGACTATGACTTGCAGTTGGAGAAGGCAGAGCACTGAAAGGCATTCTGCAAAGGTATATTAAGGGCAATCACTTTCTACATGAAGAGATTCGGGGGAAAAAAAGAAAGACTGAACTTTTTACTGTTATAAGTCAAAAAACTGCATTTCAAGTCTGGCAAATATATCCTTATAAAATGCCTTAATGGCCAATTTAACTAGTTATAATGCATTTTTATTGATCTATCACATACAAAAAGATCAGCTTTGCATGAGATAAAATAAGTGCCCCTAAGAGCTCAGTGATTTCTTTTTATTTTTTGCTTGCTGCCACAGCTAAATTATGTTGTTGCAGGCAATAGTTCTGGCATGCAAACTTCCTAGGGTAATGAATTTAAATACCCTTAGATGGATAAAATTTGGGCTAATTCTGAAGTAATTCTGAAGTGTCACACTAGCTGAGGCTCTGACTCATATTCTGTTTTTTTAAACAGAGTTAAGGTAACTTCCTTTATTTTGTGTTTGTATTCAGCAGCCGATTTGAAAATCCTGTGGTCTATTTTTTAATGTGTTAAAATACTTTGAAATGAGTCCAGGGCTATATTCAGAGAAAAGCCACTGACACACACAACAGATTATCTGCAAACAAATGCAAATGAAGATTCCATAAGCCAAGAACATATCTATGCAAAATAAATAGCTTTTAAAACGGATGCTTAAGAACAATATTATTTTTGTTGCCATGACCATTTTACACAGAACTTTCATAGGAGACCTCTTCAAGTGCTACTAGGATGCAGCTAGCATCCTAATTCCACTGTTAATTGGACAACGATGACACTAAGTGCTGCACAATGTGGCTGATTTCTGAAGGTCAATATAGAGATGACTTAAATTAAATCTAGATGAGAACTGCCTACAGCTACTTGTAGTTAATATGTTTAGCTCAATATATATTTTTAATGAAAACTCAATGCAGCTCTTTATATTTCAAATTTTCAAAGCCACAGTTTCTTTCATTGGACCAGACTGGAGCTATAGAAGTGAGGCCCACAAGCAAAACTCGTGCCATCTAAAGGGGAAAAGCAAAACTATATGGTGACATTCTATTTTTTCCAGAAACTGGTGCACCAGTATAATGATACATGTTATTGTATGACACAAATGGTTCCTATTAAAGTAGAAGCCCTATCTGGTTCTGTAGGTCAGTGAGGATTATGTACAGACAGACTTTTCTAGGGCTGGTAATACACTGAACTCCTAGAATCCAGAATGAACATTCAAAATAATTCCGCTAGCCTCCATTTTGTTGCTTTCTTGGAGAAGCGTAGCAAAATGGTTCCACAGAGGACAACTGGGACAATGGAACACACACAAGTCCTGGATCACAGTTCTACCTTCTCTAACATATTTCAACATAAAACAACTTCTTAGCTTAAGATATAAAAAAAAGTTATTGAAAATAATACTGGACATCTGTCCAGACACCCAAACTCTTACAAAATTGGGGAAAATAAATGCCCCTTTTATAATTAGTTTTCTTGTCTCTGAAATAGGACAATTGCCATTTAATGATGTATGGGTTTCAAGTGTTTATGTGCAGACTGTTTCTGTGATGCACAGCATTTCTAAAACGAATACATACACTAATGTATCAGAGGCAGTTTCTTTGTAATGCTTTTTTTTAAAAAAATAGCAGAGCATAAAACTCAAACTGTCAGTGCATAAATTACTGCTGCCTTGAGGCTGCAATAACTTATGCATCCTTGTTTTCAACCTCCATGTACCTCCCCAGAAATCTCTCTCTCTGATAGAGACTTAGATTTCCCCCCCTTATCTAGCCCCCTTGAGGGCAACTATTATAATGTCATTAAAATATGTGGGTTTGCCAGTTACATGTGCAGGGGGAGGCGGCGGCAGAGAACAGGTTTATAAATAAAAGGAAATAATACATTCAGCAAAAACAAAAGAGTGATGTTGGGTTTTGGGGGGTTTTTTTTGGTTTTTTATTGCTGCTTGTCTACAACCAGGCATAGACCATAATTAGATTTTATTTCTTTAATAAAACTTGATCTAATTTGAGGTTATCATTGTCAGTTCATGGATAAACACAGCTAATCAATAATGTTACTATTAAGTAATAAAGCAATCCTTGCTACCAAGCAATTACTGTCACTGATGTATTCAGATCGAAGGTTTCATCTTGCTGAGAGAAATACAATGCAGGGGGGCTGACTTTTCCTTTTTCTCTCTCTTCTTTAAAAGCATCCCTATCTTGATGCTAAAAGGAATTCCAAAACCCACAAATGGGAGACTCATTTGCAATTACACATTTCTTGGTAGACCAAAGAAGCCAAAGAGAACCATGCTTTTGCAGAAAATTACATTAAGTGATGAAAAATATGTAACTTTAGCCATCCAAGTCATTCTGACAGCTGTGTCAGTATGTAATCCAGTGTGATAAAATGCTGGCAAAATAAATAAATTTAAATATAAAGGCTTTTAGACAGACAGAAATTGTTGCTTAAACTCATCAATTTAAGTTCTCTAGGAATCACACCCATGGATCGATATTTGATACAGATGTGTGACAACCATGGTTTCTTTTGTATATTTTAGATTTCTAACCAGTAACAGTGGTTGAAAGTTTAACCTAAAAGAAGAAAGAAGAGTTTATGTCATAGCTTTATCCATCATCTTAGTTTACCTATGAGAACAGTATTCTTGGGTATTAATCTCAGCAACAGCATTAAATTCAAACCACTTGGTATCTTTAGCAAACACCTCCTACTGCCAACTCTGGGATTACACCGTTACTCTCAACAGTACCCAAGGGCAACAATGTAACACCATAAGGCCACACAGAGCTGTTTTTCTGAAAGGATGGAGACAGACTTTGAAGTGATCTGCATGGACCACTGATTTTAATCAGCGAGAAAGACATTTGGAAAATGTAATAATCATCATATTTATCTGACAATTTTAGATGGCATTTAGAATATTCTAATGTATTTTTGGGAAAAACACTCTTCAGTTATTATTGTCACAGATTGCCTCCCTTGGGGAAGACTATCATTACACGACTGCCGTTGTGAAAGAAAGGTTTAAACTCCACATCATCAAAAAAGCATTAAAACTGCCCTTGGAAGATTTAGGTTAGGCTTTCAGCTAACTGAGAGCTAGACAGTGCAAGAATAGGTCAGTGGCAAGTGTCTTTGGGACTGTTTTACATCATAAGTCAAGGATAGAACATAAAGGGAGTTTAATAAGTTTCAGTGACTAGTGGTGAAGCATTACTTCATCAGGCCAAACAAAAACAGACAGAAATGGGCAACCTAAAAGGAGCCAAATTCGAGCAAGGCAATTTGATAGCTGTAGACAGGAAAATATGGAATAACTTTCAAACATGTGATCGGGGTTCTGCAGAAAAGGATGAGCAAAGCATCAAAGTCTGGGTCCCCACTTGTCAAATTAGGAAGGAGTCCCATTTTAAATGCTCAAGAAATCTAAGTGCGAGTGCAAAAGGGAAGCAAACGTAATTTGTATCTGCCGTTGGAGATGGGCAATAGGATTCAGTTAAGAAGCAGAGTGTCCCCCCTCCTCTAAAAACGTGGCCTGCACAGAGGGCATCTCAAGTACAACTGGGCAGATATTAGACTGGTAGTAAAAAATAACATCAATCATTGCTTCTCTGAGCGCCTTCTAGATTATGGACAGAGAGGAAAAATAACTTGATAGCTAGCAGAATGAGCCCCACTGAGTAAAACACATGCCTAGAACATAGCACAAGTGTCAGTGACATTCTCACAGCTACTATGCAAACTACGCTAGCAATGCCTGGTGTATCAATATTATCGGGGTTCAGAGTAGCAGCACTGATCGAAATATCACCACGGCAAAAGACATTTTAAAGGTTTTGGGACATTCAGTGACAACATTCCTAAGAATACTTAACTACTACTATTTGGTCTCTGTTAAGCTTCACTGGCAGATACTGTTTTATCTTTGCAACATGGCATTGCAATTCAGATAGCTTAACAGAAATGTACGATTCTCGTACAAGATAACCCCATTGGGGCTAGCAAAACAGCTGGAGTTTATGTTTTCATTAGTTTCAATTCTGGCTTCTGAACTGTACTATTCACCTCTTCTGAATTAGAAAATACCCATTTACACGTACCCTGCTACTACACTCAGCAAGCTATAGAAAGCTGAGCAGTAACCTCATCTTCCTACCAGCTAGAATCAGTACAGCTGCATTACCTGTGCACAAACAAATTCTGTGGCATGTCTATTTTGAACCACACGGCCTGCAAAATCTAATGAAAATGCTGATGTATCTTGCTCCATGAGGATCATCCCAGCTGATCTGCTGTTGTAGGGATGGAAAATTGTACTTACATTACTCTAACTCCCTGTGTTGGGAACCTGTGGTTCTCAACCCATGGCCTGCTTGCGGCCTAATCAGCACACAGCAGCAGCCCATGTGACATCCTCGAGGCCAAACAGGTAATATATATATATATTGTGTGGCTGCAGCCCACAATGGTAAATAGGTTGAGAACCACTACGCTGTGCTGATCCCTGGCTGCAGTTTAGGTCTGTTGGGAACATTAGCAACCAGCATACATTAGAACTGTTTAACTCAGTGCAGATCAACAGGACCTGCACAGTTTGGGCCCAGGATCAGGAGAATATGAAAGTGAAATTTCACTCCCCATGACTTCTCTTTGGAGCATTAGTCATGGGTAAAGATCCACCCAGAAAAATCTCTGTATGTGGAATAAACCAAATCAGTGATTAAGTTTTAAACAGTACACAGATCATATTCATTTTACATTCCCTGTTAGGGAACTTTTCACATGGTCTCTTCAGAGATTAACACTTAATTGCTGTATGGGGGTATTTATTATTCCTTTTTACCCAAAGTAGCATACAGTGTGATATAACTCCAGAAATGCATATTCACAGTGCTGTCAAGCTGATGAATCTGCAGAAGGGAGCCTTTAAAAAAAGAGATAAGTGAGGTTTTTAAATGTCTCTTGAGAACACAGAGCTAAACCCATATTCATAAGAGGAAAATGCTTTAAAAATGACCTTAAAATTAACGCAATATGAGGTAGCTTCCTCCTTTCCCTAATGAGGCTTGTCTGGTCTGTATTCACTTTTATTTTCTATGAAACATCTGAGTCACCTTTATGCTCAATAAGACAATAATTTCTGGAAAAAATAGGACATGGATAATTACACAGGTGAGAGAAATTAGTTTATTCAATTATCTGAAGTTTGAAAGAGACTCAACTGCATCTAAAAAGACAAAGTTGTGTTGTAGCAGTGTCCGTCCCAGGGTAGTAGAGAGAGGAGGTGGGTGAGATAATACATTTTACTGGACTAGCTTCTGTTGGTGAGAGAGACAATAAAGGATATTACCTCAGCCAGCTTGTTTCTCTGAAAGGACAGAGTCACACAGAACTCCCACATTCCTGTGTGAAACAAGGAATTGTTGAAATCATAGCGGTTGGAGTCCTCTGTATAAATTGTACCACAAATACAATTTAATTAGTACCCTGCATGCACAGCCTGTTCAGTAATCAATTAAGAGTCCCTTCAAACAGACTCATTTGTTTCCTAGATAAGGGAAATGGAAAGTAAAATTTAAGGGAAAAAGCTTGGTTTGGTGTTGAAAGCGGAACTAGGAACGGGAAGATCTGGGCTTTTAGTAATGGCCCTGTCACAGACTTCCAGTGTGACATTGGACAAAGTCATTTAAGGCTTGATCTCAATGGGAGTAGTTCCACTGATTTTAAAAAGGCATTGGATAGGGGACTTAATCAGTCTGTGCCTCAGTTTCTCCATCCAAAAACCAGGGATAATACAACTTGCCTACCTCACTGGGGTATTGTGTAGCTTAATTCAATATTTTTCATTCGGTGCTTTGAGGTAATCAGATGGAAAGTACATTAGAAGTGCAAAGTTTTTTATAATCCCAAAACCTTATGCTTCATTCATCCAGTACTGTATGTACTCCTGGATCACAGGAGATCTGAACTTCAGCTGAAGCAACAAAAAAAGGTGTCACTATCTAATTGAACTGAAAGCAATAAGAGCCTGGGATTAGTCTATCAAATGAGAACAATCTGACTTCCTGATGTAGTTCAGACATTCCTGCTGATCTATATTTTGTGGAGGGTCCAAAAATTTTACTGGCACTCATTTGGTAGCATCAACATTTGCAAACATGATAGCCATCCCAAACGCAATCCATTAAAATTACACCACAAGGCATTTTCTCTGGGGCAGATCCCAGGGTGCTGGAACAATTTGCATAGTGGGGGGTGCTGAGAGCTATTGAAGCAAACTGCAAACCCTGTATATAATGGAAACCACTCTAAGCACCCCCAACACCCTTAGCTGCAGCAAGTATGGGCAGATCTTCAGCTGGTGTCAATTGAATTGGCTCCATTAAGGGAGCTCTGATGATTGACACCAGTTGAAGATCTTCCCTGTGGTCTCTCTCCACTGTATAATATACACACTCAGTTCTGAAATCAGCATTGACTTGCATTGAGTGGTACTGAAATAACTCAGTAAGTTTCCTTATTTAGGGGATCATTGCAGTGCCACAGAAACTTGTGGTCCCACACAACTTTCATCCTGGCCAAAGGGTAACCACTGATGAGTGAAGGAGAATACACAGAGAAGAGCAAACACTCAATCTGTATGTATGTAAACTATGGTGATATGGCATGAAAATTTAAAAGAAATCTTCACACACATTTATTTCTTTCACAACTACATAAAAATGTAGGGAGACCATTAAAAAAAAATCAAAATCCTTTGGGAAGTCATTTGTTAACTGGAAATCATAGTTTCAATGAAATATATATTAATTTTTTAATCCGCTGAGAAAGCTGAACATATATATGGTTGCTGATACATATTAGGAACCTGCTTCCTACTGGCTCAATCCTGCAAAGTGCTGACCACTTGGGGCTCAAACAAAGCATTTAAGCATGGAAATAGTCAGTAGACTGCTGATGTGATTAGAGTTAAGCATGTGCCTCTGTGCTTTCCTGAGCAGGGGCCAGATTGCTTAGCAACTTGCAAGACAGAGCCCCACATGCATTTTGGGCCTGATCCAACTTCTGTTGTCAACAGAAAGATTCCCGCTGACTACAATGGTATTGGAGCGGGGGGTCCATTCAACGCAGGAAGAGAATCAGAATTTATCAGCCTACGTTTTATTCCTTTTTAATAGCATCAAGCCTCAAACTCTGATATGTGAAATGAAGCAGCTACAGTCATATACTAAAAGCAACAGTCTTGTAGCACATGCTCTGAAACATCTGTTAGTCTATAAGGTGCTACAAGAGTCTGTTGCTTTTACAGATCCAAACTAACATGGCTACCCCTCTGATACTGGACAATCACATTAGTTTGCACCAATTCACGTTTTTTCCGCCTGTCCCTACAGCACTTTGTGGTGTGCTTATTGGTTGTTCGTAACTGTGAAAGGTTCCTAACTCTGAACAAAACATTATAGTTGTTCAAGTTTACAACTGAATGTTGATGTAGTACAGCTCTGAAACTTTACTATGCAGAAAGAAAATGTTGTTTTTAACCATTTTAATCAAATAAGCACAGAAACAGTTTCCTTACCTTGTCAAAAAAAAAAAATTAAACTAAAAATAAAGGGAAAGTTTATGGTTTTAGACAGTACTGTAACTGATTTTTTATTTGTCTCTGCCACTGCCTGATTACACACTTCCATTTCCAAATGAGGTGTGTGCTTGACCAGTCAGTTTGTAACTCTGGTGTTTATAACTCTGAGGGGCGGGGGGTGTCTGTGTGTGTGTGTGTATTCACATGTTTCACATGGACCTCAAATTATTTCTGCAGTGGTTACAATCAGCAGTCACATGCAGATTTCAATGCTGGTTTCAAAGAATAGTGGTAAAATATCTACTTTATATTAATGATGAAACTATGTAGAACTTTGTTGTATTAAAGCTCAAACTATTGCTGTGTCAGATTTCTATGGGATACCACTGTGCAAGTGAACTGAATACGCACTTCCTGAGTCATATTCCACGTAGAAGTCCACTATGGCTTCACATACACACCAGTAGAGGAAGCACTTCCCCCCCACCCCCACCTTCCAGTCTGTGTATTAGAGGTTCAACTTGTTAAGATGTGATTCATTTTGAGTACCACTTTTTTTTTTACTTTCTGGAATGTCTGATATTGGAAACACACAGTTCTGAAGTTTCATAGGGACTATTTAAAACAAAAGTGCCATAATCACTCCCGGAGAAAGAAAAGGACAGGACAGGGGTTTACTATAGAGACATTTCAGATTGTCATAAATTGGGGAAAATCTGAGTTTAGATTTCTCCTGGAAATGCAAGAGTTTCTTATTTTGAACCCTGCTGAAACATCTAAAATCAACAAAGAACAAAGAGTCCTTTACTTGAATTATTTATATATACACGCAAAATAAAAATTAGATGTGCTATACCTTATTCAGCGAGACTAGATAATACAGTACATGCATATTCATAAAGTGATAAATATTTAAGGGGCATGTATTTAAACGAGAATCAGTTTATAAAAGCACGATGACTCTCTGACTTTAGAATTACATCTTGAGCCTACACAGCCAGAGCTATTTTCTTCTGCTTACCATATACTACAGTCAGAATGTCAGTTTATGCTCCCTAGAGCTTGCGTTAGGGCTGCTGAGTAGTGCACATAGTGGTTTCGGGTTGTGTATTTCACTTCCCCAGGTCTATTTCCCTACTTGTGATCTGTACCCCAGCATATTTTGTCAAATTCATTTTCAAAAACTCAGAGTTTTCTCATTCGGAAAAGTGAAAACCCAAACACCTAGGGCCAGATTGTGATGCTCTTATTCATGACAAGAGCTGGGTTAAATTTTTCCTTCAAAACTTTTTTTTGTGGGGCCAAAAATGCAGATCTGGGTCAGCAGAAACATTCTGAGAATTCATGGCAATTTTGTCAAATTGCTTTAGAAGAAATTTTTTTTAAAAAAAATCAAAATGTTTTGTTCTGACTTTTTCAGAATGAAATCTTTTTTTTATTCAAAATGACTTTGTTAAAAAAATTCCTTCAATTTCATTTTTTAAAAAGTTATAAAAAGCTGAACATTGAGATGTTTTAGTTTGAGTGGAACAGATTTTGTTTGATCTGAAATGTTTATTTTTTATTAAGTTTTTGTTTCCCTGAACATGCCACAAGAGTCTCATTTTGGGTTGTCCTGAAATGAATTTTTTTCCTGATTTTTTTGCAGACTGACAATGTACCAAAAAATCCATTATTCTCAGTGCTCTACTCACGACTTCAACGGGACCACTCGTACACTTAGCCATAGTCATGTTGAATGGGACCTATCACACTCTGTCTCTTAGTTGCATAAGGGAGAATGAAAGTTTTCATGTTATTGCAGATTAGGATTTGCAATAGCAGTATTGGGATCGATTACACCCACATTCCTGCTCTGGCTCCCCTGCCCTTCTTCACGAATGAGCTGGAACACTTGTTCATGCATAGGCGCTCCATGAGGCAGGGTACAGATCTGTTGTGCACATGCAGGTATTCTACCCTTTGCTGGCAAATGTCACTGGCAGCAGTGCATGGTCAAATGGCCTCAGTGGATGCACGGGCACTTTGCCTGGGCATCTCAACACCAAAGCGAGCTCAGCATGTCGACCTAACATACAGAGACACACACAAAGGTGCTCTACAGAACACCAGGGAACTCTGGATGCTTGTAGGTGACCAGATGCCCCGATTTTATAGTGACAGTCCCGATTTTTGGGTCTTTTTCTTATACAGGCTCCTATTACCCCCCAACCCGTATCCCGATTTTTCACACTTGCTGTCTGGTCACCCTACTTCAACTGCACCTTTCTGTGCCAACATTTCACATCCCTTGCTGGGTGATTGTCAAAGCTGTTCTGTTCCTTTCGTTAAGGGTATGGCTGATTCTAGAGAAAAAGTTTTAAGTGACCACCAGGGGTTAGCTAATCAAATGGCAGCTAATGTGAAGCACCAGGAGAAAACGACTTAAGGCTCTCAAGTCCATCCTTACTATAGCCAACATAATGTCAAGCTGGGAGACCCACTGTTTGTCCAGGACAGCATCAGAAGAGCTTTCCCAGGAACCTGAGTGCCAAAGAGACTTTGATTATCTCATACTGAGATTACCACCTAAGAGGCATACAGGCAGGAAAGACAAAACTATCCTGTGGCCTGCGAAACAGAATGTGTCAGTTTAGGGTGAGCTTCCAGCACACTCACTGAACAGTACCTTCCTCTGTGCATAGTCCTGTTGAAGTCATTGGGGCTACTCAGCATGAATAAGGGTGTCAGTATCTACCTCTTAGGTGAAATTGCCTGTGCTATATCCTAAAACTGCTTGAAACCAAACACTGTTTTCCCTAGGCATTGCAGGCAAATTCTAGGCATTGTAATATTCCGTCAGACAAACTGATCATTTTCTTATTACACATAACTTGGAAAGAATGCAACTTTTCTTTAATTCTAATTAATAGATTTCAGACCACAGGATTTACACTGTTCTGTATTGTAGCAAAGTGTGAAAACAATCATTTCAATTTCTTACACTAAATCACGCTCTTTATCAAACAATAACCATCAAAAGATAATTCCAGAGAAAAACATGTAAGAGGGGCAAAATTGCAAGTTTCAGTTTGCTGAATTGCCAACTCATTGGTAGGTCTTGAAACTTTACGTATTAGGAGGTATGGCTCTCCAAACCACCCTGACATCTGATTCTATGGATCCTCTCACACAGAGGTCTAACCTCTGCTCACAACTCTCTGAGCCTCATTTATCCCACCAAGATTTCCTCTCCTTTTTTCTGCTCTGTGCAGTTAGAAGTGAAAGGAGAAAATGAGATGGTCATCTAAATGCTAGAGATATGTAATGTCCTAATGTCATGGACAGTATTCTGGGCTGGTATCCAAAATACTCCAGCAGTAGAGCCATAAACCTCAAACAGAATCAGACAAGGTAAGCAGTAATTCTTTCCTGTTAGAGACCTAGATGTTTTATAGTTTTCCAAGCATATGGTGTATGTTCCATTATTCTTTTCCGCAAACTGATATTTACCAGAAGACAATGTAAAGAATCTTAATACATTAGGAATCTTAAAAGTGTAAGCAAAACACATTGCATCAACCCTTACACATATAAGCAAAGTGACGAGAATGAAAGAAGACTAACATATTTGCAGCCTATAAGTTGTGACATTTTTTAAATGAAAAGAGTCCTGTGATTCACAGGGAGATAATTATATTTGACTCTAGCCAGTGCTGTGATTCCCACATTTCCACATGTAACACATTCAGCCCAATATTTTGGCTGGAGGAATAACATCCAAGGCCTTGAGAAAAGACCACTCCGATGAAACAAAGAGTAGAGTTGTTGTCTGACACCTAAAAATTCACTAGTTCCTGCAACTGTTATGAACTCCCTTGACAATTCAACCACTGCAATTAGTTTTCTTTGATGTAAGATAGAGTATGCAAATGGCCTAATGTGGAAAGGCGATATGGTAGCTTATAGTCATCCACAGAGTTTGAGAAATTAGCTGTTTAGCAGCTAGGAAAATTCTCTGCCCTTGTAACATGCTAGTGCGCAGGATTTAGTGATTCTATTTTGGATTACTTCTTCCACTTGCTTTATGCAGAGACTCATACCTTTCACATCCCCACAGGAATCACCATATTCTCTTTTCTTCCTGACTTGCTGGTATTTGAATCCAGGTTTTCAGAGGTGTAAGGTCAGTGTGTTTAGTTCCCTGTGTTACCCACTGTCTGGTGGTTTGAGCTGGTTGAGAATTTTTTTTATTAAAATGCTTTTTTGGTTGGAAAATGTGACTCATTGACACCAAACCATTTTATGGAAATGGTCAGTTTCAACTAATTTCTTGACTCGGAATTTTTTTTAAAAAGTTTTGAAATTGTCCAAAATAATTTGTTCGGACATTTTTGAAATGAAAAATTCCAGTTTTCCAGTTCAAAACAATTAGTTGTTTGTAAATTTAAGCTGATTATAGTAAAAATCTTTTTAAAGGGTTGACATTTAAAGAAACTATTCAAAATTATTGAAACAAAACCCCAAACTTACCATTTTTTTCATCAGATATTTCAGTTTGTGGACATTCAAGATTTTACTTTTTATGCCAGTTCAGGATGGGAAAAAATTTTAACTTTCAAAATCTATTAGCTGCCCTGCTGTATTAGGTAGGTATGTACATATATAAAGGTTTGGGGCTTTTGTTTTTAAGTGAGTTTAGAGGCTGTGAATTCTCACCAGAAAGATGAAGGGCACTACCTATATCTAGGAACAGTCATCAATATACGTATCATAGCCATGGTACTGCAAATTAATGCCAATGATCACTCCTATTGTCCAGATCATAGCAATTTTGAGGAGTCTTTATAATAGCTGATCACTGAGCTATACCATTCTAAGTACGTGATTGAGATACCATCAGTGTGTGACCTGCTATCTATGCGTGACATAGCCTTTTTGCATTTTCCTCCAAAGGTATGTGAAGAGGAGACTGGAGAAAGTCACCAATGGTCTGCTAATATCCTGCCTCTCTGTTGTGCTGTTTTGTTCCTGACCTGAAACCTAAGTGTGGAAGTGCAAAATCCTTCCTCTGCTCTGCAGTAATGCAATGTGTATATCTGCTTTCCTACACAACATATTGCACAAGTGTCTCTGCTGACACCTGCTCCCATCACCTGCCACAATGATTTCACCTAAGCAGATCCTTAGTGTGATGTTCCTACAGATAAGCTCATTTTGTATCTACTAGTACCTTATTGTTGAACACTGGCTCATCCCATCTTGGTTTGGGCAGAGTTGGCTATGTTGTGGTGTGTGTATATAGCTAATTATCTACAATTTGTTATGGCAGCAATGTGCACGCTTTACATTATGAAGATGTTGGTGTATGGCCAATTAAGTGGGATCTGCAATGAGCCTGCTTCTTGCGGCCCTTTCCCTTTAGCAGTCCTCAATTCTCCTTCTCCAAGAACAGCTACTGCAAAAGTGACTTGTCCTTTGACAGTAAATATGGAGTGTAGATAACAAACCTCATTGGGAAAATGCAGTACTATGCAGAAGAGCTATTTGGGGCCGTCTGCAGATGTAATGGATCAGGCTTCAAGCCATCAAATGCGTCCAAGACCAACTCAAGAAAATCCATCGCCCTAGACACAACTCACATGGGGCCCTCATAGCTCCACCTCTATGCTATGGTTTTTCTCCAGGCGTGGCCCCACCCACCTTTGAGAGGACAGTGGGTTTCAGAGTTATGATAAACAAGACAGATCACATCTCTTAGAGCTACTGTTTCAGACTGTCTGCAGACTCAGGCATCACTTATACTTGGTTCACATTTTGAAGCTTTTCTTTGCATCACTGAAGGTTAGCTTCATAATTATTCTTTACACGAAAGCTGAGATTCTGATGCTGTGTGACTCCAGGAGCTGTAATGCCTGTGCCTTTATCTGGCCGTGATCAAATCCACCAATCACCTTTTAAAAATGCATGAGACAACAGCTATTGAGTAGCCTGCTTACCAAGACATTCCATCTACATACACCTAATTAAATTACTAACTTCAGAAATTGGACCTTAAACAACAAATGGGTGAAATTCAGATTTAGTCTAAATGGGTGCAAAGCTGCTGAGTATGACCAGATATTTTATTAGCATTCCAGCACCCCAATCAAGGTTGCAGCCCCACGGTGCTACAAGGCCCTATACAAAGAAAAGGCCCAAAGAGCTGACATTCTAAGCTGGCTAGTGACCTCCAAAGAAGGGAGCAAGGGAGACACCCACACGTACACAGGTTATTCCGTATGACTTGATTCTGAGGGAGCTGCATTATATAAACAAACATGTTTGTGCCAAAAAAGTTTATGGTACTTTTTCAGTGCACCATTTGCGTGTTAAAAATACATTTTTACATAGTTAAGTGTCAAATCTGGTGAGATCTTAGGTCAAAAATGCATGTGTAATTTGGAGGCTTTTAGAGAACAAATCAACTATACAAAAAAAGTGATTCTGACACAAAACATAAAATGAAACATTAGTTTAGAAGCATATTAATAATTTAGGTTAAACAAAAGCTTCAGTAGTACAATCCACAACACTAGTTGTATAATTAAACAGAAGAGACATGGAGCTCACACATGAAATTAAGGAGAATCTAAATGCAAAGGCCTGAATCTTCTTTCACTTACATTAGTTTTACACCAGCGTAAACCCAATTGACTTCAATGGAATAAATACCGATTTATGCCAGTGCAACTGAGAGGAGAAGCAGGCCCCAAGACTGGAAACAAACAGGATGCTTAGAAAGAAAAATAATCCTCAGCATGAAATACATAAAGGTGGCTTTCTCGATTTATGCTATCCGAGTTCAGAATGGCGTTCTGCCGGTAACCCTGTCATCATTTCATCCTGACATGATCTTAATTAGCCTTAGTTCTACTGCAGAGAAGCCTACTGAGGCATTTAGCACCAGCTAATTAATCAGATATTTTGTGCGCAATATAAAAGCAGGACAGCAACTGACAGTGTCAATTCATTGATTTGAGTTAATCCAAACAGAAATTAACCCTGCCTTTTCCCTTTTGAAGGAAATGAGATATGTAGCATAGAATAAATATTCTGACACATTTCCTTTACTATACATTGCTGAGTCTCTTTTCCCCCCTTAACAGATTTTTCCTAATGTACCATGACTTCCCATAAAGCATATTTTTTTTCCCAACTATTACTGAGAGAAGATCATGTGAGTTTAAATGTCACTCATATTTAAGGGGTTTACTGCGGTACAAATCAAACCACTAACAATATCAATTCTGAGACAGATTTTAAAATGTTTTCATTTCTGCTACAGAATTGTATTTTCTTAGATTTTGTTATCCAATTTAGCAGCATAGCTCCCACTTTTGAGAAATGGCATTGGATTTTGCATCGGCTATTATGTAAATATCTGTGGGTGCAATTTAAAGCGCTTAGCCACCTAGAAGCCTTATAAAATAAATAAGATAATTAGGTATCTAAATGCTATGAAATGCACACACAATTACTTGCAGAATTAGAAGCATTATTGTCCGTCTATTTTAATGTATTTCTCAACTTTACTCTGTTTGGGGTGCATCTTTATTCTCTGCCTCACAAGAGACATGAAATCATGATGTCATGTCTATTGATGTGAAAGCGTTAACCATATGATTATACTGTGGGTGAAGAAATTAAAAATATCACTGCTTAAGGAAAACAGTTTCATAGGAAAGCTGACTCCCATAGGCTTAGCTTGAAGTAGTTCAATAAATGACATAAAACCACAGGTAGGCTTCTTCAGTTTTGTCTGACATCTGTAATATGCTACAGTATTTATTAATAGTAAATGCAGAGTATAATAGCTAGCAGGGTCTTGCTTCAGCAGAATGCAGTAAAACTACCTGCAGGAACATTCACTCAGTAACGAATATTAAACATATGAAGGAGTAGCTTAATGTATTGTGATTTCTCACAGATAGTCCAATTCTAAGAACAAGCCAGTAAGATAATAACCTTCATAGAGAGGAGGTATTTAAATGATAATTTATTTCAGGAACTGACAGCAAATTGCTCAACATTTTCTCTCTGTAGTATTTATGTCCCAAAGCAGTTGACTATCTGTGGTATAAATTATGAAAAAGTATGACAGCTCCAGTGTTTTCATTTTCAATAGAATCTCAGCACAGGCATATGTAAGTCTTTTATTCACTATCCAGTGCAAGCAGCCATTCACTATTATTATTGTTTAGGCTCTTGAGATGCTTTCTTATTTGAAGACCCATCACAATAGATTAGGCAGGCTTCTGAAATTGCCAGATATTTCAGGTGCTGTCAGCCAGGATTACTGCTCATCAGACGAGGGGATTTAATGTCAACTTCTCATTGGATAATGCCCTGCATCTAATTTACTCTCATGTTTTGTTAAAACTACAGTAATTTTAATGTCAATAACAATGATACGAACACCAACGTTGTTTTCGCTAGACTAAACGTACAGGATCAAAGTGTTTTGATTTCTGTTTTAACATGAAGTCTAAACTATCTAACCAGGGTGGCTGAGGACAAATGTAACGGAAGGCAAAGAAAGAAGATCCCAGCCTTTGGTCTTACCACACATCAGAACCAAGCTAAACCTTTCCCCAGGTTTAGATTCAGTGGGAGAAGGATTTATCTTTACCTGTTCTGCCATCCCTGCAATCCTCCAGTAAGTACTGATATCTCTTCCATCCATACAAGCTAACCAAAGACACAGAGTTTTCCTCCATCTTGGAAGAGCACCCCCGATACTCCAGTAACTCCCATAGGCTTCTTGCTGGCTCTTTGCGATCACTGAATTCAAATTTCCCATGTTTTCACATGTGTACACCCAAGGTACATGAAATATGAAATCCACGCTAGCTAGAACTGCTGGGCTAGACACAAATGAAGGATCTATTAGGATGATATGAATGAAGAGGCAGAGAGCTGGGTCCAGCATGACAGTTGTCGGGGGACAGAGCATAACCGAGCTAGATCCAGACTCCTAGACCTCTTCACTAGGAAAAAGGTGTGTTTTAACGTGTTTAAAATAACAAGGTAAGGTGTTTGCTTGTCAAGGTAAATGTCAGAACCTTCTCTACAGTTTACCATGACCAGCCAACTCATATTAAAACAACAAATTTGTCTTGTATTCACTAGAATTTTACACGTTAACTATCACGTTAAAATGCACCCTTTTTCACAGTGTAGCAATAGCCCTAGAGCAGGGCTGGCCAACCTGTGGCTCTGGAGCCACATGCGGCTCTTCAGAAGTTAATATGCGGCTCCTTGTATAGGAAGCGACTCTGGAGCTGGAGCTACAGGCGCCAACTTTTCAATGTGCTGGAGCGAGGGGTGCTCACTGCTCAACCCCTGGCTCTGCCACAGACCATGCCCCCACTCCACCCCTCTCTGGTCTCTCCCCTGAGCCTGCCATGCCTTTGCTCTTCCCCCTCCCCCCGAGCCTCCTCCACACCAAGAAACAGGTGATCAGGAGGTGTGGGGAGGAAGTGGGAGGCATGGATCAGCAGGGCTGCCAGTGGGCAGGAGGCACTGTGAGCTAGGGGGGAGGGGTGGGATGGGGAGGTGGGAGCTGATGAGGAGCTGGTGCCATATTATCGTGGCTCTTTGGCAATGTACATTGGTAAATTCTGGCTCCTTCTCAGGCTCAAGTTGGCCACCCCCTACCCTAAAACTTACAAAGGTTGTTGAGAAGGCTCCACATCTATGAATGATTTCCCAAACTAAATTGAACCCTCAAACCTTTTAACTTTCAACCACTGCTAATCATGAACTTGGAGTGTTTGTTTCTCTGAGTAAAACATGTTCATCTTAATTCTTTCAGGTCACTTTACCCAAGAAAATATTAAAATACCATTTTGTAATGATCATTTGTTGATAATGTTCTTTTGGTTCTGAGATAAAAGACATTACGTTCACATACGATTTCATCTAAAAATACACAAGGTAGTTTCATACACTGAATTAAATCAGAGACCTAGAAGTTTGTGCAGTGGTTGTCAAAAGTTTCAAAACTACCAGCATTCTCAACTGCAGAAAATTCAAGTAGAAATACATAGAGAATTCACGATCTAACAGATTAGTAGTACATTTCAACTTTACCATAATCTATGCTTCCCAAAATCTATCAACACCTTATGTTTCTCTGCACATTAAGACCCATGTTTTTAATGTTAGTCTACACAAAATGTCTGCCCAACTGTTAGCTGCATCAATCATCATGAAAACTTTGCACAAATCCATTTAGTAATGATAAGTCAAATGTGGCCTCTTAGGACTTGACCCTTGTAATTCTGCTGTACACCAAGCCCCTTGGAACTTCATGGCAACAATGGAACCCAGATCTTTTTGCTCCAAAAGTGACATCCCCGACTATTTAAACTAAAGGAGCATCTCCATGAGCCATTTAGGGCATAGGGCATGCAGTTACCTGTTCTGAATCTATGCAAAGGAGGGCAGTGGTACACATACACGTTACTAGTTCATTACAATAAAATGTTACACAGGAATTCGCATACTGAATCAGACCTGTGGCTCATTTAATTCAGTATCTTGTCAATTTCTAGCACCAGATATTTCAGAGAAACTTCTACAATAGACAGATGTGGGATAATCTGCCCCCCATCTCGCTGAAAAATCTCATCCTAATTCATAAAAGTTAAAGGCTAATTTAAGATCTGTAGCACGAAGTTTAATATCCCTTCCATTTTATTTTAGTATTAGCTATCATAACTCCAGATATTCTTGTTATCCAGACAAATCTCTCTCTGATACACATCTATGTAGTACGTTTCATCCCAGAGATCTCAAAACATTTAATAAATTATATGCTTACCACAGCACTGAAGTGCAGCAACCTCTGGGGTGCAGTGTGGCAGCCAAGTGGAAAGATGTGCATTACTTTTGCTTCATTTCACGGCAAAAGCACACAGTTATGAAAAGCACTATGAGATCTTCAATGCCAGTGCAAAGTAGGTCTTGTGTAACAATAAACTGCATGGTGTTTACCTTATCTACTTGGAAGGAGTAAGCAAGCCTACCAGGATTTAAACCTTTGGCCCCCGGGAACGCAGGTATTCCAAAACTGATGCTTACAGCACTAAGTTATCCCTCCTGCAAACATAGTTGAACCTTTTGTTTTATAGGACAATCAATCGGAAAGAACAACTTGTGCTCAAAACTAACCACGGATGCACTGCCCGACATTAATATTTCCAGAAAGTTAGAGAATAGAAAGCCTCCTAAAAGGACGGTTCTTACCTCTTTCTGTATCGTAGAGGTATACAAACTTTTCCCATTTGTAATGAGTCAGAAGGCTCAGGATGGCTCCTTTTAATGCTGGCCGCATCTGAATGACAAACTGCACATCTGCATCCGTTGGGAAGCTGGGTGTGACAAAGGACGTGTGCAGAGCTCCACAAAATGATGTCAGTGTGTTCATGGACATCTGGTCATAGAATCCAAAGATGGCATAAACTCCTCTAGAAAACTGTGAACAAACTAACAAACAAAAAAAGACAGAGCTGTTACAATCTGAAACCACCACAAAGCAGTGTTATATAATTAATGGGAGGAGTCGGGGAGAGGAAAATTGCAGTTCGGGTTGTGAGGTATTCAAGGAAAGTAACAAGTTCCAGAGTGGAAAGCTCCCTGCTCTGAGCCCACCTGCCTTCAGTCCCCAACATTTAATGCACAGATTGTGAACTCAAACATCCCAGCTAATCTCAGCCTCTGAGGACTATCCTAGAGAGAGGAAGAGGTCTCAAGATAGGCAAGCCTTTATTTCTGAGCTACACTGCATACTTGGCAGCTGTATTTCTATTTCTCAACATTACATCATATGTATGAAATAAATCCTCTAAAGGGAAGAGGGTTTTTTTAAATGATTTTTATGTTGGCAAAAGTAATCAATGACAAAACAGGTAGGAGACTTTCAACCACGAGATCAGACCTGGGCAATAAATCCTGTACATCTTACGTCCTCTCTTTCTCCTTGGCTCAGTTATGATATTCATTTTACGCAAAAACAAAATTTCAGCACCAGCCCCACACCCACTTGTGAGCTGCTGAGCTTCTTCATCTCCTACCAGAGGTGACAGGAGTTTGGGGGGGGGCGCAACACCTTATAGAAATGAGCTCTTTATGTTTCTAATCTATGTTACCAACACGGTTAGCAGCGTCCAGACTGGCAATGAACGAAAGTGGCTGCTCTGAGAAAGTAACAAAATAAAGGAGTATATTAGATATTGGTATTCATTCATCCTGACTATAGGGTTTCATTAGCTGCTTCCACTGAAATGACCATGGGACAGAGATTCTTTATTCATGTATATTTTAACCAGTATCTTCAGGGGAAAGCCAGATAGCCCAATAACAGCCACCATCCCACAACTAAGGGGAGCCAATTGGTACGGGCTATTTATCCTTTTGGAAATCCAGTAATCCCCCCTTATCACGGGCATGAAACTCCAGTTTCATACCCCAGAGGGTCATGAGACAGATCTTCAACACGTTACCACTTGCAGGAAGCCTGGGTCTCAGGGAAGTGTAATTCTTTTCAGGTGGTGGTGATAAGTCACATTTAAGGAACAAAGGGCACATTTCCTTTGAAAAAGTGTTTAGCAATACAAAGTGGCAGTTTGAATGGGAAGATGGATTAGCGGGAGGTTGTCAAAGTGCATTACTTTTTACAAAGACTTGTTTATAAAGCTGCTAGGTTGCTTAAAAGTGTAAAATAAAACCCATTACCAACATTGAACCTTAGAAGAATACTTTATTGAATTTGGTGCTCATGAAAGGTGCCAAGTAACTCGCATTTCAGGAGACCATGTCCTGCCTTTATAATCTGAATAGCCATAGCTGAGGCAGCAATATTGCCGTTTCCCACACGTTGCCCCATGCCACACACTGAACTAAGCTCTCATATTAGAGCTGGACCATTCCTCATGTCCAACGGAAGCTGGTGATCTCTGAAACCAGGCAGATGAGACAAAAATTTCAGCCACCCCTAATCATCACCCTTGCCTAGTAGCCACACATTTTACCTAGCAAGATTCAAGGGAAATGAATTACATATAAAAGAAGCCAGGTTTTCTACATGAATATATATTGCTTTCCAAAGTACTATACTGAAACATTCATTTCAGCCACAAATGCTAACATTCAGAATCATTAAAACCTGTTTATCTTAAAAAGGGCTCTTCCCAATACCAGGTCATTGACAAGGCATCATAGATAACACCTTGAATAGCTACTCAGCTGTGAGCATTTGATTTTCTTCCCGGAGACCCAGATGCAAAAAGATAAGTGCCATTAAAAGAATTCTTCTAAGAGCTTAACCATTGTAAATGGATATGAGCAAAAGTGGATACCAACAGCAAATAACAGCAGCTGCTTTTAGAGAGAAAAGGAGGAAGGAATAAATAAAGCACCGACTTTAAAGAAAAAGTTTACAAAAAGTCTCCACAGCAGCAAAAAGGAAAAGATACAAAGGCAACCCCAGTACAATCAGCATTTATTCCTTTGGGTGTGATGACACAGGAATTAACACATTGCCTAAAATGCATTTTTGTTAAACTATGTTACAGCAGGAAATAAAAACAGAAAGTCTGCTATAAAAATGATCTGCTGAAGAAACAAATACAAACAGACTGTGTTACAGGAAAAATGGAAATGTATGAGAAAAAAGGGGAAAAATAAAGGCTCTATCTGAAATTATGACAGTATCAGGATCATTTTAACTGCTTAAAATACATCAAGCTATAAGATAATCTACTGAGTTAGGGCATGATCCTATGAGATGATGCCCTCACCTTCCACTGACTGGGCACCTTGTAGACTCAGACCCTTCAGACATTTTCATGGATCATGTACTGTAGAGAACACTTAAGTCAATACATTTGTGCTAAATGCCCTGATCCTTTAAGTGTTCTGCTCAGGGAAGCAAGAAGTGCGCAGCTGAAATCTGAAAACTTTTAGGTCCTCACCATCCCAACAAAACGCAAACAACCACAGACATACAATGCCTGCAGCATTATGCGGTCATCCACAATGTGAATGCACTGCTATTGCCCTCTACTGGCTAAAATATCAGACCTGCTCAAATATATATCATCATCGACCTTTTATATGGCTTCAGCCTACAGAGGACATAAACCTTAAAACAACTTCACACGTGTGAATCTTGCTGAGATTACTAAGGCTAAATTAATAATGTTGAACTGGGCTGTACCCAACTATGACAAAGCTCTGAGTCTGTACCTGTGGGTCCCACACTTCCTGGCAGATTTAGGGGCCTCAGAAGCTCATCTAGCCCCAGAGTGACCTTCCTTCCTCAGTATAATTGGCAAGAATCACCGCCTAGTGAGTTACCTTCATCACAGGCCAGTATGAGATGTGGAAAGGGGGATGGAATACCCCACAGTCTTTGTTGCTCCATGAAGCTCAGTAAGCACAGTTCGGCCTCCTGAATGAATGAGTCTCATTTCTCCTCTCATGAGGATTTCTGTAGAGCATGGAGGGGGATGGGGAAATCCACGCCCATCCTCCACTCTGGGTTCCAGCCCAGGGACCCTAATGGTAGCAGCTGTTGGTGGCTTTCCCTCCACCACTAATGCTGCTTTGATTCCCTGGGCCCCTTCCCCAAGGTTCCCTCTTCCTAGCTTCACCCTTACCTTAGGTTGCAGCAAAGCTTCCTCTCCTCCAGCTCCTTTCTCCTTGGCTCCCCCTGAGGGAACTGGGAAGGAGAGCTTATAAACAGTCTGAGTGAGACCTTGATTGGCTCTACCTGTCTCCATTAGCCTAACAGCCTTAACTGTCCTTTTGCCAGTTAATTGGGATTAGGTGCCAGCATTAACGACTTTAACTGGTTAATTGGCATCAGGTGTCTTGATTGGCCTGGAGTAGCCTTTGTTTGGCTATCCAGGGAACCGGGACCTGCTCATCCTGAGGCTGATATACCTGCCTTCCAGCACTCTCTTATATCCTTCAGGTCTGACTCCGTCATACCAACATACATTTTTCCATTGTCATCCCAATATAGTTGTATCATCATCAGACTCCCTCATGCCCTGGAAATAAGTGCAGGGCTAGAACCTAGTCATGTAAACATTTTAAGTGCTATGTTGATGTAGCAATGTTAATTCTGAAAGGGCTTCAGCAGAAATTATTATATATGCCCAAAGAACTACAGAAAAATTTTTCCATAGATTTATGTGGTATCAAAGACAACTGTCTGACATAGGGCACCAGGTCTTATTTTTGATCAGAATCAGTGCTTGCAAGAAAACTGGCTTTATGTTCACAAGCTGCCAAATGCTAAACCAACAGAAACAATTTTTTAAAAAAAATATCCTATTTTTCCCCATTCATTGTAGAGTAACATTTAAGTGTCTGCTCTTGGAAGTCCAATGCCTTAGAATTCTCAAACTACCTTGTTTCTGTTATTTCACACAGAGGATATGCAGGGCTTGATTTTCAGAAGACTTGAGAACTCACAACCTGACTGACATCTGTGGGTGCTAAGCACTTCTGAGATTAGATCCTGTGGTCCCCATCTCTTCAGGCAAATTCGTTCTCTCTTGCCTTTTTAAAAAGTCAAATTAAATTGTGTCTATATTCTGACTGGCTCAGCCTCACTTCTGTGGGCATGAGTATTATGAGCACGGAAGTTGTTTAGTGACTGTGAGCAGATTGGGTACATGACAGCATCTATGCCAAAAGATGCCTAAAAATCAACGGCAGAATATTGCCTGCCTGGAACATCCCTGGATAGTTACTTGCTCTGCCCCTCAGCTGATGTAACTCTATTTTTCTCAGATGCATTTGTTGGATCACAAAGAATTTATAGTTTTGTCTTAAAACAAAAAGGGCATCTTTTATTTCTCCTGAATTATGCCTCTATTCAGTGCAACTCTACATATTTAATACTTTATAGAGGACTTGATAAGCTACATTACTTTAGAATATCTTCATCTCTTAAAGCTTCCCTGCTTCCTTCTTTGCAGCTTAAGACTTCTGATTACCTATTCAGCACACACTGTAGGGTGCCAATTTGATTTTACTGGCCCATTTAAAGGGCAAGTAAACTTTTATTTTTATAAGGGGAAGAAAAAGGGACAGATATCTTATCCTCAATGCTCATTTGCTTTTTTGAACTAATTCTGTTATGATTTTGTAGCATAAAACTTTCACTAAGTGTTTTGCTCACCCATGGACTTATTGAAGCTGGCTTTCCAACAAATACATCTTTTAAGTGAATTTTAAATTTCCTTACCATTCTAATGCCATTAATCAACGAACCACATTTAAAAGCAGGTGCATTAGCAAGCTACACACCCTTTTCCTCCCATATGCAACTTTTCCAGTAAATGCAGGGCCAGTTTTCATTATTGTTATTTTTGATAGCACAAATTGATTTATGTTTGCTTTTCCTTATTGGAAGTATAGCAGGGGTCAAACACAGAAAGGGACTGTTAAAAAAGCAATTTTGTTGCAGAAAAAGGCAAAGCAATTATTTTTTACAAAGCGATGTCAGAGGCAGGCTCAACACACCAGTAATGATTGATTCTGTGAATTTCTTTACCTCTTTACTCATTGCAATATAATCTTTAATTCTAATATAGGAAAAGAAACACTAATAATTTTATTTTAGTATTTTAAGTGAAAAGGGGGTATGACAGGTAGGGTCACAGAAACCCCTTTGGGACTGCCACCTGATGTGCTAAGACTATCTATGAGCCCATTTTCCCTGGCAGCATGGGACTTCAGTACCCTGTCTTGTTGAGCCAGACACACTAGCCTGCTGCAAACAGGTATCCCCCACTTCCCCCACAACCTGCAGGTTTAACTGAAAACAGCTTAAGAAGTGCTCCTGTCTCTAGCACCCAGGTACCCAGTTCCCAATGGGATCCAACCCCCAAATAAATCTGTTTTTCTCTGTATAAAGCTTTTACAGGGTAAAGTCAAATTGTCCAGCCTCTATAACACGGATAGAGATATGCACGGCTGTTTGCTCTCCCAGGAATTAATTGCTTACTCTGGATTAATTAATAAATAAAAGTGATTTTATTAAATATAAAAAGTAGGATTTAAGTGGTTTCAAGTAGTAACAGCCAGAATGAAGTTAGTTACCAAGCAAATAAAACAAAAACATGCAAGACTAAGCCTAATACAATAGGAAACTAAATGGAGGTAAATCTCACCCTCAGATGTTCCAGTAAGCTTCTTTCACAGACTGGGCTCCTTCCTAGTCTGGGCCCAATCCTTTTCCCTAGTACAGTCCTTGTTCCAGCTCAGGTGGTAGCTAAGTGATTTCTCATGATTGCAGCCCCTTTGTTCTCTTTCACCCCCTTATATGGCTCTGGCATAAGGCAGGAATCTTTTGTCTGTCTGGGTCTCCGCCCCTTCTTCTAAATGGAAAAGGACCAAGTTAAAGATTGATTCCAGTGCCAGGTGACATAGTCACATGTCCTGGGAGACCCCAAACCTTCATTCTTCCCAGCCTGACTCACAGGAAGGCTTGCAAGTAAACAGAGCCATCTACAGTCAATTGTCTTAGTAGTTGATGGGAGCCATCAAGATTCCAAACAACCATTAATGGCTCAAACTTTCCATAATTACAATAGGACCTCATAGTTTTATTTTATATTCCTAGTTTCAGATACAAGAATGCTACATTTATATAAATAGGATGACCACACTCAGTAGATTATAAGCTCTGTAATGATACCTTACAAGAGACCTTTCGCATGAAGTATATTCCAGTTACATTCATTAGCATATTTTCATTATATCATATGGAGTGCAACATCAAAGTTCATGTGACAAGGAAATGAAGTACAGTACCGGATTTGGTATTGCCCCTCCTTATTCTCCCCCAAAGAGGGAGGATGCCTTAAATCTAATTGAGAAAGTAATTTTGATAATAGTAACAAATGAAGCAACATTATTAGTTAAATGGAAAGGCTGGAATGATTTGAAAGTACAAGGAATGCAACACACATTTCTTATAGCAAAACAGCAACATATATTTCAACACAGTATTTAATTCCACATACATATAGAGAAAGCTGATCCATGGAACTCTGCACATAAGGGCTTTGCCTATCAATATCTAAACCCCTTTACCTTGCTTTCCTAATGCATTCATTATTACTTAGGACTATATGAGCCTCAGCAAAAAATGACTTACCTGTACATTCCATACAGTTAGAATGCATTAGGCCTGAAAACAGAAGAGGCATAATAGTACAAAGATTGTCCATAGGAGAGAGAAGTCGAAGTATAATACTGCATGTGTGGCAACAGCTATGCTGTGAAGAGACACAGATAAACCAGTGGCAGCTGTATTAGATAAGCCCATAACGATCTATGTTTGTCCTCTGCAACAGATAAGCCCACTATTCCCATTTCTTATGTTCACACTCAAGCACATCTGGTAGCAATAACAAGCACAGAGTTAGGGAAGAGGCGAGACATTTTGGCATGAAGTAATACAGGGTGGCAGCCTAATAAAAGCGTAGCTGAGACACCCCTGTTAACGGAGTAAGAAGTTAACTGCCATTTGTCTCAACTCATAAGGAGTAAGAGATGAGATGGCAGAAGCTGATGAATCCTTAAGGAGGTCAAGATGAAGAACTTTAGGGTCCTGTGTGCTTGAAGTGATTCCTGTCAAGGAAAGAAAATGTTTGTAGGGATAACACTCACAGCAGCCAAGAACACAAGGGGTATATTTACACTGCACACTAAGCCTGGGTTCGGATTCAGGTTTGAGTCCAACCCCCTTTCTTTCCACACTCAAAGCAGTCTGACTCGGATCAGCAATTGCCCAGGATCCATGTCCTAAGACCCTGCTAGGGGGGTGAGGCAGAGCCCGAGTCCTACTGGACTCAGGTTCAAGGCCTGTCATTTTGCACTGTGGACATAGATCAAGCTGCAGATCTGAGTCAGCCGTGTAGTATGGACTCATTAGCATGGCTGTGAGACGTAGGCCCAGAAACTGTAAGCCCAGGTTTATAATGTAGTGTGTATGCTTAAGCAAGGACTTGGAAACAGTCTCCAAAAACCTGGGTCTCTCAAATCCTGCGTTTACAATGCAGTGCAGACATGCAGTGTCAGGGCTATGTAGGTTGTCTTCATATTCCACCATCACCACCATCTATTTCAGGGGTGGGGAAACTTTTTGGCCCGAGGGCCACACCGGTGTTGCAGAACTGTATGGAGGTCCGGGTAGGGAAGGCTGTGCCTCCCCAAACAGTCTGGCCCTGCCCCCTATTAAACCCCTTCCACTTCCTGCTCCCTGACTGCCCCCCTCACAATTCCTGACTCATCTAACCCCCCACTGCTCCAGGTGGAGCCAGACACGCTGCCCCGCAAGAACACGCAGCCCCACCTCCCAGAGTGCTGCCCATGAGGCAGTGGCTCTGGCGGAGAGGGAGAGGGGCAGCCTCCCCAGCTGGGGGGCCAGGCGAGATGGTCCTGTGGGCCAAATGTGGCCTGCAGTTTGCCCACCCCTGATCTATTTGATATAATTACCCTGGGTACACATTTCCTTTCTAATGCTCAGACATTCACAGAAAAGGCCAGATCATCTGTTAGATCATCTAGTCTGACCTCCTGTATTTCACAGGCTATTACATTTCACCCAGCTACTCCTGTACTGAGCCCAACAACTTGTGTTTGACTGTAACACATGATCCAGAAAGACATGATTTGACTGTAACCCTTCTTAAATGTACTGTACCTTAGCAGGAAAGAGGAAAATATTGATTAGACCAGTATCCTGGTTGCTCCATGTCCTTCCCACAAAAGAATCCCCGACAGAGCACTCCGAAGTAGTTGATTCGCCCAAGCGGAAGCCTGCACATCCTTTCACCAAAAGGAAACCAGAATCCAACTTCCACATCAGAATCCCAGCCTCCCGATCCCACCCATGAGAGTGTTCCACGCAGAATGCTGTGGTTACACCTCATGTGATTCCCAGATTGCAGGTTCCCAGGAAGGCTCGTGGGGACAGCCTTACAAAGGTGCCCGATTTTTTCGGAGCGGTTATTGGATATCGGAAGTCTTGCTGTTAGTTTTGACTTTTGTTTTCTAACACTATTTAGTTCTTGCATCTTCTTGTGGATTATGAATATTCATGACACAGGGAATTTGTATTAGTTGTGACATTTCTGCAGTCTGTTAGGTGGAAGTTGACAGTATTGCACTGGTTAAGGAAAAGACTGGCAATTTCTCATCATGTGCAGCTTATCTTCTCTGAGGTCTTTAGTTAAACAAAACAAAGCCACCTGCTTTCACCTGCAGACAACTGGTGTGTCATTGGGGAGATTTATAAGGTTATTTTTTTTAAACTGGGGATAAAGCCAACAATAGTGACAAGATGATTAGTGAATTTTAGCCTGTTTGTTCCATTTAATGATGACACTAATAGCCAATTTTTAAAGGCTAGAATGGAATCCTTATGCACCTGGCTTATAGTGTAGTTAAGAAGAGAGGGAATACTGTCTAGTGGTTAGAATAGGGTACTGGAGACTAGGATATCTGGACCCAATTCCCACCTTCATCCCTGATTCATGGCGTAACCTTGGACAAGTTACTTCACCTCTCTCTACCTCAGTTTCCTTCATGGAAAAATGGGCATAATAAAACTTACCTATGTCGCAGCCGCATTGTCAGGCAAGCATTACTGTAATTCTCGTGCATTTCTCAGAAAACAAATTATTCAGTTTTGTGCTCCCCATTTCCCTGAACCATGGGATTGTCATAGGGTGGCCCCACTGGGGCAGGCTAACACAGAACAGGCACCCCTGCTTCAATTTTTCCTTCCGTGGTTCCCAGAAACTCCATGCTAGCTTTCTTGACTCACTAACACCTTATCTTCCCAATCAGAAACCTGATGGAAATGTCGTGATGAAATGCAGACATCCACCATAATGATCCAGGCCAGATTCAAACCATGGACCTCACTATGAAAATCTCCTTTCCCCCAAACCTTTGAGCCCTCCAGTCACCTTGAGATAATTCATTCTTCACAAATTTATTTGTTTGATTTACAAAATACCCTGACAGACTTCATTGTGCTTTACAAGTAGAACACCAACAATAAAAACCACCTGCCATATGTACTAATAAAGGCCAGGCAATCTGTGAGCTTTGGTGTTTTCAAAATTAGCACATTTTTTAAAATGTCCTATGCAATGTACAGGACATCCACAAATACTGCGATTTCAATCATTGGGGAAAAAAACAACCAACAACCACTGCCCTCTCTCTGCTCTTACTGCCGCTCCTCTCCCATTTACCTTCTTCAGAAATGTGAATCAATGTTTTCAACTTTCTGAAATTTATTCTTGGAGTAGTGATAGGAAGTGTTGCGAAGGGAAATGAGGTTTGGAATAGCTGAAAGCATGCTGTGTTATGTTTGTTGCCATCCCTTGGTCACTTGCTAGTTAGTTACTTAGCTGCTTACAAAGCTAAAAATTATGTAGAATTTGGGCCATTATGCTGTCTTTATGTGTAGCTTATTGCCCAAAAGCTAAAAATTATGTAGAAGCTAGAGAAACATATGCTTAAAATGAGTACCTTGGCCTACAACCTGCCAACGTTTAACAAAAGCTCTTGAAATTCCTTACAATGCTTAGAAACCCAAGAGTGATACCTTCTACTTCCTAACTAAAATTTATGTTTTCTCAAAATGTCTGGTCAGGCCATCTCTTTTACTAGGCCCCAAATGTCTAAGCATTGCTTGTCTTTATCCTGGGAAGCTTGATACTTTTTAGATGTTAAACTATTAAGGATTCAGCATGTTATAAGACTATTCCTTGTCAAAAGATATGAAACAGATTACCAGAGCCAAATACAAAAGGTAATCTGTTGGAGTTTTAGGGAACCAAAATGGAGGTTTAAAGATTAATTTAGATTGAAGGTGAGAGGAATGAGAACCTGTCAGCCCATCAATTCATTTTTTCTTGGAGGATTTCAAAATGAATTAAACATCTGAGGACCATGCTTTAATATGTGGCTGCTTAGGATATTACTGGATCTTGCCTAAAAGGATTTATTATTAAAAAGTTAACAAGGGTTAGTGCTCACTGTGCTAAACAATGGTAACATTCCACAATATTCATTAATTTATCTTATTTCCCAGAATGTTCAATTACATTGCCTGAAACCTCTGATTTCTCTCAGGAAGACTATGTCAAAATGCCACTCTGAAATATGACAGGGTGGGTGAGTTAATATCTTTTATTGAAACAACTTCTGTTGGTGAAAGGAACAAGGTTTTGAGCTCCACAGAGGTCTCTTTCCAGACTGGGAAAGATAATCAGAACAACACTGGAAACAATTCTTAAACTTGCATTTCTACTTAAATACCACAGGCTCCATTGCAGGACTTAGTTTTTAAAAAAATTGCACTGGGTTTCAATTTTGCACTGTGTTATACTCCATGAAGGTTTCTTATTTGCAACTTGTGATTGGCTTATTATTTGTTATAAATAAATCCTTGGAAGTTTCATGATACTGTTTTAAAAACTCATTAAATAATTGCACAATGCATGAAAAAATCCTTATAAAAAGCACCAAGAATCCTTACACAAACCCATGCACTAAGCATGATAAAATTCCTACGCAAAAGGCAGCACCCTCCCCACACTCCACTCAAAACACCCTAGCCTCAAAGTAAAAGTACAGCACATCCCTCACCCTGTGCCCTGACCCATTGCAGCATTTGTTAGAGGCCACCTCCCTGGCTGTTCATAATGTGTTTCAGGTCTGCTCACCTCCTCCGCCCACCCTTTTCAAGGCTCTCTCCCTGGCTCCCAGAGACACAGCACAACACACAATATGCGGATATTGCTTAGCAGCCAACAGCAATGACATCAACCACCCCCATCTACATTTCAGCCTCCCAAATGCCCATTACACTGTCAGGATATAGTTACCTGAGGGTCCGTGTAACGGAGCCCTTAGCTGCTCATGCCACAAATCAGCCGGAGACCGTGTCTGTGCAAGCACCTGTGCCCTTTTATTTCTTGTGTCAGTTCTTACCACCACTTATATACAGTTCATTCCAGGTACCTCCCTGGGGGACAGCTGGCTTCTTCAGTTAGCTGGGAACTCCAGCCACAGGCTCCTCCCTTTCCTTCCTCCTTGCCAGCTTTATCTAGCCTCTTGGCTAATAAGGCCCACAGGTCTTTTTCCTTAAGCCCTTCGATGAGCCACCCAATTAATATCCCTTCATTGGATCTGGGCTAACAGGAGCTGGCTCCAAACCTCCTGACCAGCACCCTGTTACTGTCTAGTAAAAGGCTTGACAAGCAGGGAGGCAGAGGGTAAGGTGGGCCTCCCAGAATGTGAATCACAGGGAGAATCACAACCACAACAGTGGTCCTGAGAGTGAAAGTTCCAATTCTCATTGCAAAAAACAGGTCAGAATTTCAAAAGATCCAGGCATCGTGGGCTTTTCCAGACTACCCCACGTTAATTTTGGTGAGCCTACCATGGTGATCAGCCACACCTTGCAACACCATGGACAAATAATCTCTTCAGGCATGTATAGGAGCCAAAGAATAGGCATGTTTTTCCCACCAATGGTGTCAGTACAATTTGGGAACCTCAACCATGCAAATCTGTCAATGGTCTCCTGTGCATTGCCAAGCTTAATGAATAAGGGAGAGCACCTTATTGATTAGCAAGGCACATCTCATGACAGCAGCCCTGATAGAGGACTACCAAGGCCAAACTGGTTAGCCACTGACCAGTCGTAGTCAGGGGTGGCAAGCTTCCCAGTAGAGATGGTCACACAGTTCTGCGCACTGAGGGGAACTTTCATGTAGGTGTTATGGAGCTGTGGCTCCAGGGTGAACTCCATCCACACAGAATTCTAGACCACCACTGCCAATTGCCCCGGGTCTGCACCCCTAACCTGTCCCACCAGTCAGAGCTAGTTAATGCTCGAGACCAGAAGTGGCTGCTCCCTGAATGAAGCCGCTCCAGGAAAAGTTTATGAAAAAGTGACTGCTCAATTTCATTCTCCTTCACGGGTGCCTGTATCACGCCACCTCTCAAGTCATCACACATCTGAGGGACAGGTGCATCAGCCTCTTCATATTAATGATATCAGTTCACAACTCTCAGCAGTATTTTCTCCATGTTGCCTGGCTGGCACTGACTCACAAACAGATGAATACTAGGATGAAAGGAGAGGACTCATCCTCATCCAGTCTAGCAGAGGAACAATGTGCATTAGGGCTTTTGCCCAGAAAGCTGTGTTCTTATTTCAACATGTAGCTCTGTGTGGACACAATGACTCTAAAGGGAAGGAGCTTCACTCAAGAGAACATAGCGGAGCATAGACAATCCCTTACTGCCAATGCACATGGGTGTAAGTGAGCAAAGAATCAGGTTCAGTTAGTTTAACTTCCTTTTAAATAAGCTTTTAAAAGATTGACTTGCCACATGCAGTGAAGTGGAACTTAGTATGCAACTACAGTTACAAATTGTAAATAATGCTTTGTTTTAAGTGAAATTTGCCAATGACCTATCAAATACAAATGCATTAAGTTTGTGCATTTCTAATTTGCTATAGGTTAGTTTGCAATATGTTCCTATTTTTATAATGAAATGACTCTGACTTTTAAATAGCAAATGTCACGGTCAATTTTCAGTTTAAATTTAGAATAAACATTTGTTCTCTGTGTTAATACCAATATAATAGTCATTAAGGGATTTATACTCATGAGGAAATATTTGTTTCACTGAACTGACAGAATCTAATATTGTGGTGATATGCTAGGAAAGGGGCAAAATCACAATTTGCACTTACCTATCAAGTATTTCTTTGCTGCCCATCACAATAGTGTATAAGCAGCAGCATGTAGAATATGTCGTGGATTGTACATAGGATTAGTATTGTTCACCTTCACCCGCTGAACGTTCCAAGGTTATGAAGGCTGATTTCCCAGCAGACCAGACTCACTGTCAACAATCTTTATAGCATCAGCATCAGGGCAGTTTATTTTTGAATATGATGGTTGTGGTATTCGGCGAAGTAGATTTCTTTGGTGAACTGAGGTAGCACAGCTTTTTAGACAGATTAATAATTTAAGTAAAGCGTCTCTTCAAACTATAACGTAAAGGGACAAGAGGCCTCATCTTCTACGAACAAAAGATTTTTTGTACCAATACTGCCTCTTTTGATTGTACTTTTTAATCAACATGAACAAATCCAGACCTTTCTTCCAACCAGCATGTTATCAGTCAGAGCAAAACCTTTCTCTATAACAATAGAATGGAAGCATGCAATAAAACAGAAATGTACTGAATAAAATATAATGATTTTCTTTCATGTGAATTTAATGATCATGAAAGGTAGCAAACTGAAAGACACAAAGTCTTAAATACTCCATTAGCGCCACAGAAAAGGGACAGGAAATGGAGCAGTACTTCAAATTTCTCAACAGTGCCTGACCAATCTGTCTGACCCCCTGTTCTGGAGGGATTACCTATAAGAAGGGAAAAGGTAATTCTGTCTCTTTGAATTATTCACCTCTTCTGCACTTTTTTGAAGCCACCAATGAATCTGTACTAAATAAACACAAGAAGAATTCTTAAAATATTTCAGATTTCTTGCATGTCTTGATGAGAAGGAGGAAGAAGACACTTCTAAATCCTTTTTGAGGTTAGGAGAATAGTTCTGACTCTGCAAGTTGCCGACTATGTATACTGCAGACTTTTGACACGCATGTTTTTCTGCTGAAGTAACAGAAGTTCACAGCCAATGTTGAATATGGCACTATAGCTGATGTGTTTTTTAAAAGAAAGGCTATCAGGAAGCACGCAATCAGAATGCAATCCAACCAATAAAGAATGCAGAATGCAGTCCATATTTCAAGAAGTCTTGATGCTTGCATAAGGACTGGTCTACAGTAGGGGGAGGGATCGACCGAAGATACGCAGCTTCAGCTATGTGAATAACATAGCTGAAGTCGGTGCATCTTCGATCAACTTACCTGCCGTCCTCATTGCGGCAGAGGTCAGCAGCGGGGTCCTCCGTCGACTCCAGCTAGCGCCTCTTGGCGAGCTGGAGTTCTGGAGACAACGGGAGTGCCTTTCGCCATCGATTTATCACGTCTTAATGAGATGCGATAAATCGGTCTCCACAAGATCAATCACTATCCACTGCGGCGGGTAGTGAAGACATACCCTAAGAAAAAATACACCCCTAGAACTCCACATTATATATGACCCTTTCAAATGTGACACTGGGGCAAATCCTGCTGTATTTAGCATGAGCCTGATTGCAGTACAGTTACTCACACTGATTTCAATAGTTCCTCACTCCACATTTAGTCCCAACGAAGTTAATAGGATTACTTGTGAAATAAGATGCTACTCAATGGGAGCAAGGCTATATCAATCAAGTGCTATCCAAACAGTCCTAAAATGAAGTCCCATTGAGATTATTCTCATCAAGTAAATCAACCCAGACTGGGCTCACTGCCTTGTTATGATAACCTCTTCTCATAGTTCAAGCAGTAGTTTTGTTGTATGCCAGCGTCCTTCTCCCCTCCGGGGCGCTGGAACAATTTGTATAGTGGGGGAGCTGAGAGCTTTTGAACCAAACTGCAAACCCTGTACAAAATGGAAGCCACTTCAAGCCAAGGAGAGCGGCACCACACCCAGCACCCCTAGTTCCAGCACCTACGCTTCCCGAATGTGTCTAGTTTTTCATGTCAAACTGGAAATAAAGTTGGTTTTAAAGTGAAGAGTTAAAAATAATTTCAGGTACTACATTCAGCCCAAGTCCTCCCAGCCAATTTTTGTGGTTTTACAATTACATTTTCCTATTTTTTAATGTCTCTCTCTTCTGTCACTGTATAAAAAGGCCCAAATGAACAAAGGGGGGACTAAAATTGGCTAACACAAAAGGGAAACCTCGTGACAAATTGCTGTCGCTATGCAAAGAATAAACAGTAAAAATAGAGACTTTTTTGTCTCTCTCTCTCAATTTCAATGACTTTGGTGCTACTTGCAAAGACAGACATTTCAGATTGCATAAGTGTGCTTGATAAATTCACAATATCTGTAATCAAATTGCCTGCAGGATTTGAGTCTATGTAATGGCCATTAAAGATTATTCACCCTTCCTAGCTTTAGCACTACTGCAGATGTAAGTAGCTGCTAAGGATCTTTGTATCATTACTTCATTTTATGTTTAATCTGCAGGCATCAACTGTTCTGTGAAGTTGAGCACTTATGTTACTGGAGGACTAATGGGAAAGATGTGGAATAATTCTATGTAGTTATGGATGTCAATATGGTGTAGGTTACAAATAAAACAAATATAGGGATTTCATTCTGATTGCTAGACTACACTCATCCACTCCATAAAACCATCACATGGGTTCACACACCAAAAGTCTCTCAAACAGCAGCTGCAAGCACAATACCTAGACTCTAGGACTAAGGCCAAATTCATATCTTAGTGACAACAATGTAACTCCCACTGAAATGCCCAGGTGTACGTATCTGGGAGCTCACTCTGGTTCAGCATGTGTACCAAACATCTCCTGTAAACAATTCATTTCAAATAATAAGGGATGGTTAGAATCTAGAGACATTCATCATTTGAGGTGCTCACCAACTCAAAAAGTAGAACATTTCAAATCAAAAAGGAAATAATTTATCACATCCCCTATATGTATAGGATACATTTTATTTGCTTGGCTACAGTGCTTTTATTTATGGTACTTAAATGAGAGAACTTTTTGATCTAATGGAGTAGAAGCAGCTTTAACGATAATTAAGGTAATCTATTCTATTCCAGAAAAGGTAGCAAGCTTTGCCTAGTTCTTGTATATGCCTCTGTGTTGGACACAACCACAGTTACAATCCTTGCATTCTCCATCTGCCAGTGTAATATACTGGTGAGTGTGCTATGGGTCCCCTTTTTTTGCCTAATCCCCAGATGATCTGTGGATATGACAGTCCCATGCTGGCTCTAATTCAAGCTGTAGCGGCTCATGGCTTTAGTTCTGAAGGTCTCCAGTTCAATCACTGGGGTGCCATCTTTGATGCTGGCCATCACAAATGGATTTACTCCAGATTGCACTGAGAGGAGTATCAGGTTCCCCAAAGAGATACATGAAGGCTACCCCCTCTATACTTGCTAAAGCAGCACAATCTGTGGGAAAATGCACGCTGCATCCTGTTACACAGCCAGTAGCATAAAGCCACGATCTGACCCACAGAATTACATAAAAATGTACATATACACACACAGAGGAAAAATCCATAAGGTGACTAAAAGACCCCCATTGTCAACAGCTTCCATTTCAGGTCTGCTGAAATTCAAGATGCTTCTCACTGCTGCATTTAGTGCTCATTTGTATAGGAGCCCGTCTGTTAACATGGGAGCTAGGATAGGCACGAGACTGAAGGACTTTCTGAAAGCACATATCAGATTGATGGTAAGCATCACTCTTTTCTCAGCTGCACTGCATATCTATTTTTAATTGCAGTCCCTTGGCTGAATTATCATAGGCCTCTTTGATAGAGAGGTATCATTCTGGGAAGGATATAAATTACTATTGCCCCAGAGTCCTCACTGTTAAACCTTTACTCAAGATCCTGACATTGCATTAAAATGTAATCTGAGAGACTCCTCTGTGTTTGCCTGACATTGTAGGATCTGCATATTGTTGCAAGTACAAAAAAAACCAACTGCAGACGCAGCTATATCTGGGTATGATTCCCAACCTTCTAATCGCAAAAAAACCCAACAAATCCTTGCCCCACCCTTGCTCACTCCATCCCCCCTCTTTCCATTGCTCGCTGTCCCGCATCCTCACTCACTTTCACTCGGCTGGGGCAGGGGGCTGGGGTGTGAAAAGGGGTGAAAGCTCCAGCTGGGTGTATGGGCTCTGGGGTAGGGTTAGAATGAGGGGTTTAGGATGCAGGAGGGGGCTTCGGGCTGGGCAGGGGGCTGTAGGAGGGGGAGAAGGCTCTGGATGGGAGTGCAGGCTCTGG